>SJXQ01003254.1:0-134478 GCA_006408695.1 Aepyceros melampus
TCCACATTAAAAAAAATCAAATAAAAAATATATATTAGTTGTAGAGTCCTACTGAGGGTCTCTTTAAAAGACATAAATGTACACTTTGATCCTGGACACCAGCAATCCCTACTGTGTGCCTGGTCTTAAATTAATGTGCACATGACATGATCTTTGGCACTGAAGCTCACAATAAAGCAGTTGCTAATATTTTGTGATCTGAAAATGGGATAACAAGCAAACAGCAAGGTGTTCTAGAAAACAAAACAAAACATTGGCTACCTTTGCACTATACATACTTATCACGTGGCTTGTATTAAACATTGTTATGCAGAAAATTTTGTCTAAAAGATTTTGAAGGACAATAAAATAGTACTGTATAAAAAGATATCTTCATTACTAAAGTAAACTGATTATATGCTTGCGAGAGCAGACGATTTGCTTACATATTGCCTGGTGTGATACTCAGCAAATGTGTGATTGACAATCCTGAGTTAAGAATCAAAATGGAGATGATTGCTTTTGAAGAAAAATGGGTTCTGGCATAATGGTTTTCTGATGGTGTTTTTAGGATTAGTGAATTTCCACAGTGAGTGGCTCTGTTAGTCTTTTCACTATCAGACATAACACCAGTATTTTGAAGGACAATAAAATAGTACTGTATAAAAAGATATCTTCATTACTAAAGTAAACTGATTATATGCTTGCGAGAGCAGACGATTTGCTTACATATTGCCTGGTGTGATACTCAGCAAATGTGTGATTGACAATCCTGAGTTAAGAATCAAAATGGAGATGATTGCTTTTGAAGAAAAATGGGTTCTGGCATAATGGTTTTCTGATGGTGTTTTTAGGATTAGTGAATTTCCACAGTGAGTGGCTCTGTTAGTCTTTTCACTATCAGACATAACACCAGTATTAAAGGCTTGTAAACGCATCTTTCCTGTGCTTAGTGCTTCTCACATATGCCTATAAAGTCCTGAACCTGCATCCATCATGATTCTACTGATGCATCAGCTTTGTTCCAACTTGGAGAAATCTGTATGCAGGTCAGGAAGCAACAGTTAGAACTGGACGTGGAACAACAGACTGGTTCCAAATAGGAAAAGAAGTTTGTCAAGGTTGCATATTGTCACCCTGATTATTTAACTTATATGCAGAATACATCATGAGAAATGCTGGCCTGTATGAAACAAAAGCTGGAATCAAGATTGCTGGGAGAAATATCGATAACCCCAGATATGCAGATGAAGCACCCTATGGCAGAAAGTGAAGAACTAAAGAGCCTCTTGATGAAAGTGAGGGAAAAGAGTGAAAAAGTTGGCTTAAAGTTAAACATTCAGGAAACAAAGATCATGGCATCTGTTCCCAATACTTGATGGTAAATAAATGGAGAAACAGTGAAAACAATGACAGATTTTATTTCTCTGGGCTCTAAAATCACTGCAGAAGGTGACTGCAGCCATGAAATTAAAAGACACTTACTTCTTGGAAGAAAAGTTATGACCAACCTGCTGCTACGTTGCTTCAGTCATGTCTGAGTCTGTGCGACCCCATAGACAGCAACCCATCAGGCTCCGCCGTCCCTGGGATTCTCCAGGCAAGAACACTGGAGTAGGTTGCCATTTCCTTCTCCAGTGACCAACCTAGACAGCATATTAAAAAGAAGAGACATTACTTTGCCAATATAGGTCCATCTATTGAAGGTTTTCCCAGTAGTCATGTATGGATGTGAGAGTTGGACTATAAAGAAAGCTGAGCATCAAAGAATTGATGCTTTTGAACTGTAGTGTTGGAGAAGACTCTTGAGAGTTCCTTGGATTGCAAGGAGATCAAACCAGGCAATCCTAAAGGAAATCAGTCCTGAGTATTCAGGACTGATGCTAAAGCTGAAGGTCCAATATTTTGGCCACCTGATGGGAAGAACTGACTCATTGGAAAAGATCCTGATGCTGGGAAAGATTGAAGGCGGGAGGAGAAGGGGACAAGAGAGGATGAGATGGTTGGATGGCATCACCAATTCAATGGATATGAGTTTGAGCAAGCTCCAAGAGTTGATAGACATGGAAGCCTGGTGTACTGCAGTCCATGGGGTCACAAAGAGTTGGATACAACTGAGAGACTGAACTGAACGGAACTGAAGATTATGGATCTTCGGATTAAAAAAAAAAAGCATGTGTCCAACTCTATGTGACCCTGTGGACTGGGATTCTCCAGTAGCCCCCAGAGTAGCCCCCAGACTCCTCTGTCCATGGGATTCTCCAGGCAAGAATCTGGAATGGGTTGCCATGCCCTTCTCCAGGGGATCTTCCCAAGCCAGGGACTGAACCCACATCTTTTATGTCTCCGAAATTGCCAGGTAGATTGATAGCTTACAGTGGACGATGTCTGATTCTTGATCTCTGAAAAAGGGGATTTAGCTTTGGGACCAGGGCCCAGACTTGATCATTCAAGAGGTTTTGTGTAGCAGAGTTTTATTAAAGTATGAAAAGGGACCGAGAATGCTTCTGACATAGACGTCAGAAGGGGGGCAGAGAGTGACCCACTCGCTAGTCTTTAGCAAGGGAATTAAATATTTTTTTAATTGGTTATTACAATAAATCAAAAGAATGTCTCAAGGTTGTAAAGGTCTTACTAGACCCACTCCGAAATTTACATTTTAAGATAACAGAATTAGCCAGAAGCTTTCAGGAAGGAGAAACTGTCCTCAAGCAAGATACACTGTTGTTATGTAATCCTTCAGTTCAGTTCAGTTCAGTCACTCAGTCATATGTGACTCTTAGTGACCCCATGGACTGCAGCACGCCAAGCCTCCCTGTCCATCACTAACTCCAGGTGTTTACTCAAACTCATGTCCATTGAGTCAGTGATGCCATCCAACCATCTCATTCTTTGTTGTCCCCTTCTCCTCTTGCCCTTCTCCTCTTTCCCAGCATCAAGGTCTTTTCAAATGAGTCAGCTCCGGAGCTTAAACTGAGTTGTTTGTTGGGTAGTCATCAGTTAAAGAAAAAACGTTTTAAGTGACTAAGACTAAGGAATGTAGAGGAAAAAGAAGATGTTTGTCTTTTCCTCCTCCTTGAGAGCTCCAGATCCCTTTCTCCTCCTTGGGGACCCCAGACTTCTTATCAACCTGCCTAGGAATTGACTCTCCCACTAGTGCCACCTGGGAAGCCCAATAAGAGAAGCACTCCAATCCTAACCCAACCTAGTGGATAAAAAAATTGACTAACATTCAAGAAAAACATCTAGCACAATTGTCCCTCCTTCAAGTAAACAGAGCATTTGGGGATGGGGAGAGCAGTTCTCAAAGAATAGATATAGTCAACATTTACTCTCTATTGTAATTTCTCTTCTCAAAGAAAATGCATTTTCACCAGAACTGATCTAAACCTTCAAAAAATCTAACATCTTATTAATGTTACAATAATATGGAATACAGCATCAAATTTGTGTCAGCAAATGTCACTACAACATTAAATTTGTAACAAAAGAACTGCTTCCCACACCCCTTATGTTCTGCTACCAGAACATCTCTGTCAAATGCTAATAAAAATCACATGCTTTACGAGGTTTTGATGACTTAAATAGTTTAAATTAGGTTAAGTTCTTAGCCCAGCACAATATAAATGCTAGGTAAATCCTATTTACCATTAATAATTAGTTCATAAGACACATGGAAATTGAAAATTTAAATTATTCAGATTGCTGTGACATGGCTGTTTTCTTTAATATATGACATCATGGCCTGGATTTTTCATGATTATTTCATACCATGATTTTAATATTATTATATGATTACTTTCAGTTTCTCCTTTTCTTTCCAATAACAATAATAAAAATCATAGTCCCTTAGATATTTTAAGCACAATGTTTGTGCAAAACATCAGAATCTAGTCCCCCAAATCAGTAAGGAAGTCATATCTTAACTTTAATTTTTTTTTAATGATTTATTTGGCTGCATTAAAAGTCTTAGTTGTGGCACACGGGATTTTCATTGCATCATGTGGGTCTTTCACTGAGAAAGCTCAGACCCTAATTCTGGCAAACAGGCTCAGAGGTGCATGGGCTTCAGTACTTGTGGAGCGCTGGCTTACTTGCTCCAAGGGGTGCTGGAGCTTAGGTTCCTGATGAGGGGTCAAATCTGTGTCTTCCGCATGGCAAGGCAGAGTCTTAACCACTGGGCTACCAGAGAAGTCCCTTAACTTTAAGAGGAGATCTTTGACTATGATAATTCACGTATTACCTGCCCCCTTTGACAAATACCCATTTAAATGGAGATCTAATTTGTCTACAAGTCCAAAACAGTTCATGCAACAGGAAACTACCTCTTTATTTTAGAGATCGACTTTGGATCTTTCCTTTCATCAGCTCTTTTCCAACTATCACTTGATGGTAAAAAAAAAAAAAGAAAGAAAAAAGAAAACCAGCTGATGTTTAAAAATTGCTCTAGATGAAAAGCATTCAGGGTGGGCAAGGTGAAAATCAAGAGCTTGTGAATACATTATAGGCTGAAAGAATTTTTGGAAACTATCTCCAAGTATGTATAATGCACAATTTCTACAATGAATAAAAGTTTGAAATAAGCTTTAAATAAGATGTTGAGAAGATGTAAGAAGTGCAGCTACTTTAATTTTAATCAATGCAACTTGTGATGAGGTAATGAAGAGCAGGCAATCAGTCAGAACCCAATCTACCCAAATGAAATCTCAAACAACAACAGAGGATATATTTTTTTTTTTTTTTTTTTTACTTTAGTTTGTGTTAAGAGAAATGGGCAATGTAAGTGCTATGCAGATTTAATGTGCTAATGAAATCAATTCATCAAGTTTTAAATTATGTAGGAAATTAAAATAAGAAACTGTTCTGTACACAAAAGAGACTGAATCCCCAAGAGCATAACCAGCCTTGGTAAAGAGCAGCCGCAACAAATTTTAGATAAGCTTAAAAAAAAAAGTTATATATCAGCTAAATCTAAAGACTTCTCTCTCTCTCTCTCTCTCTTTTTTTTTTAAGTTCCCCAGTGAATCTTAGAAATTTTTACTTAAAAATTCCTCAGCATGGAAATCTGGAAGAAGCAGCCAAGAGATCCATTGTGAAACTACCTGCGAGCTTGTTGATGTTCTGATCAGTCATCTGCCATCTAGTTTTTGGATGCTGTTGAGATATCTGGAGACATTCAAGGGTATTTGAGAACAGACAGTTTACGAGAATTGATTTCCAAAGTAAAGAGTCCCATCTTTTATCCTGAGAGCCTTTGATGGAGCTTTGGGTCTTAATTTTCTACCACTCTGTAACTGCTCCAACTTGTAAAAAACAAAACAAAACAAAAAAAACCTTCTCATTCAGCTTTAAAGTTACAGTGCTGATTGTTCCAGAATATCACACATCTACAAGGCATCACTAGAGGGATGCCAGGCTCCTCTGTCAATGGGATTTCCCAAGGAAGAATACTGAAATGAGTTGACATTTCCTTTACCAGGAGATCTTCCCAACCCAGGGATCAAATCTTTGTCTCCTGCAAGTCTCCTGCATTGGCAGACAGATTCTTTACTATTCAGCCACTAGGGAATATATTTATGTATTTATACTTTCAAATGTGTTTGATTTTTAAAAAATGATGAAGAAAAAGAAGATGAGAAAGACCAGGGCAATGTAAATATCAATTATAAAGAACTGGTTAGGATGAATAACTGTTGGAGACCTCATGATCACAACAGAAATTAAAATAAGTAGTTAACATTTAGCAATGAATGAAATTTTGCTTTCTCTACAATTTATTTCTTTCTAGCCAATCTTTCTATTTTAGTTGAAGTTTATAGAATACATCTGCATATCCTTAAATTGCCTAGAGCAATCTCTGCCTCCTGCTCTGAGAAGGAAAGGCAATTTGAAAAGTATTGGTGTATAAATGTAGATACTCCAAAGCAAATAAAATGCAGTAGAAACACAAAGATTGCAAATGCTTAGTTTCATTTCTGTAGTTATTGTCAAACACAGACTGTCCCTAACTTAACTATGATTCCATTTACTACCTTTTTTTTTTTCTTTTACTTTATGATGGAGCAAAAGCAATATGCATTCAGTATAAACTATGTTCCAAATTTTGATTTTGATCTTTACCCAGGTTACCTGTGTGGAGTCCAGTCCTCTCTTGTGATTTTGGGCATCTGCAGGAGTCACAGTTCACACTCAACCACATAGTCATGAGGGTACACAACTAATACACTTACCACTACTCTGCAGTCAGACAACCATTCTGTTTCTTCACTTTCAGTACAGTACTCAATAAATTACATGAAATACTTAACTGTTGCTTAGTTACTAAGTCATGTCCTACTCTTTTGCAACCCCATGGACTGTAGCTCACCAAGACTCCCTGTTCATCGGATTTTCCAGGCAAGAATACTGAAGTGGATTACCATTTTCTTCTCCAGGTGATCTTTCCCATACAGGATGGAACACTTGTCTCCTTCTTGGCAGGAGATTCTTTACCACTGAGCCGCTATGGAAGCCCATGATACTTAACATTTTATTACAAAATATGCTTTGTGTTAGGTTTTGATACCCAACTATATGCTAATCTCAGTATTCTGAGCTTGTTTAGGGTAGGCTAGGCTAAGCTATGGGAGAAGGTGATGGCACCCCACTCCAGTACTCTTGCCTGGAAAATCCATGGATGGAGGAGCCTGTGGGCTGCACTCCATGGGGTCGCGAAGAGTCGGACACGACTGAGCAACTTCCCTCTCACTTTTCACTTTCATGCATTGGAGAAGGAAATGGCAACCCACTCCAGTGTTCTTGACTGGAGAATCCCAGGGATGGGGGAGCCTGGTGGGCTGCCATCTATGGGGTCGCACAGAGTTGGACACAACTGAAGCGACTTAACAGCAGCAGCAGCAGCAGCAGCAGGCTAAGCTATCATGTGGAGTAGGTTAGGTGTATTAATTGCATTCTTTATTTACTAATAATTTTAAATTACTATGGGTTTATCAGGGGCTTCCTAGGTGGCACTAATGGTAAAGAACATGGTTTATCTCTTTTTTAAACATGGCAACCCACTCCAGTATTCTTACCTGGAGCATGCCATGGACAGAGGAGCCTAGAGGACTACAGTTCATGTCATTGCAAAGAATCAGACATGATTGAAGCAACTTAGCACACGAGTTTATCAGGGGCTTCCCAGGTGGCACTAGTGGTAATAAAACCATCTGCTAATGCAAGTAAACATGAGATACAGGTTTGTTCCCTGCATTGGTAAGATCCCCTCGAGGAGGAAGTGGCAATCCACTCCTGTATTCTTGCTTGGAGAATCTCATGGATAGAGGAACCTGGCAGGCTACAGTCCATAAGGTCAGAAAGAATCGGACATGATGGTAATGATTTAGCATGGATTTATCAGACCTTAGTTCATGGGGTAGCAGAGTCAGACACACCTGAGAGGCTAAGCACAGCACAGCAGCAACCTTATTATAAGTAGGAGGAGATCCATAATGTTAACACAGATAAAAATAAATGGTGTGATTTAAATAACCTCAGTTATTTACGTTAACCACGAGTTTTAACTCTGGCCCAATAATTACACATGCACACACACACACACACACACACACACACATGCCTGCTTTGCTTCTACAGTAGTAAAATAATAAAACAATGAAACTGATACATAAGCACATTATGAAAGAGATTTCAGTATGTCTGACATTTATATTCAAACTTTCTTTCTAAATGATTGGTATGTTCTTTATATAATGTATGCATAGCAGGTGTTTCAACCTCTAAAAAAGAAGCTGCACTGAAGTGGAAATAAAGTAATTTTTCTGCTTCAAAAACTAGGCATATTTTTATTTAAGGGGAGAAGAATAATTTTTGCAACCAAAGTAGAAATGCAGAGGCAAGATAGGGTTTGTCTTTTAATTATTGATAATGAACCTGAGAGGTTAATTTTCCAAGGCCTAGATAGTTTGCAAGCCATTTAATCAATATTTGTGTGTAAACTTTTTTTTTTAAGTTTTGTTTAAAGACTGTTTTGAATGTGTTGAGGTATATATTTAAAGTTAAATATAAAAAAATACCAGATGGTTGTCTGAATCACAGACTTATTATTTATGTATTAGCCTGTAGTATTTTTTTTCTTTTTGCTTCAGTTGTATTTTTATATTTTTTTTAGTGAGAAAAAAGTCAGAGGTTAGTAAAATAATGTGAAACCTTAAGTTATAACCTTTTATTTTAACTGAAATGATATTGTTGATGAATTATGGTAGTAAGATGAATTTAGGTTTAGGTTTGTGAAGGACTAAAATCAACTTCTATTGTATTTGAATTCAGTATGCTATTACATATACCTAAAACTAAGATTTTAGAATCTTTCAAAAAAAAAGACAGAAATGTTATAAGGACTCAATTGGTTTTACCAAGCAAATAACAGAATCTTTCACTGAAGCAGGTAAACAACATGGAATTTGGGGTTTAGGGTTAACATGTTGCTATGTTTACCAGGAGCATGAAAACAAGAGAAAGTTTTAAAGCTAATAATAAAGATGAATTTAAAATTATGAATACATTAATGTCATAAATAAGAATTAAATACAGCTTTAACAAAAAAGTCTTGTCTCCTGTTTTTTTATGTTTTTAAATTAAAAAAAGACAGAAATGTTATAAGGACTCAATTGGTTTTACCAAGCAAATAACAGAATCTTTCACTGAAGCAGGTAAACAACATGGAATTTGGGGTTTAGGGTTAACATGTTGCTATGTTTACCAGGAGCATGAAAACAAGAGAAAGTTTTAAAGCTAATAATAAAGATGAATTTAAAATTATGAATACATTAATGTCATAAATAAGAATTAAATACAGCTTTAACAAAAAAGTCTTGTCTCCTGTTTTTTTATGTTTTTAAATGTTCAGTTCAGTTTCTCAGTCATGTACGATTCCTTGCGATCCCATGAACTGCAGACCTCCAGGCTTCCCAGTCCTTTAGCAACTCCTGGAGCTTGCTCAAACTCATGTCCATTGAGTCGGTGATGCCATCCAACCATCTCATCCTCTGTTGTCCCCTTCTCCTGCCTCTGTCTTTCCCAGCATCAGGGTCTTTTCCAATGAGTCAGTTCTTCACATCAGGTGGCCAAAGTATTGGACCTTCAGCTTCAGCATCAGTCCTTCCAATGAATATTCAGGACTGATTTCATTTAGGATGGACTGGTTTTCTCTCCTTGCATTCCAAGGGACTCCCAGGAGTTTTCTCCAACACATTTCAAAAGCATCAATTCTTTGGTGATCAGCTTTCTTTGTGGTCCAACCATTACATCCATATATGACTCCTGGCAAAACGATAGCTTTGACTAGCTAGATCTTTGTTGGCAAAGTAATGTCTCTGTTTTTTAATATGCTCTCTAGGTTGGCCATAACCTCTCTTCCAAAAAGCAAGTGTCTTTTATTTTTTTTTCTTAGCTGTTTTCCCTACTTTCTTCAATTTAAGTCTGAATTTGGCAATAAGGAGTTCATGATCTGAGCCACAGTCAGCTCCTTGCCTTGTTTTTGTTGAGTGTATAAAACAAGACATATAAAACAAGAGGTCATAGCAAACACCATCTTCCAACAACACAAGAGAAGACTACACATGGACATCACCAGATGGTCAACACCGAAACCTGATTATATTCTTTGCAGCCAAGATGGAGAAGCTCTGTACAGTCAATAAAAACAAGACCAGGAGCTGACTGTGGCTCAGATCATGAACTCCTTATTACCAAATTCAGACTTAAATTGAAGGAAGTAGGGGAAACAGCTAGACCATTCAGGTATGACCTAAATCAAATCCCTTATGATAAATATTGCCAGATTGCATCTTCCAAGCTTTGTACATTTCTTCCAGTAATACTTAAGTTTGCTAGTAAAACTGAACTTTGGGGAACACGATACTTAATTTCAATGTAGCAAAAGAACAGTTACCTTGTTCTACACTCCTGCTAGATAAACAAAGATACAAATATGAAGGTCCTTCATTTCAAGGTAAAATAGATGTGGAGTCAAATATATTATCAAAGCATGTTGATAAGTGAGATAATGCAAATGTTTACTCATTCTGGGGTGTAAGGAGGTAACTGTTGTTTAAAAGGAAAGGGAGAACTTCAGAGGAGGTGATCTTGGAATTGTGTTATGAAAATGACCACTTTTGAATTTAAAGAGAGATAGAAAAGATACAATACTGAGAAACAAGGACATCAGTAAGTGCTAATAAAGAGAGTACTGGAAAACAGATAATTTTTTTTTTAACCCTGAGTGATCAACTTACGGTTTATAAAGTTTTGTGAAAGCCTGCAAACACTGATGAAAACAGGTGCAATTTTTTTCTTTCAGTGACTCATTTAAGTGCAACAAAATCTGTGGGAAGGTATTAAATAAGGTGAGTTTCTGAGATTTTACAGCCCTGAGTCATTAGGTATAAACAGCTGATAAGAGAGGAATAACACTTCTTATCTACCTTACATTTTGTTTTATGTAGCTTTGGGGCAAATACAAAAAAAAAAAAAAAAGTGACTAAGTGAAAGAAAAAGGACAGGAGGATAATTAGAGTGGATTTTTTAAAAAGTTAACCCGTATTAAAAGTGCCCTAAGTAATCCCATTTGTGTTTATGAACAAGAAAAGCTAGATAGTTTCTGCAGTTGTGATATTGGATTGATAATTGTTTTTAAAATGTAGGTTTTTGTTTAAAACCAGAGGTAAGTAAGGTGTCTAAAAGTGGTATTGACATTCACTGCCTGAATTTCCAGTGTCTAGAATAGTGCCTGGCACCCTTCACACATATTTATTGAATAAATGTGTGTGTTAGTCGCTCAGTCGTGTGACTCTTGGCAACCCCATGGACTGCAGCCCACCAGGCTCCTCTGTCCATGAGATTTTCTAGGCAAGGATACTGGAGTGGGTTGCCATTTCCTTCTCCAGGGCATCTTGCCAACCCAGGGATCGAACCTGGGTTTCCCACACTGCAGGCAGATTCTTTACCGACTGAGTTACAAGGGAAGCAACTCATTTATTGAATAAATGAATGAATAAATAACTTCTAAAACTATATCATATCATGGTAAATGAACACATATTTAGAGACCCAGAATTTTTTAGATTTGTGTACATTATATTGTTTCAAGAAAAGCTCAAAATTAGCAGATTAATTCTGATATGATATATAATTCAGCACAAGCTGATGGCTGAAAAATAGTCATTTATTCCCTTCATTTACATAATGGCAAAAAACTCACATTTATCAAGAAGATAACTTAAAGTGCTTATTAACCTCCCTAGCTATGCTTAACTGTGCAATCAGTTCAGTTCAGTCGCTCAGTTGTCTCCGACTCTTTGCGACCCCATGAATCGCAGCACACCAGTCCTCCCTGTCCATCATCAACTCCCGGAGTTCACTCAGATTCATGTCCATCGAGTCAGTGATGCCATCCAGCCATCTCATCCTCTGTCGTCCCTTTCTCCTCCTGCCCCAATCCCTCCCAGCATCAGGGTCTTTTCCAATGAGTCAACTCTTCGCATGAGGTGGCCAAAGTACTGGAGTTTCAGCTTTAGCATCATTCCTTCCAAAGAAATCCCAGGGCTGATCTCCTTCAGAATGGATTGGTTGGATCTCCTTACAGTCCAAGGGACTCTCAAGAGTCTTCTCCAACACCATAGTTTAAAAGCATCAATTCTTTGGCACTCAGCCTTCTTCAGTCCAACTCTCACATCCATACATGACCACTGAAAAACAGCCTTGACTAGATGGACCTTAGTCGGCAAAGTAATGTCTCTGCTTTTGAATATACTATCTAGGTTGGTCATAACTTTTCTTCCAAGGAGTCAGCATCTTTTAATTTCATGGCTGCAATCACCACCTGCAGTGATTTTGGAGCCCCCAAAAATAAAGTCTGACATATTATTACAGGGAACCTTGCATCTATAAAACATTTTAATTTGTAAAATCTCTCCAGTTTTAAGTACTATATTACTTGTTTAAGGGGGATGATATTGTTTTACTCAATATGTGTCTCTGTGTGTGTGTATATATATATATATAAATATATACATATACATAATTTAGAATTTTTTTTGTTGACATAGGAGCTTTGTTGAGGAGGAAGCCTTCTTTGACTTCAAAAGCAGTGACTCAAGGTTGGTTTAGTCGTTAGAAAGTAGGGTGGGAAAAATCCTAACTCCAGATTGTCAGCAGGATTTCAAGGTCAAAGTCTACTCCTGTTATCTGAGCATAGAGCTCCTGATTTCTGGCCAGTTTTCATTCTAGTAGAATTAGAGAAGGGAAAAAGTGTCAGAGTATTATTTGACTCCTGTATAAATAGGATTAAGACCTACTTTCACTGATATTTATGTGCTTTGCACATAATTATCTTTAGGAAAAATATTCTTTGGATTGACTTTGGCCCCTGCTTCTTATGTATTTATGATCAGGAACAGGGGAAATAAAAATTGTTAACCTTAAGTCTGTTTGAAAGAAAATATATGTCTCACCTTACAGAAAACCAATTATTGCAGTACTTACAACACTATGTGCTCCATTTGTTGCTCATAGTCATAGTATATGTTATCTGCCAGTGACATTGTAAAGAGAAAGCACTTCAGACATGGACAGGAATGGCCGAAGTATCTCTGAGATACTTGATCTTTTAAAGTAATAATGATTTTATAAGATGAAATAAGTATGTGTTGACCTTTTACAAACTTTGAGAGACTATTTTAGGTAGGAGACTATTTTAGGTAGACTTTATGTTTAACCTAAACCAGCTAAATCCAAATTTAGAGATACCAAGGTTAGAAATATACAGTGAACACACAAAGGGTGAGTTTTAAAAATAGCACTTAGCTTTGAGAGGATAATTTTTCCTCCATCCTGGATGTAAGTGTTTCATTCATACTGTCTGTAGGAAGCTTTGGGGGAGGAAGGGTGGAGGGAAGTGAGAAATGTCTTTTGAAAAATTCTTCTGGCTCATACCAATGCTTCTTTAGCATCTCTGCTTCTGGGATTTCAGACATTCCCTAACTAGGTCCCATAGTACTTCTAGGGTGTGCGTAAGGGACCCTCGGGATTCTTGTGCCTAGTGCTGGGAGACCTGTCCTCCTGGATGGCATGTTGCAGCTGTTTCACAGAGCGCATCACATTCCCACCCGGGCTAGGGAGTGGAGGAGCCAGCATACCCAGCTGAAATAGCAGAGGGATCTAGGGAGCAAGGCATGAATTACCTGGACTGGAATTTGGCTAGGTCTCTGAGTCAATGGGCTTCCCTGATAGCTCAGCTGCTAAAGAATCCGCCTGCAATGCAGGAGACCCCAGTTTCATACCCGGGCTAGGGAGTGGAGGAGCCAGCATACCCAGCTGAAATAGCAGAGGGATCTAGGGAGCAAGGCATGAATTACCTGGACTGGAATTTGGCTAGGTCTCTGAGTCAATGGGCTTCCCTGATAGCTCAGCTGCTAAAGAATCCGCCTGCAATGCAGGAGACCCCAGTTTCAATTCCTGGGTTGGGAAGATCTGCTGGAGAAGGGATAGGTTACCCACTCCAGTATTCTTGGGCTTCCCTTGTGGCTCAGCTGGTAAAGAATTCATGTTGCAATGTGGGAGACCTGGGTTCGATCCCTGGGTTGGGAAGATCCCCTTGGAGAAGGGAAAGGCTATGCACTCCAGTTTTCTGGCCTGGAGAATTCCATGGACTGTATAGTCCATGGGATTGCAGAGAATCAGACACGACTGAGAGACTTTCATTTTCTGAGTCAGTAGCCCTAATTCCTATAAAAATATTCTATCATTAAAACATTTTATATCTGCTTTGGGCTTCCCTGGTGGCTCAATGGTAAAGAATCTTTCTGCAGTACAGGAGATCCGAGTTCGATCCCTGGGTGAGGAAGATCCCCTCAGGAGGAAATGGCAACCCAGTCCAGTATTCTTGCCTGAAGAATCTCATGGACAGAGGAGCCCATGGGGTTGCAAAGCGTCAGCCACAACTGGGCAACTGAGCACGTATACATACCCTGCTTTATCCCCAGGGAAGTAAAGTCGGCCTCTTTTCCTCTGTAAGGCTTTGTACCTCTGGGAGCTTCACACTTAATAATGGCCTATATATATTACTGGTGAGGAAGGAAAGCAAGGTTAGCATTTTCCCTAAAAGATGTCAGAGGAGAACCATTTGTTATGCCTGTAAAGAAGCAGTCTGTAGGCGGCATGAAAATAACAGAATATGCTCAGTTCCCACAAAAAAACTTAGAGCTTGGTTTGGAGAATAGGAGACACACACGATTATAGAAGAGAGGAAGATAAGTAGCAGCAGAATATAGTATACTGATTGGACCTAGCAGTGACATTTAGTTGTGGAAGCAGGAGAAGTAACGTTGAGGAAGTAAAAGTTAAGATGGATGGATGGAAGAAAGGAAGAAGGATAAAGGACACAGATGCAGAAAGTCATGTGATGCTTGGGCAAAAGAGAGGATCTGTGGGATATTAGGGGGAAAAAGTTTGAAAACATGAAGGTCTCTGCCAATTGATAACGTTGTCTAAAATACAATGGAGACACTTGAAAGAGGGCATGTAAGACATTACTTGGCAGCAGTGAGTAAGCAGGATAGATTAGCATAGAGTGTAAGATATTGAAATTCTGAAACCTTAAGATAATAAAGGATAAGACTGACTGGGGTTTCAAGTTGAATCGTGGGGAAAATTGTAATTTTCATAAAGCAAATTGAGAAATCAAAACCAAGGACTGATTTTGATGAAGTACGATGATGAATCAACGTGTGTTTAACCTGTGTGTGTGTGTGTGCTAAATCGCTTGAGTCATGTCCAGCTGTGCAAGCCTTGGGCTGTAGGCTCCTTGTCCATGGGACTCTCCAGGCAAGAATACAGGAGTGGGTTGCCATGCCCTCCTCCAGGGCCTTGTCCCGACCCAGGGATGGAACCTGCCTCTCTTCAGCCTCCTGCATTGGCAGGTGGGCTCTTTACCACTATGCCACCTGTAAGCCCCCAGTCTATTTGCAGGGAGAAATACCTAAAGAACCATTGAAAATTGAGTGGGGTCCTGGCGAAAGAGCCGCAGGAAGTAGTGCAGTGTACTCGATGGGTTAAGAGCGTCTGCTCTGAAATCAGATTGCCAAGGTTGGGACTTGTCTTTACCACTTCCTAGTTCTTGTGATCTTGGGTTAACTTCCTAACCTTTCCATACCTTTTTTTTTTGTTTGTTTTTAATCTGTAATAAACTGCAGTAATCAATTTAGCTGCTGTTTGTGACTTGTCTGCCCAGAGATGATGATAAAAGATATACTAGTGGAAAAGATCACAAAGGAGAGAAGATAGAAAGGAAAGAGAAGAGAGTATAGGACCGTGGTTGGGGGAATACCTTCATTTTAATAGATGAAAGGAGGAAGTAGAATTAGTTCAAAAGAAGTGAAAGGATATGTCAGCAAAGGAAAATGCAGTGCTTTGAACTCTGAGAGAGTTTTTGCAAAGGAGGGGATGGCTAGTCATGTTCGATGTTACAAAGAAATGGAAAGAAATGAAGACTGAGAAAGGCCTTGGTTTTCCAGATGGCAGAATTTCAGTCGTGTGAAAGAAGCAGTCATGAGGATCAGGCTAGTCTGTTATTCATCTTTACCTCCTCCTAAATGAGCATATTGCGTGAAATATAATTAGTATTTAATAAATATTTCCCAAATGGATAAAGAAAAAGCTATTTCTTTGGATTAAAGAATAAATGGAGATAACATGTAAAACCTGCTGCTTTAATAAAACAGGAAGAGAGACACAGACACACATGCCAAGGGGTGATTTCAGGGATTAACCAGGTCAAGGGAATTAACTTTGGTGATAAATAAAACTGAAGCTTGTTTGAAGGAAGAGGAAAAAGAATCCCTGGAAAATAATAATGTTAGGAAAGAGGGTAAAATGTATGGGGTGGAGTCCTGGAGGTTTTCGGGTGTATGTGGGGAAAGGACACTCCTTCTCAAGGAGCAAGATGTTGGGAGTGGAGAAGATGGCTGCAGTTCAGCTGACAATAGGAGAAATGGAAGCAAGATTGAGAGAACAGACTTGAGATGGCCCTTGGGGGTTGTAGTGAGGGGTCCCCCCAAAGCAGTGTGCAGTCGATCATTAGCAGGTACAGTGAACATGGCCTTGAATCTAGCCACAGACTACCTAGGGCTCCCCAGGGTCAGGCGACTGAGATGCTGGCCCTTTTAAAACATTTAAAGGGGAAGGTTTTGCTTCCTTTAAAAAACAAACAGAAAAATAAGATTGAGAGAACAGACTTGAGATGGCCCTTGGGGGTTGTAGTGAGGGGTCCCCCCAAAGCAGTGTGCAGTCGATCATTAGCAGGTACAGTGAACATGGCCTTGAATCTAGCCACAGACTACCTAGGGCTCCCCAGGGTCAGGCGACTGAGATGCTGGCCCTTTTAAAACATTTAAAGGGGAAGGTTTTGCTTCCTTTAAAAAACAAACAGAAAAACACGTTAATTTATACAGCCAGTAAGAATAGCTAGAATTTAAATCCAACCTTGAAAATGAAAGTGTTAAGTCACTCAGCTGTGTCTGACTCTCTGTGACCCCGTGGACTGTAGCCCACCAGGCTCCTCTGTCCATGGGATTCTCCAGGCAAGAGTACTGGAGTGGGTCACCATTTCCTTCTTCAGGGGGTCTTCTAGACCCATGGATCAAACCCAGGTCTCTCACATTGCAGATTCTTTACCATCTGAGCCACCAGAGGACCCTAGGTAAAGCAAAAGCCCTTGTTGTCGTTCTGTTCTGTTCTTTCTAGGGTGGATCTGGCAGGACAGAGGAGGTGTGGAGGAAGTCAGAAAGCAGAAAATTGGGAAGAAAATTTTATTTTACAGGAATGACAGCCAGAATTGTTCCATTTGGGAATGTTTGGTAGCAGATTTCTTTTCCTACCTGAAAGGGAAGCTGGGGAATCTTCAGTTCACAATCTAAATCAGCTATTTCTATCAGTTTTATTTAATTTCTCTAAATAAACAAAACACTCTGCAGGCAGCTTTTACTGTTTGAGTTGTATATCATTTCATCAGCAGGAAACCGCTGCTTATGGAGAAAAATTATTACAGATCAGGAGTATGAAATATTGTGAAGACATAAGCTAGTTTGCCAGCAAAAACCTTTGCCAACAAAGGTCTGTCTAGTTAAGGCTATCGTTTTTCTAGTAGTCATGTATGAATGTGAGATTGGTAGCAGATTTCTTTTCCTACCTGAAAGGGAAGCTGGGGAATCTTCAGTTCACAATCTAAATCAGCTATTTCTATCAGTTTTATTTAATTTCTCTAAATAAACAAAACACTCTGCAGGCAGCTTTTACTGTTTGAGTTGTATATCATTTCATCAGCAGGAAACCGCTGCTTATGGAGAAAAATTATTACAGATCAGGAGTATGAAATATTGTGAAGACATAAGCTAGTTTGCCAGCAAAAACCTTTGCCAACAAAGGTCTGTCTAGTTAAGGCTATCGTTTTTCTAGTAGTCATGTATGAATGTGAGAGTTGGACTATAAAGAAAGCTGAGTGCGAAAGAATTAATGCTTTTGATCTGTGGTGTTAGAGAAGACTCTTGAGCTTCCTTTGGACTGCAAGGAGATCCAACCAGTCCATCCTAAAGGAGATCAGTCCTGAATATTCATTGGAAGGATTGATGCTGAAGCTGAAACTCCAATAATTTGGCCACCGGATATGAAGAGCTGACTCATTTGAAGACCCTGATGCTGGGAAAGATTAAAGGTGGGAGGAGAAGGGAACGACAGAGGATGAGATGGTTGGATGGCATTACTGACTCAATGGACATGAGTTTGAGTAAACTCTGGGAGTTGGTGATGGACAGGGAGGCCTGGCATGCTGCAGTCCATGGGTCGCAGAGTTGGACATGACCGAGCAACTGAATTGAACTGATAAAGCTAGTTCATCCTGGCTGTTTTATTGGCAACCTTTAATAAGGTTTATTATCATGAACACTGGATTTTATGTGCCTTTGCTTACTTTCCTATCTGCATTCCTCTGGTTCATTGATTGAATGATAAGGACTTTTGGTTAGATAATTTTTTTTTTTTTTTAAATGGGAGGGTAATTGTCACACAACACTGTGTTGGTTTTTGCCATACACCAGCATGAATCAGTCATAGGTATATACTTGTTCCCTCCCTCCTGAACCACCCCCATCTCCCACCCCCTCCCCCTCCGGGTTAGATAAGATTTCCCTGAAGCACTGACATGCTGCTGCTGCTAAATCGTTTCAGTCATGTCTGACTCTGTGCGACCCCAGAGACATCAGCCCACCAGGCTCCCCCGCCCCTGGGATTCTCCAGGCAAGAACACTGGAGTGGGTTGCCATTTCCTTCTCCAATGCATGAAAGGGAAAAGTGAAAGTGAAGTTGCTCAGTCGTGTCTGACCCTTAGCAACCCCATGGACTGCAGCTCACCAGGCTCCTCCGTCCATGGGATTAGTGACTAATTTTCTTAAAAGTTTGTGTCATGTTCAGCTTTTCTAAGTTCACTACAGAGGCAGTGAACCCAAAGATTTTTGTAGAGGTAGATGTGATCAGAATGTGTTTCTTTTTTCCTTTTTACAGAAAATACTTTCCCACACCTGTATTCATTCCCTGTTCTTTCTCCCTTTGCTGTTACTATTGATTAGTATCTAGTTACCCCTACTTTTCTCTTCCTTTACCACCTGATTGCCCACAAACAACATTGTGTCTTGAGTTCTCACTTCTGACTTCTAAGCTCTAGAAGACATCTTTACACCATTCTGTAAATTTGGTATCTTTTATGCTGAATTTTTTGATGCCCTGGATGTTGTTTCTCTAGTTCCCGAGGGATCTCATGTCTAACTTGACCCCATTATATCAGTCCTCATTCATTCACTCATTTATTGAACACAAATTTGTTGAGCAGCTCCTATGAGTGGGCATAGTTCTAGATTCTAAAAATATAGATGTGAGCAGACTTGGAATGAGAGAGGTTGGAGGAGCCATTTGTATAGATAAGTGCTATGCAGTAAATAAAACAGGCCTGTGTGTTAGACAGTGAGTTCAAGTGGGGTTAGTTTGGAGAGGCCTCTCTGAGGATGTTCGCATTTGAGCTGAGACATTAATCATGAGAAGAAGCAAAAGATGAGAAAATATGAGAGAGGGACATTCCAAGTCAAAAGACCAAGGTGATGATGAGCTTGCATAAGAGTAGGAAGAAAGTCATTACATCTAGAGTGTAATTAGAAGGAGAGAAGTGCACAGTGATCTTTGGGAGGTGGGCAGAGGTAAGATTGGGTAGAGTCTTTCAGCCAGTATCAAAGAGTTCGAATCTTATTTTAAAGCAGTGGTAAATCAACATTCAGAAAACTAAGATCATGACATCTGGTGCCATCATATCATGGGAAATAGATGGAGAAACAATGGAAACAGTGAGAGACTTTATTTTGGGGGGCTCCAAAATCACTGCAAATGGTGACTGTAGCCATGAAATTAAAAGATGCTTGCTCCTTGGAAGAAAAGCTATGACAACCTAGATAGTATATTAAAAAGTAGAGACATTACTTTGCCAGCAAAGGTCTGTCTAGTCAAAGCTATGGTTTTTTTCAGTGGTCATGTATGGATGTGAGAGCTGGACTATAAAGAAAGCTGAGTGCCAAAGAATTGATACTTTTGAACTGTGGTGTTGGAGAAGACTCTTTAAGAATCCCCTGAACTGCAAGGAGATCCAACCAGTCCATCCTAAAGGAAATTAGTCCTGAACAGTCATTGGAAGGACTGATTTTGAAGCTGAAACTCCAAATACTTTGGCCACCTAATGTGAAGAACTGACTCCTTGGAAAAGACCCTGGTGCTGAGAAAGATTGAGGGCAGGAGAAGGGGATGACAGAGGATGAGATGGCTGGATGGCATCACTGACTCGATGGACATGAGTTTGAGTAGGCACCGGGAGTTGGTGATGGACAGGGAAGGCTGGTGTGCTGCAGTCCATGGGGTCGCAAAGAGTCAGACACGACTAAGTGACTGAACTGGCTGACTGACTGAAGCCATATGGAGGATTAGCAGGAAAGTGATATGACTAGATTTTGACTGAAAAATCTCTCTGGCTACCATATGGGGAAAAAAATTGGATGTGTAAGGGAAAAAAAAAAAAAAAAGACTAGTTAGAAGACTCTTGAAGCCTATGAGGGATGGGAAAGTGGCAGTAGATATATTAAGAAGGATGCATTTTGGAAGGAGAAAATATAGGACTTGTTGATGGAAAGATTGTGAAGTGAGAAGCAAAGGGGAGAGGCATGGCTACTAGATTTATAGCCAGATCAACTCTCCAGTGATGGTGCTGTTAACTGAGCTGGGCAGTAGTGGAATAGAATTAGATTGGGGTAGGAAATCGAGAGTTCAGGTTTTTGATGTGTTAAATGTAAGATTCGTCATCCCCGCAGAGAAACCTCTTACCTATTAGCAACTTATTCCCCATTCCCACCTCCCTTCTTTCCCCTGCCAACTCTAGCCACTAGTCTACTTCCTGTTTCTATAGATTTTTTATTTTAGAATTTTATAAATGTATGCATGCTTACTTGCTTCAGTTGTGTCCAACTCTTTGCAACCCCATGGACTGTAGCCCACTAGGCCTCTCTGTCCATGGGATTCTCCAGGCAATAATACTGGATTGGGTTGCTATGCTCTCTCTTCCAGGGGATCTTCCCAACCCAAGAATCGAAGCTGCATTTCCTGCACTGCAGGCAGATTCTTTACTGCTGAGCCACTGGGGAAGCCCAGTAGACATATAGTCATACATTATGTAGTCTGTTATGACTGACTTCTTTCATTTCATGTAATATTTTCAGAGTTCATGTATGTTGCAGCATGTTTTATTGTTGAATAATGTTCTATTGTATGGATCTACCACAATATGTTTATCCATTCATTAGTTGATGAGTATTTGGGTTGTTTTCACTTTTTGACTATAAGTAATACTTCCGTGAACATTTGTGTTTAAGTTTTCTGTGTAAACCCATGTTTTTACTTCTGTATGTGCCTAGGAGTGGAAAAAATTATATACACACACAAAATACACACATTCAAGGAATAAAAAATAAAGAATTTATGAAAAAAGCAGTTCCCTATGGTATAGTATGGAAATTGATGACTAACCTGATAATTTTCATTATAAAATATGTACATGTAACACATGAGTAAGAAAATATTGTAACTTAGATATTTTGATGTGTGAAAAAGAAATAGAAATAGTTTCAAAGGAAGAAAGTGAATTATGACCATCTTCCTTTATGTATGAGGAATAGACATCACACCAAGTTAAATGGTCTTTGTTTTATCATTATTTTAAATCAGTTGTGCCCAGAGTTGAAAGGAACATCTGTTTCAGGTCAAAAAATCATCAGTTCAACCTGTCTATTCCTATATGATCTCCTTACTCATCTCAACTGTTACTAGAAATAATTTGACATGGGGATCTCTGTTTTCATCATGGATTTTTTAGAATATTGATGCAAATATGTATTTTTCTTTTGAATGGGATGTGTGGTAATATTCTTTTACTAGCCCCACCCCTGTTACCCTTTTGTAGGAAAGAAGTCTGTTTCTGCCCATTACTTGCCAGGCTGTGGTGAATACCCACAGTCTGTGGACAGTGGACAAAATAACTTGTTAGATATTTTGCTTTTGTGGTGGGGAGCTATTTGAGGAAATGATTGGGGGATTAGGGGCTGCTGAGAAGTGGACTGAAGTTATCTTTCACTAAATTTCCAAATGAACTTTGATTTTCAGTGAAAAGTTCCCATTTTCACCTTTTTATTGAAGACTGAATTTAGGATACACTAAAGGCCCAAGAATGTTGCCTTTCTCATGAAATTTGAGTAATGAATTTCAGTTCTTTTTTGCAGCAATGTATTGATATTTTCTTCTGGCAACATAAGATTAACCCATTTGTGCATGTATTGTACTTCTAAGTGCTGAAAAAGAACTAAGGAACTTTTTTTTTTTTTAAGGGATATTCTAATTCAGTTAATATTTGTTTACAACATTAAAAAAACCCCACTTTGCATTAATGGCAAGACATATGTTAAATGGATTCTATATTGCCATGTATGCTTACTATTTGAAGGATATTTCCAAGAGAATTGATAAGTATTGTTCTCCACATGACATCTTTCCTAAAATGGTTGAATTATTTAGTAGTTTTGGAAACTAGGTTGGATGAATTGCCTTTCAGATTTGACTATCCTCAATAAATTTTTAGTGACGTGCAAAAATTCATATTGGAAAAGCTTGCTTTAATATTTGAAATAGTTAATATCTGCTGATGTTATTTTATTATGTATTTTAGTATTTTCATTCAAACCAGGTAGATAGCCAGCCAGATGGACGGGATTCCCGAGGAAGAAATACAGGGATTGAGTAAGGTACCAGATATATTTGCCAGAATCTAAAGGGGAAGACAACACACAAAAGATATTTTTTTTTGCATTCACCCATGGTGCAACATTGTATTTTTTATTAAATAAGATCAGGTTGGTAAGTCAACTAGAAATATGAGACTGGTTAACTTTCCCACACATTCTTTCTCCCTTGTGGTTTTTATATGGTTATATTTAAACAGCCTCATGAAACCATTATTTATGGAGGATATTGGAAGGGAACACGTACAGACCATTTTGTATAATATTCAGATCTAATTTAGGAAGAAGTATCAGAAAACAAAGTGCAGTAATTTCACAGGTAGTAGTTTAATTCATTGATTTCATTTGACTTAATTGTCTGCCTTGCAGTAGTGATTTTCAGGGAGATATTTGATTCTTCACTTGTTCTTATGAGTCTGCAGTATCTGAAAGTTGTGATGTCAGTTCTTTGATAGGGAGTGGAAACTTTGATTTCTAAATCAGCAAGGTAACCTTAGGTAATTTGCTGAACTGTTCATGATTTGAAAGGCTAATCTGGAGTTGTGAAAAATGATAAGGGAATGCAGGATGCTTGGGACTGATGCACGGGGATAATCCAGAGAGAAGGTGTGGGGCGGGAGGGGGGAAGTGGGGGTCGGGATTGGGAGTTCATGTACACTCGTGGCTGATTCATGTCAATGTATAGCAAAATGAATACAGTATTGTAAAGCAAAACAAACTAAAAAATAAAAATCAATTAAAAAAAAATGATGAGGGAACCTACAAGGCACATTGTTGTAGGTTTGTATATTCCATCTGACTGTAGCTTCCCAGGAGAGGGTACATTGCAACTATGACCCAAATGTGATCTTCCTTCCACTCTTTCTCAATGCATGTTCTCATTTATTATTGAGCTAAATGTTTTGTTTTGGACCTATTTCCAAGTTTAATTATTAATGTAAAGAATATATTCATTGACTAGATGACACAAAATGTTTACTAAAGAATTATGGAAATGCTATTAATTCCTTAGCAAAAACATTAAAGAGAGACATGGATAGATGTAATTAGTAGGTTATTGTAAGATATACATAACATGAAATCTACCATTTTAACTATTTTTTATTGTATAGTTCAGTGCTGTCAGGAACAGTCATATTATTGTGCAACCATACCAGTATCCGTTTCCAGAAATTTCTCATCTTCCCTAACTGAAATCTGTACCTATTATTTAATAACTCTCCATTTCCCCTCCCCTTCAGCCCTGGGCAACCATCTGATCTTCTGTCCCATGAATTTGACTCTTCTGTGTATTTCCTTGGAGAAGGAAGTGGCAACCCAAAGTGAACTAATTCAATATTTGTACTTTTGTGACTGGCTTATGACACTTAGCATAATGTCCTCAAGGTCCCTCCATGTGTCAGAATTTCCTTCCTTTTTATGGCTGAATGATACCCCATTATAGGTATATACCACATTTTGTTTAGTTGTTAATCTGTTGGTGAGCAGGTTACTTCCATTTTTTTGGCAGTTGTGAACATAGTAGGAATTTTTAAGTCTGTCCAAAAGGCTACATGACCATTAAATTGAACATCCTAATTGGGTGAAAAACAAAGGAATAGAACATGTTTATAATTTTGATTTCTGTATTGTACACGGTAATGTGGGGTCATTTTATTCAAGGATATTTATATTTTGTAAGCTATTTACCATGAATATTCTACTACATGGAGTGTTGCAGTATATATCATGATGTATATTTATTTACCTGAAGGCAAAAATGTCATTCTTAATAATATATATGTTTGGCATTATGATAGGGTTTGCCAATTCTAAACTCTCATTTCCTTTTTGACTTTTTTAGTGTACGATAATATAATGAAAAGAGAAGTGAGGGGGATATTTTTGACTTTTTTTTTTAACCCTTTACCTTTGCAGTTTATATAAAGTTTTTTTCTCTAGCCTTTGGCCTGGCTTTCATAGTTAATTTTCATTTGACTAGTTTTATCATATTAAGTTTAGTATGAATGAAGGACCATACTATTTATGTTTTCGAATCTAAATGCCATTATTAATTGTAGTAATACTTTGAAAAATTGTGGTTTATTGAGTACCTCTTTGCAGTGATATGGAGTGCTGTCTGTGCCCTAGGCTTGCAACGTGTCTGCAAACTTCATTCAAATTTTGCAGGTGCTAATTTAGATATTAAAAGAAAGTATATGCCATTGTATTGCCTGCTTGTTTCACTTGTTTTAAAACAAATATGAAACAAACTTTGATTAAATCCCATTATTAACTTTTGTAGTGAATTGCCTTTCTAAATCAGTATCTTTTAAGTGCTAGGGTGTATTGATGTATGGTATGCAGTGTTGTTTTCTGGGACTAATCTAGGTGGAGAGTTTAAGGTTTAAAATACTTTGCTGTACATTTAATGTCTAATACTAGATACAATAAAACTGTATTTAAAATATGTCAGTATCAAGTAGCAGCATCTAAAATTCCTTTGAAATAAATTGGATGACTTGGAAGATCTGATTGCCTGTGAATATTTCAAAGAGACATTTTAAGTGGGAAAGAAAGCCTCTTTGAAAAGTCTTCTTGAAGTTTGCTATGTTAGTTTTTCTTTTTGTTAGTTTTTCTTTTTGGATCTTTAAAATGATTTATTGGACCAAATGATCAGATCCTAACTCCATTGCTTCTGATAGATGGCAGTAAGCACAACTATGGGCATGTTAATGGGTGGGATTCTTTTTATTTTAGTGATGAATCAGTAGACTTTTCATTCAATATAAGATATAAATGAGGAGATACTTTTTCCTAAATGATCTCTCTCTATATATTCTTGAGTAGTTATATAAAGCTGGTGAAGCCTTTAAAAATCTGTCCTAACAAAGTAAAAGGATACTTTGCATTTTTATTATTTCTGATATTCTAAATTTTAGCCATTTTGTTTGTAGGAAGTTATGGGAACTCATATTCTGTTGCTGTTAGCAGAGGTGATATGCTAATGTATTATGTAAATATACTTTCTCTAATGTCATGCGATTTTATATGTCTACTTGTCTCCCTTTTGTTTTTCCTAATTGTTTTATCTTCAAAGTAACAATTTTCTCAACCACCTTTTTGTTTCTTAGAAAATTGCTGTTTATTAAGTTACTGCAACTATAACCTTATTGAGCATCAATTCTTTATTATTAGAACAGGAATTAATAGCCCTTGTCTTGAGTCTCTCTCAGGGTTATTGTGAAAATCAAACAATTTATGTGAAACATTCTGCAAATTGTGAAGCACCCCATACATTTTATTTATGTCTATAAAGGCAGAATTTTAAGTATATCTCCTGTGTGTGATTCTGCCTTAGGCTCCTATATGCTGTTGGTATTACAGTTTCTCTAATAAGCAGGTAATTTCATTGTCAGGTGTGTGTGTGTGTTCTTATGTGTTGTGGATCATTTTCAGAATCTACTTTATTAATTTGACTGTACATTATAACCTGTAAGTTTGTCATATAAAAGAATAAAAGAATCTTGGTTCATTTAAGTTGATTTTTTTCTGCCTTTTTTTTTTGAGACATTTTTAAAAAGTGGGGTGTTCACATTTTATTCTTGTTTTCCCTTTATATTAACTTGAATGTATATATTGCCTTTAGAGAAATACAGCTGTGTCCACAGTAAAACATGTTTTCACATTAGCTTTCCAAATTTGTTGTATCTTGTTGATTATAAAGGTGTTGTCACTTTAATAACCAGTCTTTCCAGACTGTCAGCTAGTTCTTGAAATAGTGAAGCTGCTTTGTCATTAATGCTTGGACTTCGCATTCTCTTATTGTCAGTAGATAAGATTGAACAATTGGAGCTATTTGGTTTGCATACTCATTAAGTGCTTTGCATATATGCTATCTACTTGGAAGACTTATTTTTGAAAAGGTTAAATCTAATAGGTCAATGAAAAAGAGCAATATTCTATATTATATTCTAATTAGTATGCCCTGTAGTTTATTAGAATATAGTACAAAATTATTCTGGAAATTTGTTAGTTGTGATTTAGTAGGAGGTTCTATGACTTTTCTTTCAGTTACCAAGTCTGAATTAAATCAGGTGAAAATCATCGCAGGTTTTCCATGCCCGTATACTGTTGCATTTTAGAAAGAACTAAGACAAAAGAAATAAGGAACTTTAAACAACTGGACTAATCTCTTACAACCAACATCTAGAATAGGGCTTTTATATTACTCTTGATCGTCTGTGTTTCATAGGGATTTTGTGTGTTAAGATTTTTATACCCCAGCTGAAATATAAAATACATCAATTACCCTTATTTTTAAAAATTGTTAAGCATGAGAATTTCAAACAAAATTCCCATTTTTTCATTCTATTATAGAAGTCAGGTGGAAATGTTATATTTAAAAATAAAAGTTGTTTTTTCCTTAAATTTTTTTTTTCTCTTGTCAGTTCTGTTGAAAGGCAGAATGGAAACTTGTTCTCATTTGTACATATTTGGCTTACTCTTTGGCTTACCAGTGGTTGAGTCATGAACACAGTTACTTTGTGCTATGTGTTTTAAAAGGCAGATGTCAAGTAATCACCTTATGAAAAGGCCTATTATAATTATATGTATGCATCAGAGTTTACTCATGAAGAAAGTGACACTTATATAATTTCATACTTTAAAAACTACAGGCTTGAGCAGAGCATATATTTCTATATTTAAGAAGAGAAATAGCCCTTTACCTTTAAGTAAAAACATGTTTAGAAACTCTATTTTTTTCTCTGTCTCTGCTTTTAGTGATAGTCAAACTTTCAACAGAGTGGCAAATTAATTTTTGGTAATTTCAACGTTAAGGAAATTGTATTTAAATTTATGATTTTCCCTGATCCCTTGACTCTTATTCTCTTTACTTGTGGATTTTTAGCTCATTTAACTCATTTAAAAGTAGCTGAAAAAAGTAGGAATAAAACTGATGTTCAGTTTGGCAATTAAGAAAGATAGGTACTTGCTGAGAACAGTTTTTTTTTTAAATCAGACCAGCATTTATTGTCCTCTTTGATCTCTCATTTGTGGTTTTCATGCCTAGACATTTTAAAGCTAACCAAAGAGAAAACGCTTTTGCAGGAGAAAAGACACCGAGGACTGAGACTCCTTTCCATAAATATAGTGAAAGTGAAGGTCGCTCAGTTGTGTCCAACTCTTTGCGACCCCATGGACCCATGGAATTCTCTAGGCCAGAATATTGGAGTGGGTAGCCTATCCCTTCTCCAGTGGATCTTCCTGACCCAGGATCAAACTGGGGTCTCCTGCATTGCTGGAGATTCTTTACCAACTGAGCTATCAGGGAAGCCCCTCCCATAATTATTAGGCAACTGCTGTTACAGGTGTACAAGGGAGAGTTACAAATATTTCTTTTGAAAATGTCTAGAAGCCTCAAGAGATGGTGCTTTTCTTGATGCTGGTTTGCTGAATAACCAGGAGTCATTCACACGCTGCTCTGTCATTTCAGTCTGTCTCTGCACATAAAACTCTTAACGATCTGAAGCCTCTTTCTCATGCCTCTCCCCTAATCTACCTGTGTTTCCCTTCAAAATTTATACTTTCTTTAGTGGGCATAGTTTTGGTAAATCTGTCCTACATGGGCTCTTTTACTTTATATTTTTTACCTATTTTTATTAATTTTGTCCTTTGTTTGAGATTACTTGGAAATTGGGGGTAACTACTCATACGTCTTTTCATTTGCCTAGCACTTCTCATAGAGCATGATTTCTTGACATGTGATTTTTTAAGACAACGTGCTATATGGGCGAGGTATGAATGTTTTAAAGAAATAGGCACACATACAGGGTTATCGTTACCATCTTTCTAAATTCCATATATATGCATCAGTATACTGTATTGGTGTTTTTCTTTCTGGCTTACTTCACTCTGTATAATAGGCTCCAGTTTCATCCACCTCATTAGAACTGACTCAAATGTATTCTTTTTAATGGCTGAGTAATACTCCATTGTCTCCAATTAAAATAGATAAATTTATATTAAAAAAAAGTAATAGGCATGGACTCTTCAAGGAGGAGTCATAGTGACTAATAAAAACTCAAATTTCGTTCCTTTTGCTTGAATATTGTGTAAAAAGTCACATTTGAAAGATGGCCAAAGAAAGAGAGCTATAGAAAGAAACATTTTCATGTCTTTAAAAAGGGGTATATTAAGAAGTATTCAGAAGAGCTAGCATTTGCTTTAACTCATTAACTTATCCTGTGAGTGTTGCTGAAATTTCGGTTGTGAATATAGATACTGTGTCTTCTAACTTATGTTCCTTCCTTTGTATAGGATCATGCATGTCATCATACAGGGCACAGGGCAGGATGGGGGAGTTCTTAAAGGTCTTCTAGTTCAAAAGTTCCCATATCACAGGCCCAGGGCCCTTGTCATTGAATTACTTCTCGAGGTCTTTGTATCCATGTCTACTGGTTAACCTGTGTGAAGATATGTGAACTCCCATACTGTGACAACATTGTGAATGAGTGCCATTTTGATTAAAGGCAAATTCATTTAAAAGTTTTACTGGATTCACACAAGCTCAACCAATAATACTAGGGCCTCCACCACCATCATGTGATAGTTGAGTGTTTTGACATTGGAAGGTAGATGCTGATGCCTCAGGAGCCGAGGCACCACTGCAGAAGTGCAGTTGCCTACTTTTAGAGATGAGGAAGCTGGGCCCCAGGAGGTGAAGTGACCCACCTGACATTACAGTGGAGAGTATCAGAGCTAAGATGGGAGTACAGCTCCCCTGTCTGTGGCTTTAGAATCACGTAGAACTATGAACTTATTACAGTATCAGGTGGTGTGGTGGTAAAGAATCTGCCTGGCAACGGGTTTGGTCCCTGGGCTGGGAAGATCCCCTGGAGTAGGAAATGACAACCCACTCCAGTATTCTTGCCTGGCAAATCCCATGGACAGAGGAGGCTGGCAGGCTATAGTTCATGGGATCTCAAAGAGTCCAACGTGTCTGAGCACAGCATAACAATAACAATGAACCTAACAAAGAGGAATGGAATTTGTGAGAAAGAGTGATATAAGGAGAGCAGTAACTTTTTCTTAGATTACTTTATATGTTTTGAAGTGTTTTTGTTTGTTTTTTACCACTGGGGAGTAAGAGGCAAGGGATAACTTGATTAGGGAAGATAATGTTATATAGTGTTTATAGAAATTGTTTCTGTTACACTGTTAACTTTTTACTCCTTGGAAACTTACTAGTGATAGCAGAATCATCATTTTAATAATACTCTTAAACTTTTTGAAGTAATTTTTATAAATATAATTTTATATCTTTATAAAGTCTGAGAAACAGACTTTGGGAGGGTTTGATGAGCTCTTTTAAGACTTGGGAATGCTATTAAACAGAGAAATGAATGGCCTGTGGTCTCTTAGTTTTTGAATCTATGTCTCTTAATCTTCAGTTTTATTTTATGTCCGTTGTCTACATTTTAATTTCGTGGCATGTTTTTACTTTCCTGTGTTTCTTTAGTGAAGGAGCATACTTATAGGAAAGAAGTTGAAATGCCAGTCAGTCTGCTTTGATTTTTGTAGCATGTCTTAAAGAATCAATTGGTGAATGCATTGAAATTGATGACTTAATGTCCAAGGGTTATATATGTTGTATTTTTTCAAGTCAATGACTTGAAATATGTAATACCACAGTAGCTGCTAAATACGTGACTTTCTGATAAGACTTTACCAGTTCAGTGGTAACTCTTAAATGTCATGTAAGTTGGCAAGAGAAGGTGTAAATTGGTGCCTTGTACATTGTCTATGTGAGTGGCATAAGATTAGAAAAAGCTCATAAAAAAACGCATAAAAAAAGTTATGCATTCACTCTGCAGAAGGGTCAAGTCAGTGAGTTAAAATGGAGACCCAGTAGAGGAAAGTTGCTCTGAGGAAAGTGATTTAAACAGCAGTACTTGTGATCCTTTCTGAGGCCAGATAAGGGAATTACAGTAAGGCCCAGAATTCTATGAATTTCAGTAAGGTAACATCATATAAATAAAAAAGGGACCTCAGTTACAGGCCTGGTTCTGTTAATAATGTTGCAGTTTTGGTCCCTCTGTAATTGAGTCCTTGATGAACCTATTCAGGGTAACAGTTCCTCTGCAATATGTGTTTGTAGTTTATGGAAGAGGTTCTATAGCAAATGAAACAAAGGATATGGCCAGTATCACTCGTGAGTGTCTTAGTGAAGTATCTCTAAGAAATAGGAAATACTTTATGCCTTTATATGAAATTCTTGCATCTCAGAAGACCTTGCCTTCATCATTTTAATTCATTTTGTCACTTGGAACAAACTACTACCCAGACAAAAGACATGAGAATAAGAAGTTACAGAATCTTTAAAAAATGAACTTAGAAAAAAGTTCACAATGAGTGTGTTGTGGAGGTGAATTTGCTGTTAGTACTAGCTGAAAAGTTAAGAAAAAATTAGAGTCACCCTTATGGATTTATTAATATATCAATTCTGTATTGAGCACTTACTGCTGTGAGAGACTCAGGGTGCTGGGTGAAAATGAGACAGTTTCTGTCCTCATGAAGCTTGTAATCTAGTGGTGAGAGATACCTCCGTTGTGTGCAGGAGTTTATAAGTGTTATCAAGGAGCTGTGATAGAAACTGATCCCGGGAAGCCAGCTTTACACAGAGTGGCCAGGAAAGGTTTCTCTGAGGATGAAACATGGAATTGAGGCTTACAGGAAGAGAAGTTGAGCATCCGTATATGAAGCGAAAGAAATGGCAAGTGAAGAAGCCAGGAGATGAAATAGGACTTGGCATGCTGGAAGGACAGAAAGGTCATTCACATGCAGTTAGGAAGAGTGGAGGGGGCTGACTGCAGATGGACAGGTAAGAAAGAATTCCATCGTGGAGGGTCCTTGCAGTCCATGGATAGTTTTACCGATTTTATTTTGAGAGCATTGCTTAGCCATTGAAATAACTTAAGCAGGGCATGACATGGTCTAAATTATGTTTATAAAACAGTCACTCTGGCTTCTGTAGGGTAGCAGATTGAGAAAACATCCAAGAATAGAAGCTTCAAGACTAGTTAGGAGACTATTTGAAATAGTGCAGGAAGGGATGATGGTTTGAATATGGGTTTGAGGGTTTGGGGGTTTTTTCTGTAATCTACAGTTATTATTGCTGCAAATTCAATTCTGTGTTTCTCTATTGTCCATTGGAAAGCAATTTTATAATAATCACTGTTTTTTAATCAAAACTATAATACCATAAGAGGCTTTTTGTTGTAACTTACTGTGGCAAGAAATTAGTTTTAGATGGAAAACTCTGTATGTCTTTACCTATGATTATATTAGGCATGCTCTTTGGAAAGTTTTGATTAATAATGAATTAATTATATAGTGCAGGTTTTTTTAGCTGACTTTTATTTCAGGTACTTCATTAAGTGTTTTCTAATCCACTATCTCATTTAATCTTCAGAATAATCCTGTGATGGACATATGTACTTACTGCTGTTATCTGCATATTCAAAGTAAGGAAACCAAGGGATTCAGAAGTTAAGGAACTTTTCCAAGGTCATGCAGAGAGGAAACGTGCAATTCGAATTTGAACCTAGTTCTCCCTGATACCACAGCTAAAATAGTTGTTTAAAAACTGACATAGTCTGAGTGAACTCCGGGAGCTGGTGATGGACAGGGAGGCCTGGTGTGCTGCGATTCATGGGGTTGCAAAGAGTCGGACACGACTGAGCGATTGAACTGAACATACCTTTTATTAAGAAACAATTTACATCTAGTAAAATACACAGATCCTGTGTGTCATTTGATGAATTTTGGCAGTTGTATCCATCTATGTAGACACCTCCCCAAACAAAATACAGATTTCTGTCACTACATAATGTTTCTTATGTCCCTTCCAGTCAGCTCCCACCCCCATAAACAACTATTTTTTCTGGCCTCCATCACCATGTATTGTTTTTGCTTCTTCTTGGACTTCATGTGAATAAACAGACCCTGTGTATTGTTTTGTGTCTGGCTTCTTTCACCCAGCATAACATTGTAGAGACTCACATATGTTGTTGCTTATTCTTTCTTAGCTTGCTAAGGAGCAGTATTCTGTTACGATTGCATCACTATATCGACTGTATCAGTGTATGAACCCATTTATTTGTTTAGGGATTTAAGTTTTTCAGTTCTTTGCTTAGAGAAGGCAATGGCACCCCACTCCAGTGTTCTTGCCTGGAGAATCCCATGGACGGAGGAGCCTGGTTGGCTGCAGTCCATGGGGTCGCTAAGAGTCGGACATGACTGAGCGACTTCACTTTCACGCATTGGAGAAAGAAATGGAAACCCACTCCAGTGTTCTTGCCTGGAGAATCCCAGGATGGGGGAGCCTGGCGGGCTGCCGTCTATGGGGTCGCAAGAGTCAGACATGACTAACTAACATAACTAGTTTTCAAACTAGTTTTTATTTCTCCTAGGTTCTTTTATTTTTTATATAGCTTTTAGAAATGACTTGTCAATTTTTCTTACAAAAATAACCCACCAGGATTTTTATTTGAATGGTGTTGAACTTGTATATAAATTTTGTGAGAATTGACCTATTAACATTAAGTCTTCCAACCTGCATACATGGTTTTACCTCTCCATTTATTTCATAGGACAGACTGTATAATCACTTTACTCTAGTAGAGCTAGGGAATTCTCTTTTAAATCTAATATAACACCAATTCTTAGACAACATACATTTCATGTTAGAAGAGTCTGTCTCACAAAAAGACTATGTTTCATTACATCGTGAGGAGTAGTTAAAAATTGCCCATGTATTTGGTTCTGAAGAAACTGCTTTCCCCCCAAAACTTGTCTTTTACTAATTTCTGTTTTGCACTAATGAAAGTATGATCTCTTATGGTTTAATTCAATTACCTAGTAAGTTGGTCTGTGATAACTAGTATTCTCATGAAATATTGCAAATGGTGCAATTTATTTTATGTGGAGGCAGTCAGAAAGTCTCTCAAAGTAATGGATATGGCTACATTTTCTAAGTTTAGGAGAAATATGTTTGCCTTATAAATAATGAAAATAATAGCTTTGGGAATTTGACTGTGCCAGTGGTGATTAAAATAAAGAGTGATTGAGAGCATTCATCTTTCAATATGTGACATCAGAAGAGTTACCTCACGGGGTTATTGTGTGTACCTCACGGGGGGGTTATTGGGAGCTTTGCAGCATGAAGTTATGTCAGGTGCTGAGTACTTGAGTACATTCCTGGGCATAAAGTAAACTCTCAATAGACTTCTCTTTTTAAAAGTAATTTTTATTGCCTTGAACTTGCTTTACGGTGTTAGGTTTTACTGTAAAGCAAAGTGAATCAGCTATACGTATCAGCTATCCCCTCTTTTTTTCATTTCCTTCCCATTTAGGTCAGCGCAGAGCTTTGAGTAAATTCCCTGAGCTATACAGCAGTTTCTCATTAGTTATCTGTCTTATACATAGTATCAATACTGTGTATATATTAATCCCAATTTCCTAATTCCTTACACCCACCCCTTCCTGCCTGGACCTAGGGATTGTCAAACTTCTATCTCCTTATTTGTATCCTTTTTTATTAATTTTTTAAAAACATTTGTTTGGCGGTGTCAGACTTTGGTTGCGTTATGCTGGCCTTTTGTTGCGGCACACAGACTCTAGCTGTGGTGTACATATTAGTTGTGGCACACATCCTCAGTTGCCCCATGGCATGTAGGATCCGAGTTCCGTGACTAGGGATTGAACCCAGGTCCTTTGCATTGCAGGGTAGACTCTTAGCCGCTGAACTGCCAGGGAAGTCCCTCTTTATCTATATATTGATCCAGGACAAGCTCTAGGTGTAGGCGTTCAAACTGTTGAATCTCTTGTGCTTTTGCTTTAGAGTGCTGTCATAGATCTTAGAGTTCAGATTCTTTGTAAAAGTGCTGCTTTTTTCAAATATTAATTTGGTTTTGAATCTTGCCTGCCAATCAAATAAACTGTACCATTGCCCTTCAGTTGTGACTGGCACTTTGCGATCCCATGGACTTCAGCTCGCCAGGCTCCTCTGTCCTTGGGATTTCCCAGGCAAGAAAACTGAAGCAGGTTGCCATTTCCTTCTCCAGGGGATCTTCCCAACCCAAGGATCGAACCTATGTCTCCTGAATTGTAGGCAAATTCTTTACCTCTGAGCCATTGGGGGATAGCTGGATTTTACATATTCATCTGTAAGATATTACATCACATCTTCTTTTATGGTGTCATTTGGAATGTGGAGCTAATTGGTATAAGTTAGCTACAGACATAAGAGACTTTAAATGTAGATATTAGCTATCAGTTTAAGTCTGAGATGGAATAGGGAGGGTGGAAAGGAGAAAGGAATACATTGGAATATAGTTTAGTGCTTTATGTCTAATACTTAGGCTAACAGGTGATTTTTAACTTTTTGAAAATGGAACTCACTAGACTCAGATTTATGGGTCCTTCCCCACCCCCGTAACTAGGATATGAATGTGTGTCTGTGTGCTGTGAATTTATATCTATATCTCTAAGTCTACTTGTATAAATTTAAGTACTATGAAGATTAAATAGGACCTCTCATCTTTGGCAGTGTGCCCAAGAAACTCAGAGACTATTTACCTCCAAATCCTAAATTGATGTTTAAGTGAATATATGTCACACAGTTCAAAGTTGAAAAAATACCTGTGAGGACAGAGATTGTTTCGTTTGAAATATCATTTCCTGATTGGAGTGTTTCATTTGCAATATACCCTCCCACTCCAAGGCAGATTGCAGCTGGCCAGAAGAGTAATGTTTCCTATGTCCAGATCAGCTGGCCAGTGATAGAAGTGATCATGGTTTCCAGAGATTTTAATAAATACCTGTTTAGAAAAATATGATAGAATTATAAATTTTAAATATCTTTTAAACAAATAGTTCCATGAGATCTCCTGACAAACATGCCTATTAAAATATTCAACATTCCACTTGAACTCACTTATCCTACTTATTAGTATAATAAATAGGTTTATTTATATTTATTTATTATATATATGTTTATTATTTTACTTATATTTATTAAATATATATTTTTTATTTATTATATTAACCTACCTAATAAAGTAGGTTCTTTATTTTTTATATTTTTGGTTTTGGCTATGTAGGCATAGCTTAATTTTAATTTTTGTAGTTGTTTTAGTATAAAGATTTTAAGAAAACAGTTGGTACAAATAAATTAGATAATAAAATCAGATTCATTACAATTTGAATATTAAAAGGCAGATATGATGGTTCAAGCTCAAAGAACATGTGTAACTTTAGGTATTTCTGAGGAAGATGATCTAAATGAATTGCTTCTTAGCATGCTTAATGTGTTAGGCTCTGATATGAAGATAATTGCATTTTTAAAATGAGCAATAATCAACTTTCACATTACTACACCTTCCTTTGAGAGTAAAAAGTTCTTGCTAAGATGATAGTCATTATTTCTACCAAATAAAGCTAAGTGATTAAGTATATTGATCAACTAAAGCTTTTCCCCCCTTCACTGGAAAAAAAAAAAGGAAAGGATACTATATATGTGTGTGTGGGGGTATGGTGAGCCTATATATGTTTATATGTATTACTGAAATTGCTTTGAAATACAGTAAGTGTTCAGAATAAATTCTTCAAGTCTTAAGAAGTCATATGTCAAGTTTTCTGCATGTGTGTATATCAGAACCAAAGCAGTGGGGTGTTTCATCTGAGAATGTGCTATTATTATCAATAGTATTTGAGAAAACAGAACTCAGTGGACTGAATACAATTTTCTTTACAAGTTTCTTTGAAGTGTTAGGATTCATTTTATTAATATAAATTGTGAGGATATATACAAAATTCTGGGAGTGTTGTGTATGAAGTTATTGCAAAAAGGCAGTTTTTTTATTTCAAAACCTGTGTCCATAAGATGAATGTTTATTTATCCATCTATTTGTCCAGTTTATTTTTTAGAGCAGTTAGGTTTTATATTTCCTGCCCCAGTGTGGACATCTCTGCAGCCATCAACATGCTGTACCACTTGTACGCTGGTTGCAATTGATGAACCTACACTGACACATCATAGTCACCCCAAGCCCATAGTTTACATGAGCAGTCACTTTTGGTAATGTACGTTCTGTGGGTATGGACGCATGTATAATGACATGTATTCACCTTTATGGTTTCCTACAGAGTAGTTTCACTGCCCTAAAAATCTTGTGTGCTCTGCTTATTCATCCCTCCCTCCTCACTGCATACCCTGGAAACCACTGATCTTTTTACTGTCTCCACAGTTTTGCCTTTGAGACTGTCTTAAGTTGGAATCACACAGTCCATAACCTTTTCAGATTGTTTCCCTGGTGGCTCAGACGGTAAAGAATCTGCCTGCATTGCAGGAAAGCTGGGTTCAACCCCTTGCTCTGGAAGATCCCCTGGAGAAGGAAATGGCAACTCACTTCAGTATTCTTGCCTGGAGAATTCCATGGCAGAGGAGCCTGGCGGTCCACTGGGCTGGAGTCGGACACGACAGTGACTAACACACCTGTTTACTCTGTGGCTTTTCCTGGCTTGATAGTTCATTTCATCTTAGCATTGAAGACTATTGCATTCTCTGGATGAACGATAGTTTGTTTATCCATTCACCTACTGAAGGATATCTTGATTGCTTCTAGATTTTGGAAATTATTAATAAAGCTGCTATAAAATATATGTGCAGATTTTTGTTTGGATTTTTCAACTCTTTAAGGAGTACAGTTGCTGGATCATGTGGTAAAAGTATGCTTATTTTTATAAGAAACCACTAAACTAACTTCCAGAGTGGCTGTACTCTTTTGCATCCCCATTTCCAGTGAATGAGAGTTCCTGTTGTTTCACATCCTTGCCAGCATTTGGTGTTGTGTTTTTGGAGTTTGATCATTCCCATAGGTGCATGGTGTATTTCATTGTTGTTTTCATTTGCAGTTTACTCATGATACCTGATGTTGGGCATCTTTTCATGTTTATTTGCCAGTTGTGTATCTTTCTTCGTGAGATACCTGTTCATATCTTTTGCCCATTTTTAAATAAGATTGTTCTTTTTATTGTTGAATAGTAAGAGTTCTTAGTGTATTTTGGATGTACCATTTTCTCATTAGACTATTTGTTTTTTATTCTTGAGTTTGAGAGTTCTTTGTATATTGGACAGTAATTACTAATCTTTTGTTAGGTATGAAGTTTGCAAATATATTCTTTTGCCTCTATAGCATGTTTTGTCATCTTTTTAACAGCAGGGAGGGTCTTGTACAGAGTGAAAGCTTTCAATCTGATGAGATTCTATTTATCACTCTTTTATAGATTGTGTATTTGGTATCAAGTCTAAAACATTTTGTTTAGACTTTTTGTCTAGCTTTAGATCCTGACAATGTTCTCTTAATTTTTGAAGTTTTAGTTTTGAGTTAATTTTTTGTTTAAGAGGTTTAGGTTGAGGCTCTTTTTTTTTTTTTTTTTTTTGCCTTTGTGTATCTAATTGTCAAGCACCTTTTGTTGAAGAGAGGCTATCCTTTTTCCGTGGAATTGCTTTCATAGCTTTTTCAAAAATAAGTTGACCATATTGTATGGATCTATTTTTGGGTTATTTATCCTGTTCCACTGATTCATATGTCTGACTCTTCTTCAGTACCACAATGTCTGACTTACTCTCCATTTTAATGTCATTTAGAATAATTCTTCCCACTTTATTTTCTTTTTCAAAATTATTTTTGCTAGCTTCCTCCTTTGCATTTCCATATATATTTTAAAATTCTCTTGTCTAATATCTACAAAAATAATCTTACTGGAATTTTAATAGGAACTAAATTTGTAGATCAATTTGAGGAGAATTAACGTCTTTTTTGAATTTTTCAGTCTATGAATATGTCTCTCCCTTTATTTAGATCTGTGCCTTCTTTTATCACTGTTTTGTAATTTCAGCATGCCAGTTATATACATGTTTTATTTGTACTAGGGAATCCACTTTCTTTATTTTTAGCAATTATAAGTGGTATTTTTAAAATTTCAGTTTGTACATCTTCATTGTTGGCATATGGAAATATGGTTGCATTTTGTCTGTTGATCTTGTATCCTATACCTTGTTTTGGTATATTCTCTGGGATTTTCTATGATCTACATATTTTTAAAAGATCACTCTGGCTATTGTGTGAAAGGTAAGTTATACTAGAGAAGAGCATAAACAATCGGCATAGTCAGGAAATGAGCAATATAATCCATGCAAGAAATAAAGTAGGATAGTTAGTTATTCAGTAGTGAGAAATGGTTGGATTTTGGAAGACAGCACTTATGAGAGCCTTCAGTGAGAGAAAGAGAGAAATTAAATTTTCTCCAACCAACCAAATCAAGGTATACTTATGATTATATAAAATGTCTTCTACAGAGGTGGGGAGACATAGGTGTGTATATACGTTAAAGAATGTAAGGGATAGTCTTCCTGTTGTTTATAATCTGTTTATTTTTGGCTGTGCTGGGTCTTAGTTGCTGATGGGCTTTCCTCTAGTGCTAGCGAGGGCCACTCTCACGTTGCTGTGCGTGGGCTTCTCGTTGCCGAGTGCGGGCTCTAGGGTGCAAGGGCTTCCGTAGTTGTGGCTCGTGGGCTCAGGAGTTGGGGCTTCCAGCCTCTGGAGCACAGGCTCAATAGTTGTGGTGCACGGCCTTAGCTGCGCCACTGCCTGTGGGATCTTCCCGGATCAGGGATCAGATCTGTGTCTCTTGCATTGGCAGGTGGATTCTTGATTACTGAGCCACCAGGGAAGCCCACCTTTTAGTTTTTTAAGAGTGTTTAGGAAAATCCCATGGATGGAGGAGCCTAGTAGGCTGCAGTCCATTGGGTCGCTAGGAGTCAGGCACGACTGAGTGACTTCACTTTCCTGCGTTGGAGAAGGAAATGGCAACCCACTCCAGTGTTCTTGCCTGGAGAATCCCAGAGACAGTGGGCCCCCGTCTATGGGGTTGCACAGAGTCGGACACGACTGAAGCGATTTAGCAGCAGCAACAGCAGCAGGATCACTATAAAAGAATTAAGTTATGGACAGTTAAGGTGCCCAAACTGTATACAGTGCTTTATAGTCACTCCAGATATGTTTGCTGGTGATAAATTTTAAAGTGATTTGTTATATGCAAATTAGACCTATTAGTAGCTACTTGTGAACTATTTAGGGCTAGACTGCTTTACTTCATGTTAGCGGCTTAGAAAGGCATAAAGACTTGTTCCTTTTTAGGCAAAGTAAATTTGATTTCTTTGCTCTGGCAAAGAGTTGGCATATACTTATTTTAAAATAGCATTTTATATTATTTAAGTAATTTACCTTTATGAATAAAAACTAAATAGCCAAGAGTTACAGTGAAAACATAGATTCTTCATCAAATCCTGCCTCTATTTTGCAAAAATGATCCCTTTTTATCTATGAAAGCTTCCAGAAATGTGATCTGCTTTTACCTTCTTAGCCATTCATCTTTTTAAAAAAACGTAGTTAGATTTACACAGGATTTAGGTACTTCTCATTTGAGAAACTTTCTCTCAATTCTATCTTCAGAATTCTTACCTGCTCTAATTTTCTTTTGATATGATTCATTCTTAATTATACATCTTAAGTTTATTAAAGAGGATTTTGATGCATTTAAAATATTTTTTTCAGAGATTGATCTTTTGGAAATTAGAAAGCTTGATGAGGAAAACATATATTTTTAAAATGCACAATTGGATCAGATGAGTGGAAAACAGATTTAGCATGTCAAACTCTGAAAAAGTCAATGTTTTTAACATTTCATTGAAAAGAAAAATAAATTTTAAAACCAGAGGAATTACATCAATAGAAGGATAATACATTGATCAAAGATGTTATGAAAAGAAAAACTGTCATAGTATTACCTAAATTTAGGATTTGAACTAGATATTAAAAAACGAGAACAAGAATATTAGAGATTTCCTTCTCCCTTATTCATCTCAAGGGTGGTCTTAAAATTTTGGAGTTGGCTTGCTCAATTTTATAAACTCTATTTAGTTCTATGTGAGTTGTGTTGCCTTTCATCCTGTTTCAGACTAATGCTGAGAGGATTAATGGATATAATATTCTAGGAGATTAGAAGATGACAGGTGTACAGGGCTGTATAATCATTTTAATTGTTCATAAGCAGTTTGCATCTACCCTGTATTCTGTTACCACGCCACTTCTTAGACGAGGATAATAGTTTGCATATACTTTTCTTAAATTGTTACCTGTTCTTTTTACTCATTTAGGTCTTTATCAGCTTGTCTTAATGTTTAATGTTATTTAGTTTTCTTTCTGCTGCTACTGCTGCTAAGTTGCTTCAGTCGTGTCAGACTCTGTGCGACCCCATAGACGGCAGCCCACCGGGCTCCCCCGTCCCTGGGATTCTCCAGGCAAGAACACTGGAGTGGGTTGCCATTTCCTTCTCCAATACATGAAAGTGAAAGTGAAGTCGTGTCCGACTCCTAGCGATCCAGTGGACTGCAGCCTACCAGGCTCCTCTATCCATAGGACCTTCCCGGCAAGAGTACTGGAGTTTTCTTTCTAAAATTAAAAATTTGTCATTAAGTGCTTTTGTCTAAAATTGTATTGTGTCTGTCTTTTGTCTCCATTTTGCTTGAAAAATAATTCTTGCATATTTGCTAAAAGTATGTCTTTTCCAAGTTATGTCCCTTAACAAGTTCATTTTATTGAAGACTGTTTTGAAAAAAGCTAATGGAAGCTCAAAGGCAAGATATAATATTTAAAGGTTATCAGCATAAATAACCATGATATATAAGATATAATTCTCTTAGTTTTGCAATATAACTGAGGTCAGTGGTCTGAATATAACTTATTGCCTTATAACTATAACTTTAAGATGTTATTTAATATTATTCCAGAAGGAAATAATGATAATAATAAGGATATGAATGGTTTTCTATCCAATAATCAAAGATTTTAGGAATGCAAATTAAATCCTCCTCTCACTGCCTTTGTGATTTAAAATTAGAACATGGAGAGTTAATGGAATCATTTCAAGATGCATTCAGACACACACACACACAATTTTGTTTTATCTCAACACTCAGTTTTAGAGAAAAAGATTTGTTTTTGTTTTGCTTCTGTGCATAATAAAAGTAACAATGAAAGAGAATTTTATAACATCAGTTTCAAGTACTATGAAGTCCTTGAAAATTTTGAGAACTTAATTATGAGTACACTCATAAAATTCATTATACTAAATTCTCCAAGAGGTTTCTATAAAAATTTTAAATCATTTATTTTACCATCTTTATTTTTAAAATCATATTGAATAGAGACTAGCCAAGACAGTTTTTCTGCCAGCAAGGTGGGATTTTTGTCCCTTACATTTTATTTTGTTTTTATAAACATTTTCTTTGGTTATTGATACTATTTCTAAGTGACCTTAAAAATGAATAGAAAAGATAGACAATGCTGGAAACTATGAGCTACTTGTAAATTAGAATTTATTGCTTTCTGAGATGTTTGCCTTTCTTTCTTAATTTGTGACAATGAGTGCCGTTCTGAGAGAGACAGGGAAGACATATCCCAGTGGCTTATTCAGCAAAATGCCGAAGAGAACACTTTTTAAAATTAGACAAGGTAAAATAGGATGGAAGAATGTATTCTTTTACAGGAATCCTTTCAAACTTCTAATTCTAGAAAAACGAAAGTAATGGGAACTTTATGAACTTTGTTTACTTGTTCACTTTTATGTGTTCATAGCAGTATCATTGGGTTATTTTTCTTTTGGTTCACAAAATACTTCTAAGTGGAACCAAGCATGAGTTTGTAGGGATTTAGTTTTAGGAACACATGAAACTGAACATTTTGTTCTTTAGCGAGTGTCCTTACTTATTTCACTGGTACGCTTTGTTGGATGTCGTTTGTTTTATGCAATCACTTTATTAAATATCTAAAAGGAAAGATTTTAGCCTGGAGGTGAGTTCTTATGATTTGTTCAACATTCATCAAATGACAAGACAGTGTCAAATAACAGACCATTTCTTCGTGCCATGTAATAGAATGGTATTCTGCTGTTCAAATTCATGTTTTTATTCCTAAAAGCCAAGGGCTTGGTTCGAAGTGTAGACTGAGTTTACTATAACAGATTCATCTGTGATCCATATTTTCAGTATACCACAGAAAATGACTGAAGGCGGAACAGTTGCAGGTGCACACTTAGAGGCTTTTTGTCAATACCTGAGGCAATCTGGGAACAAACTCTTTGGTAACTGTAGGCTTTTGTGAGCTGACAAGAGTGTGGCCTTTTCTCTGAGCTTTGAGTTTTTCAGAGAAAAATAATGGTGAACGCTGTGTGTGTGTGTGTGTGTGTGTGTGTGTGTGTGTAAAGCTTAATGACTCTCAAAATTACTCCAAAGCAAGATCTCCCAGCTGGTGTTTTGTGGTGCAGTGATGCTCTGGAAACTGCAGTCTAAGAAAAGAGAGTTATTTGTCCAGGTGAATTTGGGAAACTTTTGTTAAATATTTAAATATATATATTTTTTACTCTAGGATATCTCAGAATCAATACGTAGGGACATCATTGTGAATTTCTAAGAAGGAAGTGATAGTTCATTTTCAAAAGCCATTTTACACAGAAACTACTATAGTGTCTGAGATGATAGTGCTCCATAGGAATCAAGGATAGTTCCTAAAAACATGAATTTGTTTCCTTTCTTGAAGCAAAAGAGATTGAAAACAAATGTGGCGGAATGTTAATATTGGTTTAAATGTGGGAATAGGTAAAATTTTTATTATTTTCTATATAATTATAGAATTAAAAAGTATTCACAGAGAGTTGAGCTTTTGCAGTTTTAGAATTAGAGAAACATAGGAGGAGCCTTTTTGCTATTACTAGAAAGGTAGCTAGTGTCTTAGTGCTACTTGAGTGCACCCTCAAATTGTCTATTATGTCCAAATTGTCTAATTTGAGGTAAAAGAAGTAATGGCATATAGCCTTTGCCAGCAGTTGTATTTAAGAAGCATTGTAGTCTTTACATAGAAGTGTACTTGTACAATATTTAGTTTAGCATCCAGTTTGGAAAACATTGTTTCTCTTATCAGCTTTAAAATATAACCCTATGAACTTGAAGCTAACTCTAAAGATAACGAGTAATTTACAATAACGGCTAACGAACGCAGTCCTCCTGGCTCAGTCTTGGGCATGTTTTCAAGTAGGTCACAGTTAATTGTTGGCCACTTCACGTGTTCCTCATGGTTGCCTCTGTTCCTCAGGAATTGGTGACTATATCCTTTACTGAAAAGTTGACTGTCGTGAGTTGATAAATTCACATGCAGTCAAGGGTAAGTGTGTGAGGATGAATAATGAGACTCCTTTCCAGATAATACTTGCGTTTTGAGGATGTTCAAAAACTTAAGCAAAATAATGACTTTACAAAAGTATAATAGAAGTTAAGACTTCCTTCAGTAGAGTGGGGGTAGATGTTTTGACAAGGCCCTCATATGACATCTCAGATCTGTCATACCTAGAAAGTATATGCTATACTTAGGAAATGAAGGAACACTTCTTTTTAAATAGGAAAATAAAATGAGGGAAAAGTATATTTAGTGGAAGTGATAGTTTTTTTTAAATTCCAACTAGCAACAAATAAGAATCGCACCTCTTCACCTTGAAAAATACTTAATATTCAAATATTCTTCATATGCATAGAATGAAGTATATGTAGGCTAAAGAGATGACATAGTGGAGAGTTAGTGAAGGCCCAGTGATTAGCTTCTAATAAGCTGACTGTAGGGTTCATTTCACTGTGATAGCCATTAAAAATAAATTGCTAGATCGTTTATTTTCATAGATCAACTCAAAGGCTAGTTTCAAGCTGATATGAATCTTTGGGGAATAACCACTTCATTGTAAATCAATATTATTATATTATTTCAACTTAGTTTTTCAGTTGCCTTGAGGCCAAACTTTATCAACTCAGTTTTTAGCTCAAATAGGCCCAAAGTCTTAAGTCAAAATATGTTCACACCTATATAGGTAGATATTTTACCTTGAGCATAGAGTTTGAATTCTTCAGTATTTTAAGTTTGTTACAGCTTCCACTGAAACAGTTAATGTAAAAATGGGAGACTTAGTGGCATTCAGTTCAGTCGCTCAATCGTGTGTATGCTTGTGTATGCTTGAGAGTCTCTGTCAGAAGCGTGGGTGGACAGTGACCTATTGGGGGCGGGGAGTTGGGAGCCCTGACTGCAACAGTCTTGGGAGGCCCAACCTGCTCGCATAAGTCCTTTTGAATGAGGTTGCTCTTACTGTCATTCAGTTCAGTTCAGTTCAGTCACTCAGTTGTGTCCGACTCTTTGTGACCCCATGAATCGCAGCACACCAGACCTCCCTGTCCATCACCAACTCCTGGAGTTCACTCAGACTCATGTCCATTGAGTCCGTGATGCCATCCAGCCATCTCATCCTCTGTCGTCCCCTTCTCCTGCCCCCAATCCCTCCCAGCATCAGGGTCTTTTCCAATGAGTCAACTCTTCGCATGAGGTGGCCAAAGTACTGGAGTTTCAGCTTTAGCATCATTCATTCCAAAGAACACCTCACTGAAACAGTTAATGTAAAAATGGGAGACTTAGTGGCATTCAGTTCAGTCGCTCAATCGTGTGTATGCTTGTGTATGCTTGAGAGTCTCTGTCAGAAGCGTGGGTGGACAGTGACCTATTGGGGGCGGGGAGTTGGGAGCCCTGACTGCAACAGTCTTGGGAGGCCCAACCTGCTCGCATAAGTCCTTTTGAATGAGGTTGCTCTTACTGTCATTCAGTTCAGTTCAGTTCAGTCACTCAGTTGTGTCCGACTCTTTGTGACCCCATGAATCGCAGCACACCAGACCTCCCTGTCCATCACCAACTCCTGGAGTTCACTCAGACTCATGTCCATTGAGTCCGTGATGCCATCCAGCCATCTCATCCTCTGTCGTCCCCTTCTCCTGCCCCCAATCCCTCCCAGCATCAGGGTCTTTTCCAATGAGTCAACTCTTCGCATGAGGTGGCCAAAGTACTGGAGTTTCAGCTTTAGCATCATTCATTCCAAAGACACCCAGGACTGATCTCCTTAAGATGGACTGGTTGGATCTCCTTGCAGTTCAAGGGACTCTCAAGAGTCTTCTCCAACACCACAGTTCAAAAGCGTCAATTCTTCTGCTCTCAGCCTTCTTCACAGTCCAACTCTCACATCCATACATGAGTGGCATTATTCATGCGCATATTAGTGTTTTTAAAGTGTATTACAAAGGATAAGTTGGGAAATTCTAAAATATATATTCATGATTATACATACATCTGTATATACATATATATGTTCAACTTTATATGATAGATAAAAATAGATATGTATATTTATATATTTATAAATGTTAGATGTAGAAATGTTAACATATTAAATCAAGCAAATTTTTTGTAAATTCATCAAAGTCTAAAATCTCAAATAGATATTAAGAAGCTAAAACTACTGTAAACAAATTACTCAATGTTAAAGACTTCCCAGGTGGTGCCAGTGGTAAAGAATCTGCCTGCCTATGCAGAAGCCACAAGAGACATGGGTTCTGTCTCTGGGTTGGGAAGATCCCCTGCAGAAGGAAATGGCAACCACCTGTAGTATTCTTGCCTGGGAAATCCCATGGACAGAGGAGCCTGTCAGGCTGTAGCCCCTGGGGTTGCACAGTCAGACATGACTGAGCGCACACACACAGAGAGACATTAAAACTACTATAAACCAAACTTCTGGCCATTCCACAGGATTTAGATCTCAAAGAGTATTTGCTGGAAAGTATTTATATGGAGAACACACTTCAGAATTAATCCAGAAAAAGACACGTTAGAGAAATGTTCGATCTCTTCCGGTAGTAGTTGTACTCTTGGATCGATAGCTCTACTGCTTATTTGGGCAGTTTCCCATTTCTCAGAATGAATTTAGCATACCTTAAGTCAGCAGTCTTTGATACTGTATTTTCTCTGAAAATAGAACAAACTTGCCTTGCCCATCTTTCGTTTCCTCATCTAGCGTCTGAAATTGTAGTGGCAGCAGCAGCTGAGATCCACGGGCGAGTAGAAACAGTCATGGGGATGGAACTGCAGCCACCCAAGGTGTAAGACTTGCTTCAGCTTTGGTTACTAAGGCACATTCTACCAAGGCTTTTTGCTGTACCAATTAAAATATTTATCCCTTAATTATAATCCCTATTTTCATCTTCCCACAAGAGATGAAGAAAAGAAATAATTGACACTTAGGAGTGATGGTGTGTCTGTATGTTCAGATGTTTTGAATAGTAATTTCAGGTAAGTGCCAAAGAGTAAGGTGTTTCTTGTCTTCAAGTGGAGCAGAAACATACAGCCTCAAAGTCCTGGGAGCTTGGGATATTTCTGTATTTACAGCTTTAGTTCCTTGGCTTTTGTTCCTCCAGCCTTAAAGAACCATTTGCACATCTTGAGTTTGTGCCAGAGGCCTGATGGGAATCAAAACCCAGGCAAGGACTTATGAGTTATCAATGCCCTGTCCTCTTAAGTTCTAGAATTGTCCTCTTTCATCAGGCGAGTTGATGAGTTCCTAGCTTATGTCCTGTATCCTAGTAAAGAAAGATAGCTTAATCTGTTTTAGTCTACATATATGTCATTGAAATCTTTTGGCCTTTTAAAAGATGACAGATTTATTCACAAATATGTGAATGTCTTGTCAAAGTATACTAATTTTTAAAGTATCCTGAAATGTCTCTGCAAATCTGTAATTCTGAGATCTAGTATACCAAAAAGGTTGGAGCTTTAAGCTGTTACCTTCTGAATACTCTTAATTTCTTTCTAATTTTACTTCTCATATCAACATCAGACTATGGAAATAGTTAAAGATAAAAGTGCAGGTTTGCCCTTCTCCCCTCATGGCATTAAAGTAAAAATAAGTGCCATACCAAAACCCAGGTGGAAAGTTAATTCCTCTTTATATTCTGGGATGTGTATGGTCATTTATGAGAATTCTCTTGTGTATGCCTCTCTCTCGTAGCTGTAACTTTTTACTTGTACGTCACAGGCAAAGGCCTTCTTGAAAGAGAGCAGGTTGCACTTCATCTATCTATGTAGACAGATACCCGTGACATTTGGGTCATTTGGACACTTTAGATCCAGGGTGCAGGACCTGTGGAAGACATCAGACCACAGTGATTCTTTGGGGGCACTCTACTTAGGTTCATTCAGTCAGCTCCCAGTTAAATCATTCCAGCCTGTATCTCTTACCTTTTATCTTTGACCATATCCAGTCTTCTCTTCTCTACTAGTTCTTCTGCCTGTCCTGCATTCTAATTGAATTGGAATAGAGGACCAATATTTTAAGCACTTCTTTCAGTTCTGAGCCTGATATAATTCAGTGAACAATGAATGTATTTAAATGTATAAAAACTGCATTCTTACACTGCATAGAAATTATCACTGATCTTAATTTCTCGAATCAAAAAAATATTTTTGACTACATGTAAAATTTCTCTAACAAAAAGCTGGATCATAATACTAGTTGCTTAGAGAAATAAGATGATTTTTGAGAGAATGTAATTTGTTTTACAGATGATGGGATGATTTATTCATAAAAATAGGAAAACAATTTCCTGTGTTTATAGCCAAATCAGCTAACTATATCAATATTTTCCTGTCCTTAAAATTTTTTTATAGCTTGGTTCCATTAAAAAAAAAAAAACACAGAACCCAAAACTCTTTTTATTTTGAAGGGAATAAAACATACTCAATTTGATAACATGTTTTTTTATGGGTAGGTTATAGACTCAGAAATGTTTAACTTTTTAAAAAGATTATCCCTAAAGCTGTGAAGAAAACTTTCTCCCACTCTTGCTGTGAAAATCACCAGGTGAACTGCATGCTAGAAGAATTTTACTGTAGCATCTGTGAAGTGATCAGAGTGCAGAAGTAACCCTAGTTACCAAGCAACAAGGTAACGAGGCTAAAAGATGTGAGCTGTAATTCTTCCTGTATTTAATTATCAGTAGAGACTCTCCAGTCAGGCAGCATAGGTCCTGGGGTTGTTTGCAGAGTTAGTTGTTCCTGGAGAATCTCTCCAAATTGTGTTTTCTGAATGCTGAAACACCTCAGAAGCCTTCAGATTATCCAGCATTGACCTTGTCATGGACTGCTTGAAAAATGAACGGTGAAGGCCTGTAACGGAAAATGTGGATTCCTGTTGGTTTATCATAATTTGCCTATACTGTAGTAACATGATATTCAAAATAAGACTCAGACCTGTGAACTCCAGAGAAAAAGTGAGAGACAGGAAGAGGAAAGAATGAGAAAAGTTATAGAATGGAGAGAAGTGTTTTTTGACTGCTGGTACTTGTACTTTCCTACTTTTTGGTTCTGTGACTAACATGAACAACAACAACAAAAATTCAGGTGAGTTTCATGGTATATATGTTTATTCCTTTTGGAAAATCCAAAACCTTATATACTGCATCTAAGGGAGTGAAAGAGAACTAATATTAACTGAGCATCTAATATGTCTAAGAGTTGTATCAGATCAGTTACATGGATTTTTTTTTTTTTTAATCAGCACAGTACTTTTACAAGGTGAATAATGTTACAATCCCTTTCTGGTGATGAATAGTTCCACAAAACTGAAGAATCCTGTGGTTAAAAATCTTGTCCAGTGTCTCACATTATGGTTTGATCCCAAGCAATTTTCATTGCCTTCTATAATTCAGAATATTTGACTGTGTTCAATGATATCTAATAGTTCTGTATGCATTTTAATATGTCTTGATAAAGTTATATAGAAATTAGCATTTAAAAGAGTCTTGGAAATCAGATTGTAGTTCTTACTCCTCTATGTTAACCACCTTAGGTCATTAAATATCTGTCTAGTTTTAAATAATTCTGGAAAAGACTTCACAATTTCCCTTAGTAACCCAAATCTGTCACTGCTTTGATTTAAGCCATTTTCTTCTGGTTTGCCCTAAATAGAGATGGGGAACAGCTGGTTACCATTGTCAATATGATGGTCCTTATATTTCAAGGACATTAAAAAGTATCCCCTCAGCTCTTTCTTCCCAGCCTGCATACTTCTATCCTTTGGGTCTTTCTTCTTTTTCCAACCCTTTCATCATCTGTGTGGGCTTCCTTCCCTTTTATTTCTCGCATTCCCTTTCAGATGTGGAGATCATAACTGGGCATGGATATCCAGCATGAGTCAAGCAGTAAAGAGTAAAATAAGAAGCTTACCTCAGAGTTTCTAAACTAATTTTCTATTTATGAACCCCTGTAATGTGCTTGCTTAAAACACAGCAAGAATGGTGGCCTGTTATCACATTCCCCTTATAGGTCTGCTGTGGTGCAGGATTTTATTTTCCTCTGCTGTATTTTACTTATTTCACGTGGCCCAACTATCTGTATATGCTGTGTTTTGTATTCCACAGCATGCTGTATTGTAGAACGACAGAAAATACTTGCGTAAGCATAAAGACTACTTTGATAGAAAATTTTAAAAAAAAATTTTAAGTGTTCAAAGTAATTAAGAATACTTTGTTCTTTAAAATCAATGGGGCCTTGAAACATTTCATACATACCTGAATACACCTTTGCCTCAATCATTTAATAACATATGGGTTTTCTAGAATACCAGCTGCATTTATGAGTTGCATCAAGGTTCTGTCTTTAGTTCTGGCTTATTCTCTGAGAACTCAAGAAGCTTGCTCTCTATTACACTGTTTTGCTGAGGAAATAGTAAATACGACTAAATAACAAGCCAAGTTTAAGCTATACTATTTTTTAAACTCACTCCAAGGTGTCTGTTTTGTTAAAATAGTCAGCCTTTTTCCTTCCCACATAAGAACATTTGTCATTTATAAAAAATCACTTTGTTTCTTGGGAGGTGTTATTATTTTAGTGCTTTTTCAATTTTTGATTTGCTTATTTTGCTAGGCTTCCCTGTTGGCTTAGTTGGTAAAGAATCTGTCTATAATGCAGAAGACCCAGGTTTGATCCCTGTGTGGGAAAGATCCCCTGGAGAAGGAAATGGCAACCCACTCCAGTACTCTTGCCTGGAGAACTTCATGGATAGAGGGAGCCGGGCAGGGATCACAAAGAGTTGGACACTACTGTACAACTTTCACTTTCAATATTTTGCTCAATTTCATGCTATTACTTTACCTTTCCTCTTTGGGTAAGGAGTCAAAGTTATTATTATTTAGCTAGGGAATGCCTTGTTTTCGTCTAACTTAAATGGGAGAGTTCCTATTAGTGGGCTGACCATTTTTATTCTGTTGTTGCAGGGTTTCAAATTTGCCAGTTTGGAATTGGAGTTCTTCACATGTGCTTTATTTAGTTTAATTAAAAGTTTATGTTCACTCAGTGAGTGCTGTGTAAAGTGTTTGAGAGGATGTTCATCACTGATTTAATGACATTAAATCAATTCTTGATGAAAGTTAGCTTCTTCCTATAAAATGCATCCCTATTATAAGCTATTTTGTGTATAAAAAGAACTTGTGACTCAGTGAAGCTGTTGTAAAATCATTTCAACATCACTTAATGTCTTACCAGTTGATTAGCATCTGCTTTCCTTATGAATGACCCATTAAATTGAACAGTTTTTTCTCATTAGCCTCGATCTTGACATGAGAGGTGCTGCCTGTGTCTCCCACCGCCACAGGCAGGAGTGGGCTGCGTGGCACAGCTACACGTGGCCCTTCCTGACAACTCTGCCGGTGCACCTGTTCTCCGAGAATGCTTTGTTCAGAGACTGATAGCATGGTTTTCTTTTAATTCTTTCTTTACTTTTGAAAATATGATGGGGCCTCTCACTATGAAGCCAGATGTAATATTTCTTTCCTTTAAATCCCATCCACCATCAGTTTTTAAGAAAACTCAGTCCCCAGCCTGTGTGGGTCTATGGAGCAAACAAACACTACTACTGAGTAATCTCTCGGAAGAACTCCTTTGTTAGAACTTTTTATTTTGAAATAATCTGACATTTACCAGAGAGTTGCCAAGATAGTGCAGAATATCTTCATATACCCATCACTTAGTTCAAAGCTGCAACTTTTGAAGACAAAATAGCTTACAGTATCTCCTACTTAAAGTCCAGATCCTGGCCACATTTTAAAGGTGCAAAGCCTGCCTTTTTGTGTGTGTGTGTGTTTAAGATTTTTATTTTTTTTAATGTAAATTTATTTATTTTAATTGAGGTTAATTACTTTACAATGTTATATTGGTTTTGCCATACATCAACATGAATCCGCCACAGGTATACACGTGTTCCCCATCCTGAAGCCCCCTCCCTCCTCCCTCCCTGTACCATCCCTCTGGGTCATCTGGGTGCACCAGCCCCAAGCATCCAAAGCCTGCCTTTTAAACAAAGCATCCTTCAGATGGCTGAGGGTCTTTGGATGGAGTAGCTGCTGGCCCTGACATGGAGCAGGAGGGAGAGGAACTGAAGCGTCTGAACACGCTTTTGAAGCAGGGAGTGCTAGGCTTCATCTACTGCTTTTTAAGAAGGGAGTGGTTATTTCTGGCACTTCCCCTAGGTCTAATCAATACAGCGTGGTAACAGTGACTGTCAGAGAATCTGCTCATCATCCTTTGTTTTACCTGTTGTGGTTTGATGCCTGCTGTAACTTTTGAACATTCTTCTTTTATTGAGACACCTTATTCTTATGCAGCATTAACTTGCAGTACTATAAAAAGACTCATCGACGATACTTTCTTGCTTAATTTCAGTACTTTATTCTTCATTGGTAAATTTGATCTACTTTTTAATGGAAAGGATCTTAGTTTGGAGTAAATGAACTTTTATGGATTCCTTATGAGCCTATAGTGTGTATGAAAATTTGAATTTTTCTGAGAAAAGGATTTATAGATTTTATGAGATTTTTTTTTTTTAACCAGTGTCTATAACTACTCCCTGCTTTCCCCCAGAGTAGTAACTTTCTGCTCCAGTGTGAGAAAGATAGCATAGGAAATGTCAAGCAAATTAAGCTGACATTCCACATTACTAATAAGATTTTAAATATATGTTTATTCTCTTTCAGTATGTATTAGAATATTCATGTTTCTATTATGAATAAAATTTAGTTATGAACTTGCTTTAAATATGGTTACTTTAGATTAATAAAGTTTAAATACTAACAGGAAAATTAATTACCCCCTTTTCTTATAACAGTAAAGTTCATTTCTTACAGTTAGTCACATATACCAGAATATCCCAGATAATCAAATAGCTTATAACCATCAGTAGGCACAAAGAATAAAAATTACAGGTTATGTTATTTTCATGCTAGAAGTGTTAAGGACAATGCCTGGGAACCTGGTTAGATTATTAGGGGAAAAACTTGATGGGAATGCTTATCTTGGATTTTTATAGAAGTTAGAAGTTATTAGTCACTCAGTCGTGTCTGACTCTTTGTGACCTCAGGGGACTGTAGCCCACCAGGCTCCTCTTATCCATGGAATTCTCTAAGCAATAATACTGGAATGGCTTGCCAGTCCCTTCTCCAGGGATTTTCCCAACCCAGGGATTGAACCGGGTCTCCTGCATTGCAAGCATATTCTTTACAATCTGAGCCACCAGGGAACCTGATATTTATAGAAGATATTCAGATTTTATTTTCGTCTGTCTGACTCCCAGGTAAACACCGTAGAGAAAATGGGCCCTATTTTATCTCTTCAGGAATAATACTGTATTTCTAAGGCTTTCTTATATCAATTGTATTTTTGGGGAATAATAAAATTTGATTGCACAAAAATGAGAAGAAAAGCTTTTCAACTGTTTGAAAATTTGAAATTTCAGAAAACATAATTTTGCCACATGAAGTGCCTGGTCCTTTAAAAAAAAAGTTATGAGAAAGATGCACCTGTGGTAGAAATTTGAAATATATTTTCAAAAATACATTTTTGAAATAATACCTTCCATTTTATGCCTTCTATAAAATGGAATGATCATGAGAGGTTATGTACTTCTGTTGCATACGAAATTAATTTCCCTCATAAAACTGAAACTGAAAGTTGCTCAGTTGTGTCCGACTCTTTGTGACAGTGCATGGAATTCTCCAGGTCAGAATACTGAAGTGGGTAGCCTTTCTCTTCTCCAAGGGATCTTCCCAACCCAGGGATCTAACCCAGGTCTCCCGCATCGCAGGCAGATTCTTTACCACATGAGCTACCAGGGAAACCCCAATTTCCCTCATACAGAGGGTGTTTAAGGAGAAAAAAAATTACTTTTTAAAGTCTGATTATTTTAACTTAAAAAATTATGATGTTAAAGAATCTATAGTGCATTGAAGAAGTTCTCACAGATTTGGTGCCCAATTGAAATCTAACTCCTTTTCTTTAAATTTACTGTAGCACTTTCTGTAGACTACTACCATATCACAGTGTTATTTTATCATCTGTTTTATCTTTCACTGAACTCTGGGCTGTTTAAGGACAAAAACTGACTCTTATTTGATCTATATTCTCATATTTAGCACAAACCATTCTGTGTTCTCAATGGCTAGAACACAGTAAATGCCGTTTAAATAAACCAATGCACAGTCATCAAAAACACCATCCTTTGTATTGCTTGGCTCTTCTGTCCTGTGTGGTAGCCACAACCTCTTTGTGGCTAACGAGCACTTGAAATGTGACTGGTCTGAATTGAAATACGATGGAAATGTAAAGTACACACTAGGTTTCAAAGACTTAGAATGTAAAACAGCTCCTTGATATTTTCATGTTGAGTCCATGTTGAAATAATATTTTAATATTTTTGATTAAAGCATTAAGTTCACAGAATTGTTTTTGCTTGTTTAATGTAGCATGTAATTTAACATTACGTATGTGGTTAGCATTTGTGACTTGCATAACATTGCCACTTGACAGTATTGTTCTGAGGCAAAAGTTGGTAACTGATACCCTGTGGGCCACATCTGACCTATATATAAATGGCCTATCAGCTGAGAAAGGCTTTTACATTTTTTAAAAGTCGTGTTTTTTGTTTTTAAGTATTCCACACAGACCATATGTGATGTGCGAAACCTAGAACATTTACTATCTGGCCTTTAATATAAACAATGTGTTTATCCCTGTTCTAAACAAGTTCTCAGGATACATAACTCATGGTTTTTTCCCTCCAGCAACCTGTGTAATACTATTTTTGAAGTATTACGTAACACAAAGTTTCATGAAGTGTTCGTAATATGTGTTCAGGAGCTGTATGATGTAGAAGTGGACTAGAAGTGAGCCTTAACAGATGAGATGATTGGGGCAGGGAGATGGTGTATGGTGATGTCACCCTTTCCAGGTCACCCTTCAAGGAAGGTCTTGCTGTCTCAGCTCCTGGGAGTGTTATCAACCCCTTCAGGGATCACCTCTGTAGAGGCACATCACCAGAGGTCACACCCTTCCATGGCGGCCGATGTGCAGAGAGTGATCAGGGTGGGATATAAAGGCCTCACCATTTCAGCAAAGCTGAGGCAGCTCCGCAAGGCCACTTTAGCCGCAGATAGCCTCAGAGTGTTGGCTGAGGCTGCTGGAGCTGTGTCATCGCTCAGCTTCCTCCTCTACCCAGTTCCATATCCTTCCTCTCCTTTCCTCAGGTTTTGATACTAAGGGCACTCTCTAACACATGTTAGGATTACTGAACTCCATCTCAGTCGGCTATCCAGAGAATCCAGCCTGCTTCAGGCAAAAAGGTGAACAGTATTCCACTTGTTATGAGTTGTGGGAACAAAGGAACAGAAGCAAGAATAGATAAAAGCTCTGTTTGGGGACAGTGAACTTAATTACCTGGTTAGTGAAATGACAGACTGTAAGATTGCCAAAAGGGCCTTCCCCTAGGGAAAAGAGCAGGGGTGAAAACAGTGCAGCAAGGGGATTTGTCTTGTCGAGAGAACTGTGGGTTACAGGAAACAGAATTATTACAGAACAGTATATCCGTTCCTATGCTGATTTTCCATCAGTGCCTGATCTTGTGAGTGGCCAGTGAGTGCTGATGGAAGACATCATTTAACTAGAACCTTATTAATTGAGATTTAAGAACTTGAAATTATGCTGGCAATGTATTCTTTTGGATCTTTTCCGAGGCTAGATCCGGTTTCCTGCCTTTAGTCTATTCCTGAAGAGGGTAGGAAGGGTGCCCTTCTAGAGTGTCCTGGGCTCATCCAAGGGTTGCCTGGCATTTTACCTTCTCCAGTTTTTCCAAATACCAGCTGACACAGCTGAGCCTACTCTTGCCAGTTGAGTTTGCTCTGACTGCTCTCTGCTCTTCTACAGGGAAAAAACATTTTGCCCACAGCAGAATCAGGCGAGGAAAGCTGAACTGGGTAGGCTTCCTGGATAGGTAGATGGCCCAGTTTGTTCGGAGCCCCGTGTGTTTCCCTCACAATTTTACATCTCTCTGTTTGGTTTGGAGGGAGGTGTTTTTACTTCTGTGATTGTGTCTTCTCCTGAAGGGGTCAGTTATCTGATGCTATTTAGAGCTAAAGAGAAGAAGCATTTGTTAGCAGGGCTGGGAAGTATGGCATAAGACTCGGCTTTGAAATTACGCAGACAGAGCCAGTATCCATGACTCCTCTGGAGTTGAAATAGCTTACTTTCTTTTCAGTGCTTGTAGCTCCACCAAGAACCAGGAGGGAAAAGAAATACTATATTCTGTATATAGTAATTTTCCCAACCAAAGGGTTTATCCTCCCTTGGCCTTTTTTATGAATTGGTGGCATTTGCTTAAACTTCATTGACAAAAACAAAGATGGGCACCATACAATTATGAGCTTATTAAAAATAACCCTTTGACAGGGCAGTGAAATGGCTGCCTGTTTAAAGCTGGCAGAATTTCTCAGGGTATTTTATAAAAAGTACCTTCAATTTTGGCGGTCTTTGGTTAGTACCTCTGAAATCAATTCAGTTTCATTTGCCCTTTGAATATTATATACTTGTGTTTCCACAGAAACAATTTTGTAAAATTTGATATTCAGAAAGTACCAGATGGAGATGTTATGGACAAGCAGAAATGTAGGATGCTTAAGTACATAGTCATTTGAAATGAAATAAACAAATAGAACTAGTTTCTTAACATGACTCATAATTTCCCAGCAGCATTTGTATTATGAAAGCATCTGATAATTTTCTTAAGACTGTCTCTTCTTCATAAATCTGTTCCTAAAAGTTGGTGCCTTTGGTTTATCAAAACACAAGTTAAGATGTGTATATTTTAGTCAATAGATGCATAGAAAAGAGTTTCTTTCTTTTTTTTTTTTAATTAATTTTTATTTTTTTAGTTTGTTTTGCTTTACAATACTGTATTCATTTTGCTATACATTNACAAAAGCGTCTTTTCCCCAGACAGTACTCCTCCAAACTCTTCCGATTCCCTTATTATTCTGACAAAAGAGCCAGTGAACCATGTCCTCCAGCTGTTCTCCTCCCACTTATCCCTATAAAAAGGAAACACACACACCACCCCGGAATGGAAACCATTACTATCCAGGAATAAAGTCTCTAGGAGGTAATGGCTGTCACTGCTCTGAGTCTCCTGAGTTATTAACAGGACTGGACCACTCCAGCGCAGGAGGGAAGGCGTCACCTGCTTCTCTTCCGAGGCTCTAGAGCTGCCCCGCAGGGCCAGAAGCAGGTGACTGGCACTCCAGACCGCTGTTCAAGAATTAAGGGGGAGGAAGCAAGGTTCCCCCCGACCCCGGGGGAGGGGGAGGATTCTCTACAGGGCCGACCTGTTTCCTCTTCCCCTGGAATTACATCCTAACTTCCCAAATGCTTGCTATCTCGCTTATAAGAGAACACAATCAAGGATTTGAGAGGGCGGAGGCATGAGAGAATCCCTCAACTTCAGGGTTTTAAGACATACAGGTGAAGGGCTGACACAGAGAAAGAGATCAGCAATCAGCCACGTTAGACGTCCGAGAGATGGGACCTTGAGCAACGCTGAGGCTCTGCTGACTACCGTGTTTCCCTGCAAGTCTAAGGCTGAATTTACAAAAGCCAAACTTTGAAAACTTTAATCAGAAGGCTTTCAACGGAGATACGTTTTAAAAAGATTACCTTTTTCACAAGGGTACCTTGATTCAGCGATTCCAAAGGTCAAACAAAATCGTCTTTTAAAAAAAATCACAAAGTACGTGGTCTTACAAAAAAAAAAAAAAAGCAAGCATAATTGAATGCACCCTGGAAGAGTTCGCAAAAAAAAAAAAACCACCACCAACAAACTCAATCGGCTTCTTCTCTACGTAAAAGCCTAATAAGCCCTGCGTTTCAGCTGACCCTAAACTAGTACACTGCAGAAGTGTTTAAAAATAGCACACAGAAAACTACCGGAGGAAACAATTCCGGAAGTTGACTTATCTTCTTGAAACCGGCGGCTTTCGTTGTTTCGAGATTAAAAAAAAAAAAAAAAAAAAAAAAAACCATTCCACCCCAAATCAAATCACCCGAACGACAGTGAGAAAAAAACAGGAAAAAAAAAAAAAAAACCACTTAAAGTTCTGATTTGCCCCTTCCCTGTAGCCTTCCTACCAGCACCACACCACCCTCCCCAGCATAATAAAATGGTAAATAACGGGCACTGGCTGCTCGGGTCCACGAGGCAGCCGCGGCGGCGGAGGAGGGCGCTGGGCTGGGCAGGAGGGAGCCCGCGGGCCCCCGGGCCTGGCGGCGCCCAGGCTGGAAGGGGCTTCCTGGGGGTGAGGGGTCGGCGATCGGCGCCCCGAACGACCGCGCCGGGCCCCGCTGCTTTGTCTGGGCCGGCATCGGGGCCCAGCCCGGGCGCCCCGGGCCCCGCGCCTCCCAGCCCAAGGCTTCCCCCCGGCGCCCGGCTCTCCCTCGGTCGCACCGCGGGGCTCCGAGCCCCGCGTCCCCCCGGCGCCCCGACCCCCGCGCTGGGGCCCTCGGCGGCAGCCGCACCTGCATGCCCGGGGCCCCGGGGTCGACCCCCGTGTCCAGGACGGCGATGAGCACCCCTCGCCCGTCATACTCCGGGTAGCGGCACAGGAAGGCCGCGGCCCCGGTCTCCTTCTTCGGGAGGAGGCCGTGAAAAGGGAAGGGCTCCTCGGTCGCGGCGGTGGCCATGGACGCAGGCTGCAGGGTGGCGGGGAGGCAAACGGCCGGGCTGCGCGCGGACGAGCGGCGGCGCGAGGACAACCCCAGAAAAGAGTTTCTTAATTTAAATTTGTATTGAAACGATTTGGTCTCTAGATTCAAAATATTTTGTGTATACTCTCTATGTAACTATACTGGCGTTCCCAAAGTGTGGTTTGTTTATGTAGGGCTAATTTTTTTGTTTCCCATAGGTCTTATTTTCTTTGTTGGGGATGGGAATAAGATGATTATGAATTACGTAAATCTCTTTTTAGGCATGGAGGGAGATTGGAATGTGGGGCAGAATGGGAGGGAGAAGGAATGTGGTTGTGTTACTATCTCTCCAACTTGTAGACTGTGGATTTAGGTCAGGGTTAACTGCTCGATAAACCTTAGCTTGTATCCTTGAGTATCCTAAAACATACTGTTAAAAGGTATTTATACCACCTAAATATGTCAGTGTTTTTCTGAGACTGTGTTGTCTGAAAAGTAGTAACTTGGTAGTGAAATTATGCAATTGGTGTTATGAATAATAAGACAAAGATAGCACATAAGCAGAATAAAAGTAGCATTTTACCTGATGGTTTTTTTATTTTAATTTCGTGGCGTATAACAGAGTGCTACCTTCAGTATTTCCCAGAAAAGATCTTCTGTGCCTCTGGTCTGTTCAGGCTGATTCCTTAATCTCCTGTAACTACCTGTACCAGTAGATAAGGACAGGGATCAAGCTGCTGGAGTCCATGTATTTCTATCCATATTAGATTAATGTAATCTTTAAGACTTCAAAAGTGTACCACTGAGGTATATAATTTCCTAGAGGCAGTCTGGCAGTTGTATAATAAGATATTAATTATATTTGAAATATAAATATAGCCATTAATCCAGCAAATATACTTCAGATTGACAGAAATCACCAGAATGTGTAACAACACATATAAATATTTATTGAAGCATTGTTTGTTAATAGTAAAAACTGGACACACCTCCATGTCAGTTGGAGACCAATTAATAAATTGTGGTGCCAAGTGTGTCCAAATTAACTGCTGTGTTAAAAAAAATACAAACATATAGAATGTGTACAAGACATATCATCAGATGAAAGCAGATTGCAGAATTTGTAATGCCATCTGATATATGTAAATTAAAGTATCCAGATATATAGTTATATTTCCTGATGCAAAATATGTCTGGAAGGACATACAGACAAGGATACTTTTGGAGAGGAAGATTAAGGGAGCCAGAGGTGATAATGACAGGATTTTCATCTTGACTTTTTCTCTTTTGTACTGTTTGAATCATTTTAGCTGCAAATGACATTTGTAAAATATTTTTGAATTTTAAATATAAACCACTGATAGAAAAATAAAGATGTGTAGATAACAATGATGAAATCTAGTATTTGAGGGTTTACAGTAGGCCAGCATTATTGTACCCATGTGGCATATTTAATCCTTAAATGATCCCAGAAACCCAACCAGGTAGCTCTGTTGTGATTCTGTTTTGTGGATGGTGAATATGAGGCACAGTTCAGTTCAGTTCAGTCACTCAGTCATGTCCGACACTTTGTGACCCCATGAATCACAGCACGCTAGGCCTCCCTGTCCATCACCAACTCCCGGAGTTCACCCAGACCCATGCCTATGGAGTCGGTGATGCCATCCAGCCATCTCATCCTCTGTCGTCCCCTTCTCCTCCTGCCCCCAATCCCTCCCAGCATCAGGGTCTTTTCCAATGAGTCAACTCTTTGCATGAGGTGGCCAAAGTACTGGAGCTTCAGCTTTAGCATCATTCCTTCCAAAGAAATCCCAGGGCCGATCTCCTTCAGAATGGACTGTTTGGATCTCCTTGCAGTCCAAGGGACTCTCAAGAGTCTTCTCCAACACCACAGTTCAAAAGCATCAATTCTTTGGTGCTCAGTCTTCTTCACAGTCCAACTCTCACATCCATACATGACTACTGATAAAACCATAGCCTTGACTAGACAGACCTTAGTCGGCAAAGTAACATTCTGCTTTTGAATATGCTGTCTAGTTGGTCATAACTTTTCTTCCAAGGAGTAAGCATCTTTTAATTTCATGGCTGCAGTCACCATCTGCAGTGATTTTGGAGCCCAGAAAAATAAAGTCTGACACTGTTTCCACTGTTTCCCCATCTATTTCCCATGAAGTGATGGGACCAGATGCCATGATCTTTGTTTTCTGAATGTTGAGCTTTAGGCCAACTTTTTCACTCTCCTCTCTCACTTTCATCAAGAGGCTCTTTAGTTCCTCTTCACTTTCTGCCATAAGGGTGGTGTCATCTGCATATCTGAGGTTATTGATATTTCTCCCGGCAATCTTGATTCCAGCTTCTGTATCTTCCAATCCAGCATTTCTCATGATGTACTCTGCATATAAGTTAAATAAGCAGGGTGACAAATTACAGCCTTGACATACTCCTTTTCCTATTTGGAACCAGTCTGTTGTTCCATGTCCAGTTCGAACTGTTGCTTCCTGACGGGCATACAGATTTCTCAAGAGGTAGGTCAGGTGGTCTGGTATTCCCATCTGTCTCAGAATTTTCTACAGTTTATTGTGATCCACACAAAGGCTTTGGCATAGTCAATAAAGCAGAAATAGAAGTTTTTATGGAACTCTCTTGCTTTTTCCATGATCCAACGGATGTTGTCAATTTGATCTCTGGTTCCTCTGCCTTTTCTAAAACCAGCATGAACATCTGGAAATTTACGGTTCATGTATTGCTGAAGTCTGGCTTGGAGAATTTTCAGCATTACTTTACTAGCATGTGAGATGAGTACAGTTGTGCAGTAGTTTGAGCATTCTTTGGCATTGCCTTTCTTTGGGATTGGAATGAAAACTGACCTTTTAGGATAATGTATTGGGAGATATTTTGACACTTTGTAAATATCCATCCTGTTCTCCACAAACTTTCACCTTGCATAAGGAAGAGTTTTGCTTTCTTATTTATTAAGCATGTGAAAGTCGCTCAGTCATTACTCTTTGTGACCCCATGGACCCCATAGTCTACGGAATTCTCCAGGCCTGAATACTGGAGTGGGTTGCCATGCTCTCTCCTCCAGGGGATCTTCCCAATCCTGGAATCAAGCCAGGGTCTACTCCATTGCAGGTGAATTCTTTACCAGCTGAGCCATAAGGGAAGTCCATTTATTAAGCATGGTCACATACATTCTCTTTTAATTTAATGGATTATAAACCATTGTAGTATCAGTATTTTTGATGCTCAAATTATCCAGATTTATGACTTTATGATTTGTGTACACTCAGACTGGCCTTTGTGCCTTGGGGTCCTCATGCTGTCATTTGAATGTTTCTTACTCTTGGCATAAGATGCCCAGGCTTATTTGAAACTTCCCTGCCCTACTCCTGGAATCTGCATTTCTTCAAGGAGAATGCTGTTGAATGTTTAGTGGAGATTGGTTTTAAGAATGCAAGATGTGAGCACTAGGTTTCAATTTTTGTTTTTCTGTCTCTAGGTGCTTACAGTAAGCCAAATTAGGAAATAAACACACAAACATATGCATACTTAAACATATATCTCTATTCCTATATCCATGAGTCCATATTGATACTTCAGTTCAATTCCAATGGCATAGGGTTGTTTCCAGTCTAAAGTCATTCTGCACTGATAACTCCCGTCTCCAACAGTGAGAAACCTGGTCTCACTGTCCTCAATAGATTTATTCATTTTCTCAACCTTCCAGTGTAGAGAAAGTAGTTTCAGAAATGCTAACCCACACTACTGTGAAAAACAATCCAAATACATTTCTTTAGACATGTGGATTTTTCTTTTAAAATAAGGTCTGTAGTTAATATTGTACCAGTGTTAACTTGTTTTTATAATTATACAATGGCTATTATATAAGATGTTAACATTAAGGGAAGTGGAGTAAAGGATGTAAGGAAGTAGTGCTTTTGCAAATATTTTGTAAGTCTATGATTAGTGCAAAATAAAAAATTATACTACTAAGATTATTTCCCCTCCCAACACATGCACTTTTATATGGTTGTATTTTGTTTTAGGGTTTTTCTCATATTCTCATTGCTACAATTTTTTGAACCCCAAATATTAACAGGATTCAAAAAGTAAATATGTAATAAGTGCATCTAGTCCCTTGTACTGCAAGGAGATCCAACCAGTCCATCCTAAAGGAAATCAGTCCTGAATATTCATTGGAAGGACTGATGCTGAAGCTGAAACTCCAATACTTTGACACCTGAGGCCAAGAACTGACTCATTGGAAAAGACCCTGATGCTGGGAAAGATTGAAGGCAGGAGGAGAAGGGGATGGTTGGATGACACATTGACTCAATGGACATGAATTTGAGCAAGCTCTGAGAGATAGTGAAGAACTGGGAAGCTGATGTGCTACTGCAATTCATGGGGTCACAAAATGTCGGACACTACTGAGCAACTAAACCAAAGTGTGAGCTACTCTTCCCCATCCCTTCCACTCTATACCTAGCTTCCCCATCCCTTCCGCTCTATAACTAGCTTCTCCATCCCTTCCACTCCATACCTAGCTTTGCCCTATATGTGTACAGTTTCATTCCAGGTTCTGGCTCACCCTTCCAGTATTTCTGTATGCAAAAATAGATGTATTTTTCTTATCTCTTCTTCGTACATTTATACTGTTAGACTTCCCAGGTGGCTCAGTGGTAAAGAATCTGCCAGCCAGTGCAAGGAGACACAGGTTTGATTCCTGGATTGGGCTGGTCCCATGGAGAAGGAAATGGCAACCCACTCCAGTATTCTTGCCTGGAGAACCCCATGGGCAGAGGAGCCTGGTGGGCTGCAGTCTATAAGGCCATGAACAGCTGGACATGACTCTTCACATATATACTGCACATATATACTGTCACACTTTGCCTTCTTGACATTTATCAGTTAATCCTGGAAGTCATTTTCTATTTGTTCAGCAGATCATCCTTGGTCTTTTATGTAACTGCAACGTATTTCAATTTTGAAGAAAAAAATTTTAAATGTCAGTGTTTACATTGTATTTATTTCACAATTACAAGTAATACTATAATTTATGACTTTGTATATACTTTCATTATGTTGACATTAAATCTTCAGGAAAACAAAACAAAACAAAAAAAACCTAAAAGAAAGGTTTCTGGGTCAAAAAGAAATCCAATGTAGTTTTCTTAGATACTGTCAGATTTTCTTCCTGAGGCTTGGACCCTTTGGCATTCCCACCTGCAAAGTATTAACATGCTTATATACCTATTTCCAAAAAAAAATTATCCTGTCAAACTTTCAATTTTTGCTGGTTTAATAGGTAAGAAATGGTATATCATTCACTCAGTGGTAGTTTTAACTGCATTTCTCTTACTATGAATGAAAAGAACATCTTTTGATATGTTTAAGGATAATTTTATATCCTTCTTTGGTAAATCATCTATCTTTTGCCCATTTTTCTATTTTCTATCAGGGTTTTAGAATTTTTTTCTCTCAATTTTTGGGATTCTTTCTTTATATTAGAGATTTTGGTCCTTTGTAATAAATGTTACAAATATTTCTTCCAGTTTATCAACTTCTTTTGACTTTGTCACCATCTTTTCTTCCATGCTATGCAGTAGCTCTTTTATTTTTATGTAATCAAATTAATCAGTCTTCTGTTGCCTCTGGAGTCTAGGGAATATTTCATTATCTTAGGTTTTAGAGAAAGTCACGGAAATTGTGTTCTAATACTTAAGCTGTTTTGTTTTCACACTGAGCTCTCTGATTCATTTGGAATGTAGTCTTTTGTATGATGTGAAGTTTGGAAGGAGTATTAGCTTTTTTAAAAATGTCTGTCTAGTTCCTCCACATCATTTATCAAAAAGTACATCTTTCATGTTCTGTTAGTTTTCTGCCAATTCTAATAATAATTATTTTTCTTGATACCATTACTATTGATTTTTGGTTCATTTGATCTCTTCAAGATGAAAGGGATCTTAAAATCTACCACAACAATTGTTTTTCCTTTTATTTCTGGTAGGTTTGCTTCATATGTATTACTCTTTAGTGCATACAATTCATGTCAGCTTTCTCTTCAAGGATCAATTTAACATGACCATCCTTTTATGACTTCATATTGTTTCTCTTCAGTTTCATTAGTGTGAAATGAATGTTGCCATCACTGTTTTTGGTTGTTTGCACTAAACTAAATTATCCCTGTAATTTTGGTTTTAGTGTTTTTTCTATAATTTTATGTCCTTTCTAAAAAGCACATAGGTACATTTCATGTTGAACTCAGAGTATCTATCCTTGAAGAGTGTAAATTAAACCACTGTTACTTGTCAGGCTTCATGTTATTCTTTACTTTGGACTCCTTGCTTTGTGCTTTCTTGCTGGTTTTTTGTTTGTCTGTTTGTTTCTTCCAAAATCATTTTAATGTATAGTTTTCTAATCATCAAGATCAAGAATGAAGACATATGTTATACTTTTTTCTCCTTTTTATAAACAAGTTTTCATTAAATACTTTTGCAAAGGTTTTTCCTCTAAATATTTAATCTTCAAATTAAAAAAAAATACTGCTTTTTAACCAATTTTTAGATTCTCTTTTATTATTTATATCAAAAAGATATCCTATTAATGTGACTATTTCTAGAAAAAAGCAGGAACAGGAATCTCATAAAGATATAAAGGACTCCACGCTGCAGCTATAGACTAATCGCTAGAAATTATTATTATTATTATTTTTTACCTTTTTTTCCCCACTGCAACCTGATTTAAGAGCAATAACACCTTTGTTGTCAGTGTTCTCTGTTAAGTGAATTATAATCCTCAAACTCCCTAGACTTACTTTAGAACATATACAAGTAGTATTAGCGTTAAGCGTTTAAAGAAAGAAAAAAGATGAGAAGTGGCCCATTGAAGTCGTATTTAAGGAATTTCAACCTTTCCCCAGAGTGGATATTATTTCCCCTACAGACTCAAAAATAAAAATATTGACTCACTTAAAGCCTTTTATCTAGGGATTGTCAGTTTTCTCTCTGGGACACAGTGATTTTACCCAACAGAAAGGCTAAGTTTGAGCTTATATTCCCTGCTGCTGCTAAGTTGCTTCAGTCGTGTCCGACTCTGCGTGACCCCATAGATGGCAGCCCACCAGGCTCCCCCGTCCCTGGGATTCTCCAGGCAAGACCACTGGAGTGGGTTGCCATTTCCTTCTCCAATGCATGAAAGTGAAAAGTGAAAGTGAAGTCGCTCAGTCGTGTCCGACTCTTGGCGACCCCGTGGACTGCAGCCCACCAGGCTCCTCCATCCATGGATTTTCCAGGCAAGAGTACTGGAGTGGGTGCCATCGCCTTCTCCATTATATTCCCTAAGGCCGCTAAACTAAGGCCACTAAACTGTGAATGTTCGACCTAACAGTTCATTTATTAACAGTAACTGAATGAAAGTGAGGGTGAATGAGAAAGAGGGGTGACGGGTGACGCGTAATCACGTGATATGTGTAAAAACTGAAGAGACAGGCTGCATTTACTCTAGCCTCCTTAAAGGGATGGTTGTTGGCATGGTGAAAATGGTGGGCTTTGAGACAGAAAAACGTACTTATTCTTTAAATATTCATTAATTTGGCAGAACCAGGTTTTAGTTGTGGCTGTGGGATCTTGAGTGGCAGTGTATGAGCTCTTCACTGTAGCCTGTGGGATCTCGTTCCCTGACCAGGGGTTGGACCCTGACCCCCTGCATTTGAAATCCCAGAATAATGTAGGTTTGGTAAAGAACCTGCCTGCTTCAGCTTCAGCTTCAGTCCTTCCTGTGTGTATTCAGGGTTGATTTCTTTGGGGGTTGACAGAAGATACGGATGGTGCCTTCATTTTAGTGTCATACCCCATCTCTCACCTTCCATCTGAGGAGGGCTAATGGCTACAGTCTCACAAGTGTGTGCAGCGCTGGCCTGTGTGACTAACAGCGCAGGAACTGCTCAGTTTCAGCAGAGGTGGTAGGTGCCTTTGCCTCAGGACATGGGTGACCACCCAGGTTGTTCTATGACCTGTTTGAATCCCTTGTCACTCATAGCCACAAAATGTCCCACAGTGCATGCGCATTTTCCCCTTGAGTGAAAGTCCCCAAGTATTTCCATTCGTTTACCTTGACTGAGGAAACTAAGTTTCACTGCCCACCCATATATATATATATATATACTTTTTTTGGCCAAGGTAGGTGACCTCAGGGAAATTGACAACTGAATAATTGGGCTCTGGCAAGAGGCCAGAGCTGCTTCCCTAACAAGTAGAGGAGGCAAGTTAATAAGAAAGTGGGAGATGGGAGAGGAGGAAACCCTCTGTTCAGCTTTACACTTGGCTGCAGTCTGCAGACCACTACCTCCCTCACACTTAGCCTTTATCTGGATCTGAAGCTGAATGAGCTCCAATCCAGAGGTTCTAACACTCCAGGATGAGCAGTCCCACATTTCTAATTCCTCTTGTAGCTGCTCCCCACCCCCAATACCAGGTGGGAATGCCAAGAACACTGGGTCAGAGGAAAACCTGTAAGTGGAGAAAAGGACAGGTCTGGGGGAAAAAAATTCGAAGTATTTCTAACAGCTCAAAATAAGCAATACCTGTGATATATTTTCCATTTCTGGGTTCACTGACTTGTAACATATTGAATACAGTAAGTTTTAGAAAGCTTCACTGCCAGGGCTTTTGTCTTTTTGTCCCCTGGCCTCGGAGACTGAAATACAGCATGCCCATCAGGGCCTCTTTCAATAGTGACAGCGAGGAGAGGTGTTCCTCGTGTCATACCTTTTGATGCTTCAAGCCTCACATCTTCCAGGACACTATCTGTTAAACAACCAGTTTGATCATTTTCTCTGAATAGATTGACTTGACTTGACAATTTTGCTAGGACGCACACACTGCTTCAGGGAGGGCTACACAGACAGGGAGAAGTATGTTAAGGCTCCTGAACTAAAGGCATGGTCTTCGTCTAAATCTTGATGGACCCCACCAGCACACCCCTAATCAAGTATTCCAAGTCCTAAGCACAAGGCACAAGCACTGTCCATGTTTCTGGATCATATTTATGAAGAGATTCTGTGGGAAGGCAAGAAGCAAGAACAGGACAGAACCACAGAAAGCATGTGTGTGTGTATACACACACACACACACACACACACACACACACACACACAATACACCTGTTGGTATTCTAGGATTGGGGTTCCCAGGTGGTGCAAGTTGTAAAGAATCTGCCTGTCAAGGCAGGAGACGCAAGAGACATGGGTTTGATCCCTGGGTTGGGAAGATCTCCTGGAGTAGGAAATGGCAACCTACTCCAGTATTTCTTGCCTGGAAAATTCCATAGGCAGAGGAGCCTGGTGGGTTACAGTCCATGGGGTCGCAAAGAGTCAGACACAACTCAGCAAGCACACACATACAGACACACATTCTAGGGTCACTTAAAAAGTTAAGGATCAGGAAATCAATAAATGAATCTGTCGTTCAGTACTTGTTTTCAGAATTAACTAGGTGAGTGGAAGAATTCATAACCTCTACTATGAGGTATTAAAGGTTAAAAAGGCAATGGGATGTTTGATATTTGTTGCATTATATTGGAAATAACATTAAAAAATAGCTACCGTCATTTGTTAAGATAGACGCTAGGATTTACAGAGCTCCACTGCTATCTGTGTCTTTTTATATTCATTTTTGTAGATGAGAAAAAGGAGAAAAGGAGGCTCAGAAGGATTAAGGGTGCTCAAGTGCTCAGAACTAGCAAGAATTCAGTTCTAAACCCAATTCTGACTTTTAACCTCCTCTTTCCATTTTTTCATTCTACTTCTCAAGATTGGGCAAAGTTGACTAACAGGGCTATAAAACTTCAATCCATCTCTCAAGATTTGACCGCAACTCAACCAACAGATTTTTATCCCAATTTCCATATTGTTTTGGAATAGAATTATTTGATTATTGCAGATGCTTTGATGGAGAGTCTCTGGCAAAACAGTTGCCTGTGGAAGTGACATTAGGGAGAAAGCATATAAAATTTTCTAGATCTACTACCTGTTATGACTTTGGTTGATGATTTTTTAAGAGCATGGAATCTTCTTTCTAGTGACTAGCTCATGACACTGTGTATAAGTAGGGGAAATGAAAAGTATTGAGGAAGGTAGTGCCGTTGTAGTTCACAATGATCGGTGGTGGTTGTACGTTCTGCTATTGGCTGTAGAGGAGAGGCTAGGGCGTGGTAGGTTGGAGTGTAACACATTCAGTTATCATTAGAAACTTGTGAAAACAAGAGTGTAAACTAGAGCGAGTTATAGAGCTCACTAAAGACTAATCTAAGGTATCCTCAGAGGATCTTGCTTCATGTTCAATGCCATGTGGGGAAAGGCTTGGTAACATCAGGTAGAGTTATGTTCATTCAACAGATCATTGACCACAAATTCTATGCAACAGATGGGTTCTCGCCTCCTTTTCCAAATTGTGGATTTTGGTATTATTTAAAATACATAAACAAAAGACCATACACTTTTGTTTAATCATGACTGGTCTGCATATACTTTGCATAAAGAAACAGGAAAAGATGAATTAAATGACATCCTCCATGAGGGACAATTAAAGGAGCCGGTGAATAAACACCAGGTCTAAATTATAACTCATCTTTGCTCTCTTCTTTAAAAAGAGGAACAATATATTATTTTTACCCTTGAGTATTCTGGGATGGTGGTGCTAATTAATCAGTAAAATGATAATTAAGCTTAATTATCTGCTGTTATGGTTTTCAGTCACAGAGGTAGACTAGATAAGAACTAAGTGCAAGAATCATAAGAATTAATCATTTTTTCAGTTTCTCTCTTCCTTACACCCAGTGTTTATATCTAATACTTGATGTATTTTTGTATGTTACCCAAAATAAACTTTTCTTACTTCATCCATGAAGTAGAAATCCTACTGGAGTAGGAATCTTAAGTTCATTTAACTCAGCAGTTTGCTCCTATAAGCAGTACTCTAATAGTTTTACTTATTTGCAAGCCTTGTCTTCATTCTACACTGAAATATATAAGGTGTGTGAAAGAGCTTTATTTTCAGTCACTCTGCTTGAGTAATAAGTGGTAAGTGATTCTCATGCAGTCTGAAGGAATCATACATTCATGTCCTTGATCTTGAATGGAAATGTCTGAATTTTTGCATCAATTATAGAAAACAGTTATGAAAGTGATTTTATTCATTGAATTATGCAAGCTGATAAATATGTAGCTCTAGTTTTGTGTTAAGAAAAAACACTTGGAGGCTGTCTCATAACGCGGACACCAAAGGGTATTGTGTAGAATCAAGGGGAAGAGGGCAAAGGCAGACTTCTCTGAAAATGAAGGAGTCTTTTTTAGGTGTAAGCCAGCCCGAGAGGACTGGTTTCAGAGCTGTCCAAGGGAAGCCTGATTTTTATCATGTTACCCCTGCCAGCTCTTCTTAGGCTGTAGAGACTACCAGGTTAAGGAAATCCAAACTTCTATACCTCAAAGGTGGTTTTCCCAAACTCACTGGATTTTTAGAGTCATTGTGGAAAGAGATGTATTTGCACCAATAAATATCGAGTTCCTTTTCACAGGAACTGATCTTAACAGCCGTGAAACAAGCATGTTAAAACTTTTGAAATTTAGCAGATGCCACTCACTTCCCAGTACCAAACATGTAACCACAGACCAAGAGTACACACTGATCATTTGCTAGAGTTATGCTCATTTATGTTGATTATGCTATTAGGAGCTATGCAACCACATATGTATATGAACATGTATGTATATAACGCAAACAGAGTGAACCATGAGCCTCTCATAATAAATCCATGGGGAAAGATGAAATAAGTAGTGTACATCTAAAATTCTGCACCATTAGTTGATAGACAGTGGTATACACTGATACTTTCTTCAAGCAAATTTGCTGGTAAACTAGGAATAAAATAATTCTTGAAAGCATCGGTGTCCCTAGTTCATATTACAGGTTTTGATGTAACAGTCTCACTTTCCACATAATTTGGAAACAAAGCTAAATAGAAATGACATGTGAACTCAAAGAATGGTAAGCTGGCCGGGTTAAACAGTTTTGACTATAATATTTCGTTACGAGAGAAAATCTCAGTGAAGAGGTATGGAGTAATTGAAAGACTTCTGCCTGGCCAAACTTTCGGAAATAAAAATGGTCAATGTGCATTAGATGATAATCAATCATTTTACCTTGAAAATAATGTGAAAAGTAAGCCTTTAGAAATGTCGAGTGACCAAATGTGTGCAGAAATTAACTTTTTTTTATTATATATCATATAATGTAGTAGTAAAGTCTGTTTGAAGTGCATGAATAAAAAGTTAGTGAAATTACAGGAGGAACAATCTATATAGCAATAATAGGTGCATTCCTTGTGCATCTGAAAGAAAAAAAAAAGAGTTTTCACTCATTTTGGCCTAAAACTTAGTGTTCAGGTTCCCAGGATTCTGACATCAGAACCCGGATAACGCTGATTAGAACCATAGGGGCTTTAAATAAAAGCTAAAATATTGACCATATGATGGCAAAAAGTCTTATTTTGTGGTTAACTGATTCTCTTCTAGCTACTCTCTGATGAAGTTGGTGGCGCTGTAGAGGAGGACCGCCGCCTCCTGGACGAGGACCGTGACCGCTCAGCATCGTAGGGGACGTGCTTGTCATAGTTCTCCATCTGAGCCTCGAGGAAGTCTCTCTGCTGCTGCCTGATGGTTTGGCTTATGAGCCCAGGCAGGGCATGGATGCTACCAATCAAAGTCTCTAACTTCGTTTCCAGGGTAACGATCCTCTTCTCAAAGTCTTCACTTCTTTCATTTAAGTCGGAAATCATGTCATACATGATGTTCTGGGTCTAGAAAACAGGATTGAGAAGAACAGAGAGACAAAGAATGAAGGTTTAATTACACTTGCCCCAGAAGCAGACTAGCCAGCTATCAGAGCTTGAGGGCTGGTCTCCTTATGGCAACTTGCAGCGCAACAGGGGTATCAGCTAACTGAACACGTGACCTGGCCAAACAAATTTGGTGTGTCTGTTCAATGCCAGGGCTTAGAAGAGTAAGATCTTAGGAATTAATCTGATCCAGTTGCAGAAAATGGTGCTCAGGTATTGCTGGTGGTATGTCCAAGGATTTTAAGTGGTGTGTGGAGAGACAAACATGTTTTGATTTTATATTTATGTATATCCTTTAAGGGCTGTTAGAAAAGTTAGCATGTCAAATTCATTTTGTAACATGTAATACTAATTAGGGCAAGGCTGATTGCTAAAAACAAGCCAGTTGTAAAGAACAATACATAATATTGCAGATGGTATTGGGATATAGCAGGCATTTTGACTGGAATAGGAATGAAGTTTAGGACAAACTGATTTGAGCGAGTAATTTAGTAACTTAAAGCAATTAGAAAATGCCTAAATATCTTTTTGCTGCCTTATGTTCCAAAGTATAGGCTCTCCTTTGGGTCAAATAGAATTTTTACAGATAACTAGCGAGAGAATAGGAGAAGGCAATGGCACCCCATTCCGTACTCTTGCCTGGCAAATCCCATGGATGGAGGAGCCTGCTGGGCTGCAGTCCATGGGGTTGCTAGGACTCGGACACAACTGAGCAACTTCACTTTCACTTTTCACTGCCATGCATTGGAGAAGGAAATGGCAACCCACTCCAGTGTTCTTGCCTGGAGAATCCCAGGGACGGGGGAGCCTGGTGGGCTGCCGTCTATGGGGTTGCACAGAGTTGGACACAACTGAAGCGATTTAGCAGCAACAGCAGCAGTGAGAAAATAAATGTTAGAGAAGATACTAATGTTACCAATCCACCTTGTTAGCTATGGCTTAATTAGAACTAAGTGGTTTGAAATATGAAAATGTTTTCAGTATCCTAGTGAATTTTGCAACTGGTTGTCCTGATCAGAGGGTATTCATAACGGACTCCCAGTTATAGTTCTGGAAATAGAGAGACAAGAGACAGGGAAAGAGGACTTCCGTGCTGACCAAATCAGAACCAGAGAGGGAAGAGGGTGATCAGGAAAGGAAGGTTGGCGACATTAACCTTAGTCCACTGCAGGCTTTCCCAAGCCTCAGACCTTTATGGCTAAGCCTGCCGTCCTATAATATTTCCCTCTATAATATATGTTCTTATCCTAATATTTCCCTCTATAATATATGTTCTTATCCTGTTTAACAACCTCTTAGTCATGATAAATGAACTTACTGAGTAAGGAAGTTACTGTTTAGAATACAGGCAAAAAACCTTCCTGGGTTTGGCCAGGAAGACAGTTCATTACCTCTATGTTTACTGTACGGTCTTGAGACTATGTGAGACTATTCATTCAGCAAATACTAAACTCTTTATGTCACGGACAGTCCTGCAATAATAATAAGCATGGCACTAAAGAAGTAACTGAAAGACACAGCATCTTGCCTTACAGATATATAATTTTACTTCAAGAGTATATTTATTATATATAATAGTATATATTATAGTGAAGTGATATATATAATTTTCAAGTGACATCTTTTATTTTTTCATAAAAATACCCAATTTTTTTATCATTCAATCTAGGAGTGATAATAAGAACCTGCTCCTTCTTTGTTCACAATGTGTCCCAGTGAGAACCACAGGTGTAAACATTAGTTGAGCACATCTTCAGGGCTTCCCTGGTGGCTCAGAGGTTAAAGCATCTGCCTTTAACTCAGGAGACCTGGGTTCAATCCCTGGGTCAGGAAGATCCCTGGAGAAGGCAATGGCACCCCACTCCAGTACTTTTGCCTGGAGAATCTCATGGACGGAGGAGCCTGGTGAGCTACAGTCCAAGGGGTCACAAAGAGTTGGACACGACTGAGCGACTTCATCTTTACCTTCAGGCCTCATATATATGTGTTGCCCAGCTTAAATGAATGATACATGATCTCCTAGGAGTTCACTTCAGTTCAGTCGCTCAATTGTGTCTGACTCTTTGTGACCCCATGGACTGCAGCACATCAGGCCTCCTTGTCCATCACCAACTCCCAGAGTTGACCCCACTGAGTCAGTGATGCCATCCAACCATCTCATCCTCTGTCATCCCCTTCTCCTGCCTTCAATCTTTCCTAGCATCAGGAAAGATGCTAGGAATCAGTTTTTGACTTTTCAAATGAGTCAGTTCTTTGTATCAGGTGGCCAAAGTAATGGAGTTTCAGCTTCAGCATCAGTCCTTCCAGTGAACATCCAGAACTGATTTCCTTTAGGATGGACTGGTTGGATCTCCTTGAAGTCCAAGGGACTCTGAGGAGTCTTCTCCAACACCACAGTTCAAAAGCATCAATTCTTTGGCACTCAGCTTTCTTTATAGTCCAACTCTCACATCCATACATGACTACTGGAAAAACCATAGCCTTGACTAGACGGACCTTTGTTGGCAAAGTAATGCTTTTTAATATGCTGTCTAGGTTGGTCATAACTTTCCTTCCAAGGAGCAAGTGTCTTTTAATTTCATGGCTGCAGTCACCATCTGCAGTGATTTTGGAGCCCCCCAAAATAAAGTCTGACACTGTTTCCCTATCCGTTTGCCATGAATAGATGTAAATTTACTCCTAGGGATAAATCACTAAATACTTCACTTCTGTTTATAAGATATCAAATATTCCACTCCAACACATTTATATAGTATGTATTACTGATTGACAGGGAGGCCTGTTGTACTGCAGTTCATGGGGTTGCAAAGAGTCAGACACAATTGAGCGAATGAACGGAACTGAATTGATATACTCCTGAGAGTTCCTTGGACTACAAGGAGATCCAACCAGTCCATTCTCAAGATCAACCCTGGGATTTCTTTGGAAGGAATGATGCTAAAGCTGAAACTCCAGTACTTTGGCCACCTCATGCGAAGAGTTGACTCATTGGAAAAGACTCTGATGCTAGGGGGGATTGGGGGCAGGAGGAGAAGGGGACGACCGAGGATGAGATGGCTGGATGGTGTCACTGACTCCATGGGCGTGGGTCTGGGTGAACTCCAGGAGTTGGTGATGGACAGGGAGGCCTGGCATGCTGCAATTCATGGGGTTGCAGGGTCGGACATGACTGAGCGACTGAACTGAACTGAACTGAGGTGGGTCATAGCTTTTCTTCCAAGGAGCAAGCATCTTTTAATTTCATGGCTGCAGTGACATGAGTCTGGGTTGAACTCGGGAGTTGGTGATGGACAGGGAGGCCTGGTGTGCTGTGATTCATGGGGTCGCAAAGAGTTGGACACGACTGAGCGACTGAACCGAACTGATATACACTAAAATGAATTTAATTAATGACTCTAGGACAGATAGGTATAATTTTTGAAGAATATAATGGGAGCCTTGTAAAGGACATAGTTGTTACAGCAAATAAACAGCAGAATAGAGGTCTGACTGAGGACTGCCTCTTTGAAAGCACTCATGTTAACAGGCTCAACACACACATAAATGCTGTTCTAATGCCTCCTGTAAAATTTAGAACACTGAAAAGAATGTTGTCATTGTTGAAAAATATTCATATTTTGAAGTACAGTTCACTTTAGAGGAAGAGCCAAAATAAACCAGATAAAACATCTAAATGTGATATAAGAACTGGGGACCATTAATGTACTTTACAAAAGTAGTGTGAAGACATAGAGATCAATGGAGCAGGACAGAACGTCTGTTGTTTAAAATAGGTAAACAAAGATGTATTAATGAGTTCTATTTAGCCTTGAAAGTGAAAGTCGCTCAGTCATGTCCGACTCTTTGCAACCCCATGGACTACAGAGTCCGTGGAATTCTCCAGGTCAGAATACTGGAGTGGGTAGTCTTTCCCTTCTCCAGGGGATCATCCCAACTGGGGACTGAACCCAGGTTTCCCGCACTGCAGGCAGATTCTTTACCAGCTGAGCCAGAAGGGAAGCCTCATTTAGCCTTGAACCTCACAGAAAAACCCAAGATCTGGTTCTGCTCTCATAGGGATGAGACTAAGCTACATATAAGCATCCCAAAGGTATTGTCTCATAGCTCAATTATATCTGTAACTGAACATTAAGTCCCTGTAAGCAGCAAAGCTTTCAGAATGGGGTTGAACATGTGTAGAGGGAAAGTGCACACTAAGAAAGAGTCTTAGAAGGATTCTAAGCCGGGCCGTCACGTCGGTACGGTCTGCTGGTTTGACTTGTTAAATGTCTTTGGGTGGCTGCCTCCTGAAGTGGTACTGTGTGCAGGGGTTACTCCAACAGGTGTGAATATGGGGGCCGAGACCCCAAGCTCACCTTCGCCAGGTCCACCAAGGTGTTCGCCTGGTCGTTCAGCTTCCTCTGCTCCATTTTTACACTTCTCAATCTAAAAGACAGAATCTGAAGTCAGAAAGTTTTTTTTTTTTCTTTTCTGCGACTATCATAAGCCTTCCAAAGAGCATGCACAAAATTGACAAGAGCAAATAACTGCATGAATAATGCCTTGAATATTTGGGGATAAAGTCCCAATTGGTTATGTATCTGGTACAATGAGAAGCATGCTTCCCCAACACCGCAAAAAGGAAGGGGGAGAGAGAGAGATAAGGTGTCCTTAGGACAACTATTTACCAGGGAGTCAAAATTGAATAGAGAAAGGCTCATAAGGTTTTAACCATATGAGAAAAGCCAAAACATTCCTTAAAGCCCCAGTATCATGACAAATAGACATAGGAAGAAATATGCAAAGCAACAGGAATTTTATCAGTGTTGGCACATGAGCACATTCCTATGTCTACGTGACTAGATACAGGTGTTAGCCCTGTTTAGTCTGAAATGGATTGGGTTAGGTATTTGAACCTGATGAAACACAGTGATAAGTGAGATTCTCATTAGCAACAAGAAAACTTTTATTCAACCAGCAGCAAGATAACTCAAAACACATAATTCTCTTATTCTTCATTGATTGTATTTATTTCACTTGACTTTTACACTGCCACTGAGTTTGAAGGGAAGCCAGACCATTTCCTTGGGAGAATTTCCCTTCATTTTTTTATTGTAGATAAAGTCACAGGACAATTAGAGTGTCTGACAGATGGTATCTCTTCTACTCACAAAGTTACTTTTAGAAACTTTTAAATAACATTGAATATATCTGATTGACAGTCATAAAACCTTTTTTTTTTAAATTCTGAATGAGTACTTACTATGCTGCAACTTAGTGACAGTAATATTTCAACATATATTTATTCAGTGCTCATTCCTAGCAAGAAATTAAGATTTTCCAACCAGAGAAAAGCAGTCTATTGCTCTCTAAGTCAACAATTCAAAGCCATGCTCCAAGAGAAGCAGGTCTCTGAGCTACTTCGTGAAAACCCATGCTAACTTTATTACTCTGGTGACAAGTCATTTTACAAAGTATAGTGTTAATGCTGGAGCATATATTCTTGATTATTTCCCAATTTAAATGAAAGGTAATTGGCTAGAAGGGATACAAAAATTCACAGGGCAAGATTTTACTGCCAGGGAGATTTCTGTAACACATGTTCACAATGCTCAGTGATTTTGTTCTGAAATATGGATCTTCAATATGCCACCAAATCTGTCCGTAGTGAAAAGACAGCTCCTCCTGCCAGTGAGCGTTTAAGTGACAACTGCTTCTGACACAATCTTTACCAGTCTCAAACAGGTTAAGGTCAGATCGTGTGATTGTGACTATGTGTTTCTTTATTAGAAGACTTGGAACTAATTTAAATGGCTCCTTTTTATGTTATTATAGTAATGGAATATGTTTTAGTCTAAAAGAAATCTACAAACACATATTTAAATCTACTATGTTGTTGAGAAATGTTTCTCTAAGTACTTAAAAGGGCTGCAGTTCTTGATGTGTGCCTTTTAAAAAGAGTAAAAAAAAAAATAACCCCAAACACAAGCAAACCAACTTCAAACAGGTGTGGGTCATTTTAGAGAAATGTATTAGAGAAAATTAACAGTGTCAGACACAGACCCTATGCTCCTTGGCCCTAACCTGACATTCAGTTTCCTTGTGTGTGAAAAGAAGAGTGTTAGATTGGGATTCTCTTTCTGAAGGGCTGGATTTATACCAATGGAGGTGTTCTCGATGACTAAGTGATACTCAAGCAAGACATCAAAGAACACTAAACCAGATGGAGAGTTATTCCCTTTAATTCTCTTCCAATTCTTGAATTATTATAAGAAAAATCTCCTGGGCTAGTCCTATCCTGTTTTTATCTCCTAACACCTGCTCTTCTCCTCCTCCCTCCCCTTTTTTTAAACAGGGAGCAGAATCTCAGCTCAGAGCTCTCTCTGCAGGCAACAGCTTGTGGCTTGAGTTCAATACCAGTGGCTTAGCTGTCAACCAGTTTACCGTTACCTCTCTCTCCTTGCTGGGAGTGACATATTTTTAAATCCATTTATGACAAGGATTTATATCAAGCTTTCTTTTCAAATTTAGGGAAGTCATAGCTGAGTCGGCACATGAGTGACTCAAAGTTTGGGACCACCAGATGGGAAGTCTCCAGCACCAGGTCAGGACAGCCCAGTTCTGAGCTCTGCAAGCCAGCTAGCAGGGCCGGTGCTGGGCCCCTGGCTGAGGCGGGTGCTTCTCCTTCCACACAACATACTTCTCTTGGCTAATTCTATTATGCCTCTGACAGTAGAATTTTGCCCATTTTATTTTCTGCTAATCTGGAAAGCTGATGTAGAGTAGCCTTGAACTTAAATCATCTTGCCATGTTGCCACTTAGACTGCCTGAAAAGTAGAATTGGTACAAAAAGCCTATGTAAGCTGCAGCTGCCAGAATAAAAGGTAACATGCAGGTGTGTATTTTACTTCTCCCCCCACCCAAAAAGAAGAATAAGAAACATATGCTGATTTCTTCCTTGTGAACTTCACTTATCACAGGAAAATATCATGATTTCGGAACACATTTCCACAGCAGCAATCAGACTACTAAAATTCACAATAGAGGGTCCGCTTGGATGCATGCAGCCGGCAGGAAATTCTGCAAATGCTGAAAGGAGCGGCTCACACAACTTACTTCCGCGCTCTATGTTTCATTTTGTTGAAATAAAAAGACAAAACAAAAGAAAAGAAACTGTAAAATATTCTGGAACAAAACAACACAGAGTGGTGTTCAGTGTGCACAGGGGGCTCGATTCGCTAGCTGGAAGGTCCTGTTAAGATTCTGCAGGATTTGGGCATATTGATCAGAGAGAAACACTATTCCATTACGTCACCCTTCTGCATTGCTACTGTGCTCCCCCACCTGAAAGCACAAAGCTTCTCCAGAACTAGAGTTCGGAAGGAAGAACTTGGATCAAATTATCTTGGCCTCTTTGAAATGTGACATTCAAGTAAAATAGGAGACATTTTTGCCTAGTGTGAATAGGATATAGTTAAATGGACACTACTCTAAATACCAGGATTACACTTTTTTTTTTGAAGGGGATACATCTTTTCCAAGTCGGGGCTATTGGGAACCCTGGTTTTCTGAAAGGTGGGTAATCTAACACTCTCTGTTATAGAAATTATTGGATTTCTTGGCTTTGAGACAAGTGCATGTTAATTGATGAGTCTCTAGCTGAGACGTAAGAATGAGAAGCTGTAAAGTTGATACCAGAGAAAGTGGTAAAAGTTACAGAAACAGAATGCTTCATGGCACTAAGTGATGATCCCCAAAGACAGACAGGGTCCTAAAAAGAGGACACAGGCCTGCAGAGTTAGGCATCCATCGGAGACCAGAAAGTCCTGCGTCCGGGAGAGAGGCCATGAGGCTCGGGAAAGAGAAGGAGAGCTGAGATAGAGGAGGCTGGTAGAGGAGACAGAGCTACTGCAAAGCTCTCAGGACAAATCAGAGGACAGCAGAGGCCAGGAGAGCTCTAGCAAATGAATGGGTACATTTTTCCTCAACTGGCAAGGTCCGATTTCCCCCGCTGCTGATGGACAAGGCTGGGCAGTGAAGGCAGTAAAGGCCATGCCCGTAGGAATCGAGCCCTATGTGCTTTCTTGTATGACTTCACTCACTAAGTTCAAATGAAAGGAAATTATGCATAATTACAATAATCTAGCCCCACCCAGCCCGTCTACTTTTCACAAACTTGTAAGGACCCTCCCACCTCAAAGGAAATCCCATAGTCCCAAGACTAATTTACAAAACAATTTATCTTTGAGTTGCTTGAAGCTCATCTGCTTTAGAAGTACACACAGCTACAGAAGAAACAGTGAGAAATGTCTGAAAGAAGCAGAAGAATCACGTGTGGCTTCCTCTGCCCAAAGGCAGCATGAAAGACATGTGACACCTACTCACGAAACCCTTCACATCAGGTCAGAATGTCTTGTTGCAATACACCAACTGCTTAGGAACAGCTTTTATACTTAGTTTCCCCAAATATTTTTTTTGCCTTTTTATTATAGAAATTTTCAAACCTACAGCAAAGTTGAAAAAAATTTTACAATGGGTAGCCCTAAGTTGTCCCCCAACGTTTTGAGTGTGAATGTATTCTGAGCTTCAGAGGCCTATGACAAACTTTTATAAATATGTAAATAAACACCATTTATATATGGCTACAGAATTATGAGGAAAACTGTCAAAGCGTTTATTTGTTTCGGTTCTATGAAAGTTTATCAATGCCATTAAAGGCAAGTGTCACATTTCATTATATACTGGAGACACGGTACACTAGCAGGAAGGGGCACTAATACAATCCCAGAGGAAATGGGATGTGTGATTGCTGAACCCAGAGACTGGCCCACTGGCTCAATTCCGTGTCACCTCTCATCCTTTCATCCCAGGACACTACATCTTCTCACAAACACAAAGGTAAGTTTTCTTTTTAATAGATCCGAACAAAATAGGTTAGTATCGAAACATTCAAGTACAAAGAAAGAACTCTCTGCAGGACACCATGGGTACCTCTTGTATGAATGCTGAGGTTACTGTGTTGTATGGCTTGGAGAGGCATGTGGGAATGATCACTCACTCTACCAGGAAAGTTTACCAGGTGACTCTTGAGGGGGAGGTGAAAGCTCAGCATCGCTCAGGGGACCCACTCTCTTAGGTCTAGGCCTCAAGAAATCAAGATGTGCAGGTGAGCGTTCCAGGTGTGGTACCTGGCTTTAAAGGTAGCTATGACTCTAGGAAGCAAGTTCCTGCTTGTGAGCTGGCTCTCATACAATGCTCCTCTCTTTCATTTTCCTCTTCCCCAGACTTGGAAAGAGTACTATCTTAACATTCTTTTCTTTGTAATGTGGAAAATGCATAGTTGTGTGTGTCCTGTCAAGTCACAGAGCTGAAGCAGAAGTAATGTCACTCTGGTGCTGATGGCAGGAGGGAAAGGACCCGCGTGGATTGCTAAGACGGCCGTGAAGACCAGCTACTCCGCCGCATGTGCAGAACCTCCTATTTTAGAGCTCGGGTTCTTGGATTTTATTTTCATTAGGGAAGGGAGCCATTTCTGCAGAAATACATGTGTGTCTATAGACATGGACACATTCCACATTTTCAGTGTTACTTCTTTAGAAAGGGCAGTGGGTGGGCAGGTGAACGGGTAGAAGATGAATGCTTGGTGATTTTCCACAGAATGTAAGTGTAATATACATATGAATTATCTAAATAAGTAAAATGAAAACTTCAACCTCAGAACTTCCTGTCTCTGTGCTAATTAGCTCTGAGAAAATACATCTCACTCTCTAATCTGGGTACCTAGTATTTACCTACCTTTCCATGATTACCCTGGTAGGCTGCATGAGAAAAACCAGTTTTCTGACCCACCAATGTGATGCGTCTGCCCTTCTCCATATGGAAATGGATTAAGAGCAAGGCTGTATGACATCACAGCTGACACCCACATAATGTACTTACGGTAACGATGCTGCCAGCCTGGGGGGAGAAAGACCTGGTGCTTTCAAATTATCAAGGAAACTGACTAGATAGAGATGTGAACTTTAAAGCCTATGATGGTATAACAATAAAATGGTATGAATGACTTAAACAAATTGAGTAACAGTGGCTTGGATAAAGTCCAAATAATGACGAGTGCAAGGCCTATAGGAATTCTAAAATCAGTAATGAACACGTAGCATATAGAATATCCCCCAAATCCTGATTAAAAACTAATTTAAAAATTCAAGTATTAAATCAATTGCATGTACTACCTTCATATAGAGATGTTTGGCAGTATGTTAAAAAAATTCAAGTAGATCATAAAATGTTAAATTTCTTTCAAGGTTTCCTACTAGATTACAAACTAAACGTCTTAGAGCAAACTATATGAATAAATAAATGTAAAAATAAGATTGTAACTGAAATTATTCCTTCTAATTAAAAAAAGAAACTGAATAGACACTTTATTAATATATTATGTGGCTGTTCTCCCCCAAATAAATGATTTTTCATCATAAAATGAACTGACAAATGAAATTCTAAGAAAATTTATGGAATTATTAAAATGCCAAATAATATCATCTGGGAACAAACATGATAATGTTCTCTTTTTCACTCTCTCATGAAAGAAGAATAAGCAGGTGCAAGAATTAAAAACCAGAGACACCAATGCAGAATGAAAGTGAAGGACGGTACTTACTGATGAATAGCTTGCAAGAATTTCCGTTGATGTTTTCTGACTTTCGCATGATCTATCTTTTTTACTAGCTTTGTATTTTTGTAAATTAGCCATGTTTCCCTGAGTACATTGGCAGCTGCATTTTTCACCTGTTAGGAAAACAAACAAACACAGCTGGTGATAAGTTCCAGAGCAGAATCCTTTGCAACTTGGTTGGGAGTCTGCTCTTCAGCCTGTTGATCATGGTAAGCTCTAGCTCTGCTTAGTAACTCAAAATTGTTTTCTTGAATCTGTGCCTTTTGAAAAGTACCTATATTTGTCTGGGAACACTTAAAATATGAGGCCCTACTGATCTCTTTTTTGGGCTAACCTCCTTCTTGAGGAACCTTTCATTCACTACTTAAAGAAAAAAAAAAAAAAAGAAGCTACTGTTTTCTTCACCTTGTACTGCAATTGTTCTCTCCATGTTCTTCATTTCCCTGGAGAAAGGCAAGATGCCAGAAGGCCAAGGTTAACCTTGTCCTTTGCAGCTTGTTCAGCATTTCTGGCTGTGCTCTACAGGAAGGGCATGTTCCCACTGCTGACTGTACAAGGAGACCCAGTCATCCAGCTTCCCAGCATGACTCGGCAAATAGCATGCTTGTTAGCACACTTTAATCAACTGACACACAGTCTATGTTGTTAAGATTTTGTTGATAATTTAAATACACTGCATTTCACATGGACAGGGCAAACCTAAAGGATTTCAGTGACACTTTGCCAAAGCCTATTGCAGCTGATGGAAAGTGTGAATACTTCCTAGTGAGACTTAATCACTTGCTTTCTTGATTCGTCTTTAAAAATCCCTGCAAGTCCTCCTTCTTGTTCATAAGACAAGAACTGATGACCCAGAGCTTTCAATTGTGCTTGTTATAAGCTACTTATTCTGAGGTCGGTCCATTTAATTCTTTTGAATGGTAGATAAAAGATGTCTCACAAGGAGAACTGCAGGCTAAAATGGCACTGGGTGGAGGAAGACAACTTTTTAAAGATGAAATAATATCATTTGCAGCACCATGGGTGGGCCTAGAGATTGTCATTCTGAGTGAAATAAATCAGTCAGAGAAGCAGAAGCATCATATGGCATCCTTTATATATGAACTAAAAACACACGATACAAATGAACTTATTTATAAAACAGATGCAAAGACTTGGAGAACACATTTATGGTTGTCAGGAGGAAAGATCGGGGGAATGAATAGATAGGGAGCTTGGGATGGACATGCACACACTAGATATTTAAAGTGGATAACCAACAAGGGCCAACTCTATAGCACAGGGAACTCTGCTCAGTGTCATGTGACAGCCTGAATTGGGGGGAGTTTGTGGGAGAATGGATACATGTACACGGATACACATACAATATATGTTTGAATCCCTTTGCGGTCCACCTGAAATTATCGTAACATTGTTAACTGGTTATATTGCAATACAAAATAAAAAGGTTTTTTTTTTTTTTAAAGGCAGTGTCATGGGGAAAGACAGAACAATGAACTGGGCTTCAGAAACAGATTTTAAGTCCTTGACTTTGGACCAACCAAGTCAGGTCAAGGAGGTTAGCTAACCTTGTAGAACTTGAGTTTTCTCTAACATGAGAAGGTTAAAGAGAATTATTGCCAGTACTTTTCAGCACTTAGAATTACAATGAGAGAATATTATAATTTACCAAAACTATGGCCCAAGTAGGCATATGTATCTTTCCACTTTAGCAGAGAAAGTATCAGCCTTGGTGGCTGATGGTGAATCCTTTTTCTTAGTGCTGAAATGCTTTCTTTTTGAGTGAAACTGTATTGTAGAACCCACTTTATGAAAATGGCTGGTATTTTAAGACTGTTTTCAGTTGTGACTTCCTTTGGATATTCATTAGACTCTGCACAGGGAATATTCTCCAACCAACAGAAAAATGACTATAACATGGGATGCTGAACATCTGCAGTACATCTAAGTGACATCACCACCACCCCCAGTGCAGTGAAAAGGTGCTCCAGTTAATGCTTGGATCTTCACTCTTATGCAAACACATTTCTCTTCCTCAGAGAAGTAGGAGTCTGTTCAGAAGGCTCTTCCATCTGACACTGACATCCTTTGTAAAGGTAAGAAATTGAGTATAGTGTAGGTTGCTCAGGTTGGAGGACCCGGCTTTTGTTTAATTTTTATTTGGAGTATAGTTGATTCACAATAATGTGTTACTTACAGGTGTACAGCAAAGTGATTCAGTTATACGCATACAAATATCCATTATTTTTCAAATTATTTTCCCATTTACTTTGTTAAAGAATATTGAACAGAATTTCCCGTGCTATAGAGTAGGCCCTGGTTGGTTATTTACTTGAAACACAGCCGTGTGTACGTGACAATCCTAAATTCCCAGTCTATCCCTCCTCATCCACTCTTTCTCCCTGATCACCATAAGTTCATTCTGTGTGTTCCTATTTTGTAATAAGTTCATTTGTATCATTTTTTTTTTAGATTCTGCATATAAGCAATATCATATGATATTTGCCTGATTTACTTCGCTTAGTATGATAATCTCTAGGTCCATCCATGGTGCTGCAAATGACATTATTTCATTCTTTTTACGGCCGAGTAATATCCCATTGTATATATGTACCATTCATTTGTTGCTGGACATTGAGGTTGCTTCCACATCTTGGCTATTGTAAACCATGAACACTGGGTGCACGTATCCTTTGGAATCATGGTTTTCTCTGGGTATAAAACCAGGGGTGGAATTGTTGGATTGTATGTAGCTCTGTTTTTATTTTTGAAAGGAACTTCCCTACTGCTCTCCATAGTGGTTGTACCAATTTACATTCCATCAACAGGCTAGGAGGGTTTCCTTTTCTGCACACTCTCTCTAGTATTTATTGTTTGGAGACTCTTTGATGATGGCCATTCTGACTGGTGTGAGATGACACCTCATTGTAGTTTTAATTTGCATTTCTCTAATACTTAGTGATGTCAAGCATCTTTTCATGTTTATCTTAGCCATCTGTATGTCTTCCATGGAGAAATATCTATTTAGGTCTTTTGCTCATTTTTTTTTGGTTTGATTGTTAATTTTTGATATAGAGATACATGAGCTGTTTGTAAATTTTGTTAAAGAATACTATCATTTCATTATTTCACATGGAGCTGTCCAGTTTCCTGGCACCACTTACTGAAGAGACTGTCTTTTCTCCATCATATAGTCTTGCTTCCTTTGTCATAGATTAACTGACCACAGGGGTGTGGGTTTATTTCTGGGCCTTCTATCCTGTTCCATTGACCTATATTTCTGTTTTGATGACTTCAGCTTTGTAGGAGGACTTTGTTTTAAAGAGTGGACAGGGAAGTAACTGACCTGCACTGCCTGGGGTTGGGACAGGCCCTTCCCACTTAGCAAAGAGAAGGGCTGTTTACTGGAGGTCTCAGCTCTCTGAGCAGCTGAACTGCCTGTAAGACTGGCAAGGGATCTGATATATCCTCCCTTCATGGTTTTATCAGCTCAAGACACAGAATAAGAACCTAGAACACAGACTGGCAAGGCAGCGAGAAAACTAGGTAAGCAGTACTGAGAAAAAACATGGCAGGTGAACATCAGAGTGTTTGGAACAGAACATAGCAACTGATTTTGGTTTGGATTCTCATCTACAAAGAGCAAATGTCAAATTGGTTAAGTCCATAAAACTTTCAAAAATGATCCAATGCTCATCCTTCATGTATTTTAAAAGGTTTTTTGGGATGGTAGAAGAATGACTGGAGGGCAGTAGGGACGAGTTATAGTTGAGAGTTCTGACAAAACAGCTGCTCCTTGGAAGGAAAGCTATGACCAACCTAGACAGCATGTTAAAAACCGAGACACCGCTTTGCTGACAAAGGTCTATATAGTCAAAGCTACGGTTTCCCTAGCAGTCATGTATGGACGTGAGAGCTGGACCATGAAGAAGGCTGAATGCCAAACAATTGATGCTTTCAAACTTGTGGTGTTGTAGAAGACTCTTGAGAGTCGCTTGGACAGCAAGGAGATCAAACCAGTCAATTCTAAAGGAAATCAACCCTGAATACTCATTGGAAGGACTGATGCTGAAGCTCCAATACTTTGGCCACCTGATATGAAGAGGCAACTCACTGGAAAAGACCCTGGTTCTGGGAAAGATTGATGGCAGGAGAAGAAGGTGACAGAGGATGAGATGGTTGGATGGCATCATGGACTCAATGGACAGAGATAGTGAAGGACAGGGAAGCCTGGCATGCTGCAGTCCATGGGGTTGCAAAGAGTCTGCCACAACTCAGTGGCTGAACAACAACAACAAAGAAATTTATACTACTAAAAGTATTGGGGTACCCAAAAAGTTAGTTCAGGTTTTTCTGTAAGATGTTATGGAAAAACCCAAATCAACTTTTTGGTCAACCCAATAGTAATAGTCACCAGATGACTCCAACCTACTTCACAGGTATAAAGGACATGACATATTACTTTATAATTACTGATGAATCAGCAACATATTAAAGTCATAGGTACTAAGGTAAAATATATTTTTAAATGAAACAATACTTTATAAACCACAAAACCTCTTATAGCTGATTGACTTTTAACTGAATATCTGCTTTGTTCAATCCCACAAGATACATAGGGCATTCTATAACAGGCTACTTTGCTTATAGATTTCCTTTGATTTTTACTACTTTTTTTTCAACTTATATATTTCTGTCTTTTTCTCTTCTTCTTCCTCTCGCTTCTTCCTTCAGGGGCTTTTATGAGTGTCTTCCAAAATTGAAGGGGAAGGAACATAATCTGCTTTAAGAAGCAGGAAGCCTTCTTAACTTTCATTCTGATAATTACAGTAAACTGTTGCTCTGTATACTATGGGTGATACTCCAGGACGCCCATGGAGAAACAAAGGTCACTAAGTCTGTGCAGCTTAGCAGGACGTGTGCTCTCTGCCCCTGCAGCAGCAGAGATGGATGTGCTTAGGGCACCAACCTTTCTCACCAGCCTGGTTCTTCTTTAGACCAGGTATCTGGGGCAGGGTGAATGGAGCAGGGCAAGGGCTCCGTGCATTTGTATTTCAACCCACCAGGATATGTAGCCAAGCATGATATAAAAGCTATACAAACTAAATCCTCTCGAATTTCTGTTCACTTGTTGAGAGACCTGCAAGAGACAAAATTACATAACTGCATAATGGTGTTCTTATTATGGATCTGATTGAGAATTCTTAACAGGATTGGAAACACCCACTGTGGACATTAATATGTATAATTATCCTTCATGGTACATCTAGCAACTTGAAAAATTATGTCTGGGCTCTCAGAATTGCTTGTTTTCAAGTTTCTTTCCAAAACTTAAGTAACCAGAGGGCCAAATGCCAAGATTTCTTCTTGGTTCAGACTTGAATGTACAGTAATAGTGAGATATTTTCCAAAGCTTTAGCACAGTAAACAAACTGTCTCTGTAAGGTGATGTGCTAAATATCTGTTAAATAGCTAGTCCTGTCTCACTAAGCTTACTGCTAAGTTATCGCTATTATGCTTTCTCTTTTGAAATTCTTAGAATATTCTGGTTACATGGGCCACTGGCCATTTTTGAATTGCAGTGTGCCATGTAAACGGTTGTAACCACATAGGACAGTCCTCTGAACGTTAGTGCCCAGTGGATTGGGTGTCCTACTTTCAAACATTGCATTTTGTGTAGTGAGTGTAGTCCCACAGAGATAAGATTTCTGTATAAAATTGTTCCTCAAACTTTGTTCATGGGGAATTCTTTTTCATGGAAATAGTTAAGATACACAATGGAAGACTTAGAAGGTTACATTTTTTCCTGCAAGAGTAGTCTATCTTTTAACATTCATATTGCTTTTTCTTTAGATTCATATTAAGATTTCAGAATGTTGTGACCTTATTACTCCTGTTGCCCATCAGAAAACTTCATGTAGTGTTTCAGGGAATGGTTGAAGTTTTCTCTAGCAATAAGGAGCACCCTTGAATTTGTCTTTTGAATCATGTCAGTAACTATGTGTGGCTTTTAGGTCCTTCTTTATTAAAAATTATAAATAGGCCCACTTAAAAATTCCATAAATAACTAAATGGAAAGGAATCAATTCCATTCATTGATAACTATGACAAATGACATTCATTGATTACTATATAAAATAATGCAGAGAGGACCACAAAAAGGTTATTATTTTCATATATTGTATTGAGATAGTAATGGAATGGCTCTCATAAACTGGAAATTTATGTTTGATTCTAATGACATCTTAACATTTGCTCTTGTACTTAGTGACATTTTGCCTATAAAAATAGATCTGTCAGCAAGCCTGCTTGAGTGTCTTTTTCAGACCTATTAAAGACTCTGGTCACAAGAAATATTGCAAACTAGCTTCATTTTTAAGAAATAGTAGTGAGATAATAGAATTAAAGCATTATAAACATGATGTGTGTGCGCTTAGTCACTCAGTTGTGTCTGACTCTTTGAGACCCCATGGACGGCAGCCCTCCAGGCTTATCTGTCCGTGGGGATTCTCCAGGCAAGAACGCTGGAGTGGGTTACCATGCCCTCTTCCAGGGCACCTTCCCAACCCAGGGATCAAACTCAGGTCTCCTGCATTTCGGGCAGACTCTTTACTGTTTGAGCCATCAGGGAAGCCCAATAAGCATGATGCAGAATGTGAATTTTCAAAGTAGAACAGTAGTTCTTACTGAAAAAGCTTTCTACAAACAATATGACTCTGAATTCAACATTGTTGTGGTTTAGTCTCTAAGTTGTGTCTGACTCTTTTATGACCCCACAGACTGCAGTTTACCAGGCTCCTATGTCCATGGGATTTCCCAGGAGAGAATACTGCAGTGGGCTGCCATTTCCTTCCCCATAATTCAACACTATCGATAGGGAATTTGTCAAATGTATACAAGAACTTAAACAGAAAAGCACTAACATCAGAAAACGTGATCAGTTTGGGGAAATCAGTCCTAGTTGTTAAAACTAAAGGAAGGTCACTTAGCTCTCAGTTCTAGATCCTTAAAGGGGACCCAAGGGCAATATTAGAGAGAACACGAGTCTTTTTTTTTTTTTCCCAAGCTGGAAGAGACAGAACTTTCATCTGATTTGCTGAAGGAAGAGCATTATGAAAGTTTAAAACTCTCTGATCCCTGGAATATAGCAGTTAATTCAGAACCCCAACAATATTAGACTTATGTGGTCTATTTTTATACTTGAGTAAATACCAAGGTTTCCCAATTATTTCCTGACTGACCTAAAGTTAGGAAAAGTTTAGTCTCCATGTGAAAAAATGGAACTGACTTCAAGAATGCTTTCACTTTAAACCATGTCATTTCAGCTTCAGATGTCAAAGTAAAACTATTATTGTCCAACAGTGATAGCAAACACGAGCTCCGGACAAGACGGCAGAGTAGAAGGATCTGCGCTTACTTCCTCCCACAAAAACACCCAAATCACAACTAACTGCTGAACAACCATCATTAAAAAAGGACTAGAACCTACCAAAAAAGACATGCTCCTTCCAAAGGAAGAAGCCACAATGAAATGGCAGGAGGGGCGCATTGGTGATTCAGTCCAGTCCCATACCCCACAGGTAGGCAACCCTCACACTGAAGAATAATTACATCACAGGATTCTCTCCCTCTGTTCTCCCACAGGAGTGAAGGTCTGAACCCACGTAGGGTTCCCCAGACTAGGGGACTGGCATCAGGAGGAGACCCCAGAGCATGTATAACTAAATCACTTTGCTGTATACCTGAAACTATAATGACATTGCAAATCAGCTATGCCCCAATATAAAATGATTTAAAAAAAGCCAGAACAGACATGGCTCTTCCCTCTGCAGGTACAGGGGTGGCGACTTACTCTTTTTGTCAGCTGAGTGTCCATCATGAAGTTGTGCACGTGCTTTTCTGCTTTGGTGAGTTCTAGCTTCCTTGCTCCACAGCTACCACCAGGGCTGTGCAACCAGCACCCTGAAAAGCAGGAGAGAAGAGAAGACCCCTAGAGTTACTATTTTTGGTCTCAGCCTCATTAAATAATGCTTTGTACTATGCACATGACTACCTGGAGATAAAAAGTAAACTGTAGTAATCGCTGTCTTCCATCAATATGACAAAAACTGCATGGCCAATACGCATAAGTAACATGCCTTTAGACTGATGTTAAAAAATGTAAAATAGGTGAACTAAGAACTAAAGCGTGATGTTTGTATCGAACGTATTTTAATTATATGAAACGAACGGTAAAACAGCAACTTGCTGAATTTTCAGACTTAAAAACAGAGCAAATCAGTTATACTTAAAGACAGAGCAAAACAGCAATATAAATCAGTGACTTAGCATAAATTCACAGAAAGGAAATAAGAATTATTCTCTAAAAAGTAAAATTCTATAATCTGTCAAGAAAAAATCAGCAGCTCTTCAGGATGGTCAACCGTGAAAGGTCAGGAATGGAAACACATGCCCTGTACGCACAGCTTCAAACTGGTCCACGCACAGAACACAAAGGATCGCATTAAGATCTGAGCCTGGACAACACACACACAGGAAGTGCTAAAGGTCAAGGATAACCACCTTTCTGCGCCAGATGTTTACAAGCATGAAGAAAGGCACGTGCTGCCTTTATGTTGAAAAACTCAACAGTGGTCCCTTCTCTAGGCTATAGACTATCGTACTGATGTCTTAGGAGAAGTGTGGTACTGCCATGCCCCAGACACGAAAGCCCTGCTGCTCTGGGGTCAAGGGGCATGCATTCCAAGTTGTGAGGCATGAGGTCTTCGTGATTCAAAGACCAATGATTACATTCGAGGTCAGGAGGCAAAGCTGGGGCACCTATGGGAGGTCCCAGGCTAGGAAGTCCTGCTCCAGACAGAGCCTCAACCTTGGGAGAACCACAGAGAGCTGAGACTACCTAGCTGTCTAGGTACAGAGACAAAGTGAGCCACAGAAGAGGGGCTCGAACGTGAGACTTTATGGTACGGGGGGCTCTTGCAACAGACTGGAATCCTTTTAAACTAGTTTTAAATAGCATCCCCTTTATGTTAGCTAAGATGATAGGATGCTCACTGAATAGCCCTCCAAGAGAATCTCAAATCCCCACAAGGAAACCTGGTTTTCCTCATTCCCGATAGGTCTAAAAATCACTAGTTTTAATAGCAACTCTGCAGCCCCTTAAAACTGTGGTCTACATCTTAAATATTTAAGTTTAAGGGATTGGTTATTACTTACAGCATTTTCATATTATAAAAATAATGAAATCTTATTCCTATAATATCTAAAGACCATAAAATTTAGACAGGTAAGTTAAAAACTTGTATATGTAACTTGCTTCTAATTTTATTATTTTTAAAAGGAATTCATATTTGGAAAGCAAAGAAGCCCAACCAAGCTTCTCTCTCAATGGCTGGAATACCAGTAAGTTAATTTATTCTTTGTGCTTTCCTTAACAGTCCACATTATTTATATTGAATATATATTACTTATACAAACAAATGCTCACATTTAAAGTGACAAGGTTTGTGTTTAAGAAAACTTTTAACCTAACCTTTACCTATCTTTATTAACCTTAAAAAATTCAACCTAGGAAAATGATCTTTCTTCATAATTTATACTTATGTTTTATTATGTAATTAATTATAGAATCACTTTATTTGAATTAATAAGTGTAATTTAGCCATTCAACTACTAACCAAAGAAGGAATTTTTTATCTTACTGAATGAGTTGTTACAAAGAGGGGCAAGATTGAGGAGATGAAAAGAAAATACACTGTTTTGTATTGCCACAATCTGATAATTACAAATATACAGAGATGGTCTTACTAATAGGGTAATGCTGATTAAATACAGTATTTCCAAAGGGTTTAAATATCTCCTTCCACCAAGCTCTTGGAGAAATCAGTATCCTCAGAAATGAAGTGATACTGATCATATGATCAGAGAAAGAGGCCAGAGGTTTTTAGACCTACCTGGTTTAACCTTATGATTTAGAGATGAGGCAATTAAAGCAGAGTAAGTGATTATTCAATAATGGACTCTGACTACCATTGGCTTCCCTGGTGGCTCAGAGGTTAAAGTGTCTGCCTGGAATGCAGGAGACCCGAGTTCGATCCCTGGGTCGGGAAGATCCCCTGGAGAAGGAAATGGCAACCCACTCCAGTACTCTTGCCTGGAAAATCCCATGGAGGGAGGAGCTTGGTGGGCTACAGTCCATGGGTCTCAAAGAGTCGGACAGGACTGAGTGACTTCACTTTCACTTCACCATTGGTATATTTTCCACCCTTTACCCTGTCTCATAATACCTTTATCCAGGCTCCAAAATCACTTCAGATGGTGACTGCAGCCATGAAATTAAAAGACACTTACTCCTTGGAAGAAAAGTTATGACCAACCTGGATAGCATATTGAAAAGCAGAGACATTACTTTGCCGACTAAGGTCTATCTAGTCAAGGCTATGGTTTTTCCTGTGGTTATGTATGTATATAAGAGTTGGACTGGGAAGAAAGCTGAGTGCCGAAGAATTGATGCTTTTGAACTGTGGTGTTGGAGAAGACTCTTGAGAGTCCCTTGGCCTGCAAGGAGATCCAACCAGTCCATTCTGAAGAAGATCAGCCCTAGGATTTCTTTGGAGGGAATGATGCTGAAGCTGAGACTCTAGTACTTTGGCCACCTCATGCGAAGAGTTGACTCATTAGAAAAAACTCTGATGATGGGAGGGATTGGGGGCAGGAGGGGAAGGGGACGACAGAGGATGAGATCGCTGGATGGCATCACTAACTCGATGTATGCGAGTCTGAGTGAACTCTGGGAGTTGGTGATGGATAGGGAGGCCTGGCGTGCACGATTCATGGGGTCACAAAGAGTTGGACATGACTGAGCGACTGAACTGAACTGAAGATCACATATACTCTTATTTGTGATCATTTCCATATCCATGACACAATATAGAGCACTGTATTTCTAAGCAAAACTTCAGCTTATTATAGACTCTTATGAATGTTTAAAAACTAGCACTATGGTTAGCTACCAACATAAGGCAAAACGTTATTCTTATTGTTTGAATGGCAACTTTAAGTCAAGTTATCTTGTGACTAGAATCTTTTAAAGGGCTCCATGTGATTCCAACATAGAGCAACTGCTTTAAGTGAAGGAGGATATGGAGAGGAAATGGCAAACTACATCAACTGCTCTCTATTTTAAACACAATATAAAGATTTTTACTGAGTCATTTCACTTACTTATGAAGCCTTTCAGGAAATGATAAACAAGGACCATAAAGGCAGAGGGCAGAGAGGACAGGGTCAGTAATGTCTGAGTTGGGTTGTTAGCTATGTTGATATTTTGGGCCATGGGTAAAATTGAAGTCCTCAGTCGTGCCCGACTCTTCTCGACACCATGGACTGTAGCCCACCACACTCCTCTGTCCATGGAATTTTCCAGACAAGAATACTGGAGAGGGTTGCCATTTCCTTCTCCAGGGAATCTTCCCCACAGAGGGATCAAACCCAGGTCTCCCACATTGCAGGCAGACGCCTTATAGGGCCCTAAGCTTTAGCTCTCTCAGTATTGACTCTCCTCAGCTCACATGGGCCATGTGTTCAGTTCAGTTCAGTTCAGTCGCTCAGTCGTGTCCGACTCTTTGTGACCCCATGAATCGTAGCACGCCAGGCCTCCCTGTCCATCACCAACTCCTGGAGTTCACCCAGATTCAAGTCCATCAGGTCAGTGATGCCATCCAGCCATCTCACCCTCTGTCGCTCCCTTCTCCTCCTGCCCCCAATCCCTCCCAGCATCACAGTCTTTTCCAATGAGTCAACTCTTCGCATGAGGTGGCCAAAGTACTGGAGTTTCAGCTTTCGCATCATTCCTTCCAAAGAAATCCCAGGGCCGATCACCTTCAGAATGGACTGGTTGGATCTCCTTGCAGTCCAAGGGACTCTCAAGAGTCTTCTCTAACACCACAGTCTAAAAGCATCAATTCTTTGGCGCTCAGCCTTCTTCACAGTCCAACTCTCACATCCATACATGACCGTGGAAAAACCATAGCCTTGACAAGACGGGCCATGTGTAGACAATGAAATAAAGTGATTTTAGAGCTGTATACTAATGAAGGAAAAGAATGGCCTTTTGAAGTATCTAAACCTATTTTGTTACCACAAAATCTAAATAAGTTATAGTAAGAGAGGCTAGCCTGAATCAATGGAAGGAAGCAGTAACCACTCAGGCTAGCCATCGGTACCTACCCATGGCATGAGAACATTCGCTTGACAAATACAGGATCATCTGTTGCATGTACTCCCCAAGGCACTCATCAATCATGAGCAGTGAGAAAGTCAAGAGCAGCAATGGCTTTTTAATAAACAGCGGATATAAAAATAAGAGGGGCTTCGACCATTAGAGAGACGGCTATAAATGGCAGTTGGCACTATATGCTGACTATCGTTCTCCGGTGGCAGGAGGCCACTGGTGCGATTCTTCTGGAAAGAAATCAAGATCCCAACAGGAGTGGAAAATCACTCCTATCAAGTGCACTTGGAAGTTGATTTTTATTTGTGTTTATTTTTGAGCTCTGCTTTTTCCTGCTGCTGGCCCATTTCTAGCTGAGTGTTCTGTAGCTCACCAAAAGTCTTGTGTATTACAATTAGTATGTCTGTTGCAAAGTGCAGAAGCAAGGGAATCTGACAGTTAAGTAATTAGTGAAACTATTGCTTATGTCTCTCACTCCATGATCACACTTGTACCCTTTTAATTATACCCCAAAAGCCACTTAGAAACCTTTTTGTCCAAAGTCCTTAGCTCCTTATATGTAAGTCTTATACCTTCCAAGTTCTTAAGAAATCACAAGATGTTTTGATATGTATAGAATTAGATTTCAAAAAAGTAACTTTTACAATTATGCAAACCGAAGCTGGCTCATCCCCGAAAGTTTTCTAGGTTCAAAGTAAGTTCCTGCTAACACATTAATGATTATAGTAATTTAAGAAATGATGTGATATTATTGTCCACTCAGTATCTACTTCCTGAGCCATTCTGTTTCATAAAGTGAATAAGAAGAATGTAAATATGCTTTTACAACATTCTCTCCAAATCTTGCCATGATCACAATGGGTATAGAAACAGTTGGGACTAACATATGTTACTCTCTGAAATTAAAATCTCTGCATGTCTTTAACGAGATGAGTCATAGTTCTTTCACCAAAGTCAGAAAATGTATCCTGGTTACTTTTCTTCCATTTCTTTTTTGCTATTAAGAAAAAACTAAGCAAGTAACTGACCTGCCACTTCAAGATACTCAGAAAACTAATATGTGTGTGGGGGGGTGTATATAAGTATTAATGATCATTATGCTAGATTAAAGTGAGCAGACAAAAGACAATCAGAAAATATAAGCTATAGTTGAATCCCAACACCTGGAGAGTCTTAGATGCTGCCAAATTAAAACCAAGTCTCTGCACAGGAAAGGAAACCACGAAAAAAGATAACCCAACGAATAAGAGAAGATAGTTGTAAACGACACAACCAAAAAGGGTTTAAACTCCAAAATATCCAAAGAGCTCATATACCTCAATAAGGGTTTAAACTCCAAAATATCCAAAGAGCTCATACAACTCAATAAGGGTTTAAACTCCAAAATATCCAAAGAGCTCATACAACTCAATAAGGGTTTAAACTCCAAAATATACAAAATATACAAAGGGTTTAAACTCCAAAATATACAAAATATACAAAGAGCTCATACAACTCAGTAATAAAAAAGCAATCCAATTGGAAAATGGGCAGAAGACCTAAATAGACACTTTTCTAAAGAAGACACATAGATAGCTAATTGGCACATGAAAAGATGCTCGACATCGCTAATTATTAGAGAAACACAACTCAAAATTACAAGCTATCACCTCACACCAGTCAAAATGGCCATCAGCAAAAAGTCTACAAACAATAAATGCTGGAGAGACTGGAGAAAAGAGAACCATCCTATGCTGATGGTGGGAATGTAATTTGGTACAGCCATTATGGAAAATAGTATAGAGGTTTCTTAGAAAATTAAAAACAGAGCTACCACATGATCCAGCAATCTACTCCTGAATATGTATCCAGGCAAAACTATAATTTGAAAAGATATGTGCAGCCCTGTGTTCATAGCAGTACTATTCACAATAGCTAGGCCATGAAAGCAACCTAAATGTCCATCAGTAGATGAATGGATAAAGAAAATGTGGTATATACACACGATGGAAAACTACTCAGCTATAAAAAGAAAGAAGTAATGCATTTGAAGCAACATGGATGGACCTAGAGGTTATTAAAATAAGGGAAGTTAGAAACAGAAAGACAAACACCGTATGATATCATTTATATGTGGAATCTAAAATATGGCACTCTTGAATCTCTCTAGAAAACAGAGAGAGACTCACAGACAAAGAGAACAGACTTGTGGTTGCCGAGGGAGGGATGGGAAGGGAAAAGGATGGACTGGGAATTTGGGGTTAGTATATGCAAACTATTCTGTATACCATGGATAAACAAGGTCCTGCAGTATAGCACAGGGCGCTGTATGCAATCTCCTGGGATAAACTGTAATGGAAAAGCGTGTAAGAAAGAATATACACATGTATATGTGTAACTGAGTCATTTTGCTGTACAGCAGAAATTAACACAATGTGGTAGATCATTCCTGTTATAAATACAGCAATAAATAAAATGTAGTGCCTTTCTCTGCTGTATTCTTCTCTAATATAGCACATACATTGGAAGCCACGTCAATCCCTAGAACGTAAGGGAAGTTCAAGTAGCTCATTTTCCCCAAGATCATTTATCACATAGTTCAGAAAATTCAGAGATATGACATATTTTTACGTTTGATCACTAGTGATGCTCATCCTACAAATATACTTCTAAAAATCATGTTGAAGCACCACTTTGGGATCAAGCTTTAATAACTTAACATATAAGCCTATGGAAATGGACATTTCTTTAACAGCACACTGGGAAAAGGTTTTGATTCTTTCCTTATTGAAAAAGGAAATATTTTTGCCAAATATTCAACATAATAATAATGAAATTTATAATGTGGAGGGTAGTTCCAGAATACTCACCCCACAGAGAATGACTGTAAAAACTTGCTAATGTTCAAATGATTCCACTGTTAAATTATCCTTCTGTTTTACAATAGCTCCTAAAAGGTCAAGCTTCAGTTTTATAGCTGACTGATGGACTATCACTAATAAAAATTTGTTAACATACAGTTATTTTGAAAAAATCATATTTTCTACCAAAAATACTCGTAAATTAATGAAATAGCTGAAAGATTACTTTCATTTTAAAATATTAACTTTCCTTTAAAGGGAAATTGAAAACATTGCCCATTTTCCTGTCTCTGGAGTTGACTGACTCAATACCCTAGAACAATAAATATATTTTCAATGCACTTTTCTGACATAATTATTTTTTCATAAAAATGCATAAGACAAACATTCAGCTTTAGTATTATATCCCACTGGAGTTTTATAAGATCTCTTTAGGTCATGAAAATAAACAATATTCAAAATAACTTTGAAGACAAATTCCCTCTATTAAAATGCCCCTGCCTCTGAATATCTTCAAATACAGTTGGCCCTTGAACAAAGAGTGGGCTGGGGACACAAACCCTCCTTGCAGTTGAAAATCGAATATAACTTATAGTATAACTTATAGTGTGCCCTCTACTCACAAATTCAATCAACCACAGATTGTGCAGTACTGTAGTATTTACTTCTGAAAAATATCTGCATATAAGTGGACCCATGCAGTTCAAATCCATGTTGTTCAAGGATGAATTGTATTGTTGATAGGAGGGTGAAGGTGAAGGTGAAGGTGAAGGTGAAGTCGCTCAGTCGTGTCCGACTCTTTGAGACCCCATAGACTGTAGCCTATCAGGCTCCTCTGTCCATAGGATTTTCCAGGCAAGAGTGCTGGAGTGGATTGCCATTTCCTTCTCCAGGGGATCTTCCTGACCCAGGAATCGAACCCGGGTCTCCTGCATTGCAGGCAGACGCTTTACCATCTGAGCCACCAGGGAAGCCCTGATAGGAGGGTAGAGGTCAGTTAAAATGTCCTCGTCCTAAGGAAGCAAGGAGAAGTATGTGTGTGCTTTTTGAGTTCAGTGGTAAAACCTGGGTTTAGGAACCCCAACTCTCCTTTAGACTGATTTGCTTGTTCAGCTCCTCCTTGTGCTTCAGTGGCTGGAAAGAAGGAAGTGGTGCATAAATCTGGTCATCAACAATGAGTCATCTCTGAGTTTAAATCTCCTTCTTAGCAATGGGGCCAATGTGGGCACACGTATTTCAGAGACAGGAAGGGCAGCTCTGCCAATTCAAAGTGCTGATAGTTTAGAAAATTTAGGTGGAATTGTAGAGACAATGAGTTGAGTACGAGAAGGTCACAACAACTTTCAGTTAAAAGCAGCTGCCTTACTTCTTAAGAAATTTTCTTGGGGAGAAGTGAAGGTCTGCTGAGGGCAATGGTGGAGAATTCAGTCTTAGGGCTGAAAAGGCCTATCATCTCTTCTAACTGTTGGGCACAAAATAGAAACTATAGTAAGAATTTAAGGACACATTCTTTTCAATGGGCCTTTATTTGATGAGATTCAATGAACACACCTTTCCAGAATGGGAAAGACAATAAAGGACAGAAACGGTATGGTCCTAACAGGAGCAGAAGAGTTTAAGAAGAGGTGACAAGAATATACAGAAGAACTGTACATAAAAGGTCTAATGACCCAGATAACCACAATGGCGTGGTCACTTACCTAGAGCCAGACATCCAGGAGTGTGAAGTCAAGTGAACCTTAGGAAACACTGCTGCTAATAAAGCTAGTGGAGGTGATGGAATTCCAGCTGAGCTATTTCAAATCCTAAAAGATGATGCTGTTAAGTGCTGCACTCAGTATCCCAGCAAATTTGGAAAACTCAGCAGTGGCCACAGGACTGGAAAAGGACAATTTTAATTCAATCCCAAAAAAGGGCAATGCCAAAGAATGTTCAGACTACCGCACAATTGCACTCATTGACATGCTAGCAAGATAGTGGTCAAAATCCTTCAAGCTAGGTTTCAATACTATGTGAACCAAGAACTTAGAAAAGTTAGAGGAACCAGAGAGCAACTGCTAACATCCATTGGATCAAAGGAAAAGCAAGATAATTACAGAAAAACATCTACTTCTGCTTCACTGACTATGTTAAAGCCTTTACTTGTGGATCACAACAAACTATGGAAAATTCTGAAAGAGATGGGAATACCAAACCACCTTACTTGTCCCCTGAGAAACCTGTGTACAGGAATCAACAGAACCAGACAGGGAATAATGGACTGGTTCCAAATTGGGAAAGGAATATATCAAGGCTATATACTATCACTTTGCTTTTTTAACTTATATGCAGAATATATCATGTGAAATGCCAGGCTGGATAAAGTAGAAGCTGGAATCAAGATTTCTGGGACAAATATCAATAACCTCAGATATGCAGATGACACCACCCTTACGGCAGAAAGTGAAGAGGAATTAAAGAGCCTCTTGATAAAGGTAAAAGAGGAGAGTAAAAATTCTATCTTAAAAGTCAACATTCAGAAAATAAAGATCATGGCATCCAGTCCTATCACTTCATGGCTAAAAGATGGGGAAAAAAATGGAAACAATGACAGACTTTATTTTCTTGGACTCCAAAATCACTGTGGATGGTGACTGCAGCCATGAATTAAAAGATGTTTTCTCCTATGACAAACCTAGACAGCATATTAAAAAGCAGAGACATCACTTTGCCAACAAAAGTCCATATATTCAAAGCTATGGTTTTCTAGTAGTCATGTAGGGATGTGAGAGTTGGACCATAAAAAAGATTGAGCACTGAGGAATTGATGCTTTTGAACTGTGATGTTGGAGAAGACTCTTGAGAGTGCCTTGGACAGTAAGGAGATCAAACCAGTCAATCCTAAAGGAAATCAACCCTAAATTCACTGGAAGAATTGTTGCTGAAGCTGAAGCTCCAATACTTTGGCCACATGATGTGAAAAGCTGACTCACTGGGAAAGACCCTGATCCTGGGAAAGACTGAAGGCAGGAGAAGGGGGCAACAGACGATGAAATGGTTGGATGGCATCACCAACTCAATGGACATGAGTTTGAGCAATTCCCAGAGATGGTGAGAGACAGGGAAGTCCGATGTGCTGCACTCTATAGGGCAACAAAGAGTTGGATATGACTTATAGACTGAACAACTGCCGGGAGCCAGCATGAGGAATCCCACCCGTGACAGGGACATGCGGCAGAGACTCAGATGGCAAGGCAATTTGGGTCTCAGGTTTTCCCTCTGGCGTTTCCTGAGCATGTACCCCCAAAATAAGAATCTGCCTGCCTTTCCACTCTTCTGACTTTCTCTGGAAAAAGTTAACTCAGGACTTTAGTCTTCTGCATTTGAAAGGCGTGTTTCAGCTCAACCCCCTCTGACTTAAACGCTCCAACTTGCCTAACAGGTTCCCTAGACCTTACAGCCCCCAACTGCGAGGGGCACAAAGCCTGAGTATCTTAAAGTTACAAAACCTTTTCTAAGAGCTAAAAATCCTATTAGTGACAGGATTTCACTGTTGACTCAATGATTGCTGCCAGACCTCCTTATTCTTTATCTTTCAAGCACCTGGAAAGATGTTGATCAATGTAAACGGGATATGGAAAAAGATATATAGTAGTTTTGATGTTAGCAACACTAGACTTTTGAGTTAATTAACACAAATAAGTCTTCTGGTTAACAAACCCTTATCAGAAAATGTTAATTGGCCTTTTGTCCGGAAGATGATGTAAATCACCTAAGGCTTGTGTATACAACTAGGTATGCAGAGAGAAAAGCCTGGTCTCGATAAGAGTCAGGGCTGCTGACGCTGCATAATTTTATATATTATCCATTGATCTCTATGTAAGAAAAGGGTATAAAAGACTTTGAAGAACAAAGGGAGCCGAAGCCAGTTGCTGGACTGGTTTCCCTCGTGTCTTCTCTCTAATTTAGGCTGAATTCCCATCTGGGGCATGGAGGCTCGCCATGTCTACTTACTTGTCCCGGCTCTTAAGTTCTGCGCGAAAGAGAGTCCACGGCGGGCACCCTTAGAGATTCAAGCAGGCGCCAGTGGCCCGATGTAGGTGGTGCAAGCTCCTTGTCGGAACTTTACTGGCTTTCCACATAAACCAAGTTATTCAGCCTTCTTTTCTCCATCTAAATTTTCCTACTATACTATTATTTCCTAATCTTATATTTCTAAATAAATAAGTGTTTTTCTAGCCACGCCATCCCCACTTCGAATCACCCTGGATCCACCGGGGCTGGACACCAGCAAACAACAGCAGAAAGAGCCAAAGGACAAAAAGTGAAGTAAAAACCTCTTCAAGATTATCACTGGGAATTAAACACCTCATGTCAACTTGTATCAGACAGATAAGAGATTTTCTTTTTCCTTATTCACAGATGCAACCCCAAGGAATGGCTTTAGTCTAGCTTTTCAAGACTCCTACTTCTACTGGCAGGGGAAAAGTCATGCTTAAATGCTGCCTTAAATGCAGACTACCTCTAATCAAGTCATGCTTAAATCCAGGAAGTAGCAGGAATATAATTATACTTTAGGTTTAGCTTTCTTTAATATCAGTCATTCTCTTCATATAAGCTCTGGCTCAGTTATGGCCCTTTTTCAAATATCTTCTACTGAATTAACAGGGTAGTGTTCCTACCCTTCAGGATGAAAACTATTGAACTCTGATAACTAAGATGCTATGTGACCTTGTTAAGAGTTTTTGATATCTGGTAAATTTGATGATGACAGAATTATGAAGTGTTCTTAACCTAATGTGGTGTAAAAATGATTAAATACTTTGCTCCCTGAATAAAATTTAAAAAATTAACTAGTATGATTTTTAAATGATTATGAACTATAAAACTTTTATGCATTGTTTTTTTTAAATACAGAATTACCAATAGGATGGAAGAAGCTTAAATCACTCAAATCTGAAGTGACCTCACTTTTGTTGAGGAATCCACAGGGGACTCTGTTGAAATCTAATGTTCACTATCAATAGAGGACCTATTATTAGATAATAACCACTACCTAAAGAAATGTGAAGATACTCCTCCATATTTTAAAATAATTTATGCCAAAAAGCAGTCATCCACTCTAAATAGTTAAAGGGCCACAAAGTTGCCATAATTTTATGGAATTAGAGAAGCAAAAATTAAAAATGAATGACTTTCATTTTAATATAAGACAAAAGATACTCTTACTAATGAGGCTGTATTCTATTCTTGAAACAATCATATATACTCACAGGTAAGGAAAAATGACCAGAGAAGGCAATGGCACCCCACTCCAGTACTCTTGCCTGGAAAATCCCATGGATGGAGGAGCCTGATGGGCTGCAGTCCATGGGGTCGCTAAGAGTTGGACATGACTGAACGACTTCACTTTCACTTTTCACTTTCATGCATTGGAGAAGGAAATGGCAACCCACTCCAGTGTTCTTGCCTGGAGAATCCCAGGGATGGCAGAGCCTGGTGGGCTGCCATCTATGGGGTTGCACAGAGTCGGACGCAACTAAAGCGACTTAGCAGCAGCAAGGAAAAACGACAGCTTTCAGCTTGTGTTGCATCTTATGTACAGATATAAAATGGCAGATAGGGTAACTTTTTAATTGCTAAGCAAATCAACTGCTTTATAATAAAGTTGGAGAGACTGAGAAACTAGTTGGTATTAACAAAAAGAGAAATTCTATGATCTAATAATGTTATTTGCCTACCTCTAATCAAAAGAATAAAGCCACTTAAACTTCATCCCAAAGTTTATCATGGCCTCCACAACAATAAATCAAGTCTTTAGTGCCTCCTCAAAAAGGGGAAGGCTAGGGGACTGGAATCAAGATGGGAAGTAGTAGGATAAGCAACACGTATTTTACCACAGATACATCAAGAATATATGCACAAATAGAACAGTTCTCACAGAACACCTACCGAACACCAGCAGACCTCAGACATCTGAAAGGCCAAGAAAGACCTCTACAATAATCAAGTAGAAAAAAAGAAAAAGGAAGTGGAACAGGTTCTGTGCCTCTGGAAGGCAGTTTTGATGGTAAGTAGAAGTTCCCACATCCTGGGAAGTCCGCTCACTTCACTGCTGCTAAGTCGCTTCAGTCGTGTCTGACTCTGTGCGACCCCATGGACACAGCCCACCAGGCTCCTCTGTCCACGGGATTCTCCAGGCGAGAATACTGGAGTGGGTTGCCATTTCCTTCTCCATCACTTCACTGGCAGGGAGATTAGCTGGGACAGAAAAGAAACTTCAGAGGTTCCGAGGAGAGCACAACAACTGGTTAGTGGTAGGACATGGGGAGACCTATACACATAGTCTGTGTGACTGCCCTGTGCACCCCAACTTGAGACACACATATGCTGGTACAGCTAGGGACTGGGTGCTGGAGCATGGGGTTTAGAAGACAGATCTATGGAGAGGGCTGCTGTTGGCGGCATGGAGACAGCCTGAGTGGGCTGGACTCTGGGAAGCAGCAACTAGGAGTGTTCAGGGAAGAACCCTGGGCTGCCATGAAAGTGCAGAGCCGCTGTCAAATGGCACACAGAGGCAGGAGTGGGGCTTCCATTGTGGCCTCTCTCCCACCTCTGGCTATTGCCTCCATGGACTCTGTGACAGGCTGCCACACAGGCAGGCCTGCACAGCCTGGCCCTTGCCCCAGTCCCCTCCCATTTGGGCAGGCTCTGGTGCTCCAGCCACCACCTCGGTGGTTCTGGGAGCAGATGCCAGTGGTTGTCCATGCACAGAGGTGAGACTGAAATCACAGCTGAGATCCAGGGGCTGTGCAACTTAGGCAGCAGAGCTGAAATCTTTCCTTGTGGCTGCACAAACTGCAGATTTACAACTCCACTGCCAGCTTTGTAAATTCAGCATCTGTGGAACATTTTCACGAACAACTTATGCTCCCGTGGCTGGGTCGCATCTGCACATGTTGTAGGTTTTTTGGGTGTGTACAACAGGGGCTGGGTCAGGCCAGGGTGTGCGCTGCCTCAGTAGCACCCACAGCAGGTACAGGTGCTTGACTACTACAGTCCTGGGATCTTACTCCAGCGGATCTGTGCTGGTGGCCTTGTGAAAAACGAAGTGTGAAAGGCACTGGGGCTGACTGCCAGCATCCCATGGTTATGTTGAGGCCAAAAGCAGCACCAATTATAATAAGTTTATGAGCCCACACAATGGGTAAAAAGTGACACAACAGAGTATACTCATAGGTGAACAGGCCCAGTAGAAGAATACTCAGTGGCTTCTCTCCCTGTGGGAGCATGCCAATCCCGCCAACCTCACACTGTATAACAGAAACAGCTCAGAAATGGAGCTGGGGGCTTCCACTCCAATAATTAGGGAGCAGACCCTGCCCTGGATAGGGCAGTGATAACCAAAGAGCAAAGAGGAGGCCCCACTCAATACCCAGTGCAGGATCCAATCACCACAGCATCAGCCACACCTCCTATCAAGGAGATGATGGCCAGCATACACTGAAAAGGAAAAAGGTGACAGGTATCCATACTACAAATGGCCCTGACACCAAAAATATTAAACCCATGCAAGCTACACAGGAGCATTCCCACATAAAAATAGCCCTCAAGGACCACAATAGATAATTGTTTCTCCCAAACTCATGTGCTTGCATGCTCAGTTGTATCCAACTCTTTGTGATGGACTATAGCCGTGGACTATAGCCCACCAGGCTCCTCTGTCCATACCATTTTCCAGGCATGAATACTGGAGTGGGTTGCCAGCAAAGAAATATAAGTAAAATGAAGAAACTGAAAAACCACTTCCAATTAAAAAACTGAGAGAATTCTCCTGAAAGAACAAACAATGAAAGAGATCTATTTGGTCTAATAGTCATTGAATTCAATAAGGAGACAATGAGAATATTGAAGGAATTAAGGAAGGCTATCAATGGAAATGCAGATTACTATAAAAAGGAATTAGAAACTATAAGGAAGAGCCAAGAGAAATTAGAGAATTCATGTGAAGAAATAACAGCTGAACTAAAGACTATGAAAAGCAGAATTAATAATGCAGAAGAATGAACATGTGATATAGATGATAGAATAATTGAAATCATCCAATCAAGAGAGCAGACAGAAACACAAATTTAAAAAAAATATGAAAGCAACATAAGCAACCTACGGGATAATATAAAGAATGCCAATCTATGCCTAATAGGGATTCAGAAAAAAAGGAAAGAGAAGAAAGTATTGCAAATGCATTTAAAGAAATTATGGCTGGAAATGTCTGAAACCTAAAGCAGGAAACAGATATCCAGATATAGGAAGCACAGACAGACCTCCACCAAGAAGCATTATAATAAAAATGGTAAAATTTGAGGATAAATAGGACACACATCAATGAGCAGATATTTGTGAAAAAATCAATAAGGCAATAGAGACCCTAAATGATACAACAGAACTCTTAGACTTGTTAAGGACACTGCATCTAAAAGAAGGAGAATATGCATTCTTTTCAAGTGCACTTGGGACATGCTCTAGGACTGACCACATTCTTGGGCACAAAACAAGCCTAAACAGAAATTATCTCAGTCATCTTTTCTGACTGCAATGGCATGAAACTAGATATCAGCCACAGAAAAAGAAATGAGAAAAAAAAAAAAAACAGAAACAGTTACTAGGTGACTAAACAACATGCTAGCAAAACAAAAACAAACAAAAAAATGGATAATGAAGAAATCAAAGAAGAAATTAAAAAATATCTTGAGGCAAATAACAACAAAAATACAGCCATTCAAAACCTATGGCATGCAGCAAAAGCTATTCTTAGAGGAAAGGTCACATAGGCCTTCTTTAAAAAACAAGAAAAATATCAAAAACACAACCTAATCCACCACCTAAAAGAATTAGAAAAAGAACAAACAAAACCTACAGTCAGCAGAAGGAAGGAGATAACAAAGATCAGAGAGGAGATAAATAAAATAGAGATTAAAAAAAAAATCAATAAGACCAAGAATTCATTCTTTGAAAGGGTAAACAGAATTTACAAACCTCTGGCCAGGCTTATAGGGAAGATGGATGACCCAAATGAAATAAGAAATGAAAGAGGAGAAATAACAAGATACTGCAGAGAAAAAAAAAAAAAAACAAGAAAATATTATGAAAAATTATAAATTGACAATCTTAAAGATTTAACAATCTCAAAGAAATGAGCAACCTTTGAGAAACATATAGCCCACTGAAATGAATCAAGAAGAAATAGATAACTTGAACGGACCAGTCACTAGAAATGAAATGAAATCAATAATAATAATAATAATTAAAAAATCCCTAAGTGCAAAAACCCATGATCAGAAGGCTTCAATGGAGAATTCTACCAAACATACAAAGAAGTTATGCCAATACTTTTCAAACTCTTCGAAAAGACTGAAGTGGAAGAAACACTCCTGAAGACGTTCTATGACACCACTGCCACCAAAGACAATACTACAAAAGAAAATTACAAGCTAGTATCTTTGGTGAATACAGATAGAAACATTCTCAACAAAATATTAGCAAACTGAATCCAAAAGCACAGAAAAAAGGCCATAAACCACGACCAAGTTGGATTCATCCCAGGTTCACAAGGATGGTTCAACACATGCAAATTGATCAATGTGATACTCTACACCAACAAAAGGACAAAACCCATATGATCATCTCAATAGACGCAGAAAAAGCATTTGATAAAATTCAACATTCATTATGATAAAAAAAATCCTGATGAAAATGTGTATAGAGTGAATACATCTGTGTCTAGAGTGAAACATATATCTCATCAAAGTAAAAGCTGTTTATGACAAACCCATAGCCAGTATGATACTCAAAGCTGAAAGCCTTCTTACTAAAATCTAGAACAAGACAAGGATGCCCATTCTCACCACTTCTCTTTAAAAAATGTTGGCAGTCTTTAAGCACAGCAATCAGACAAAAAAAAAAGAAAGAAAATGTGTTTAAGAGAGAAGAGGTAAAATTGTCATTATATGCAGATGACGTGGTAAAATATATATAACAAAAACTCTGAAGACTCCACTCAAAAATTACTAGAACTGATATACTAATTCAGCAATATAGCAGGATAAAAGATTGACATATGGAAAATGGTTGCATTTCTTTACACTAACAATGAAATACCAAAAAGGGAATGTAAGCAATCTCTTTTAAAATCACACCAAAAATAAACACACAAAAACTTAGGAATAAATCTCACCAAAGAGGTGAAAGACTACATGCTGAAAATTCAAAACATCAATACAGAAAATGAAACATGATTCAAAGAAATGGAAAGATATCCCATGCTCTTGGATGGGAAGAATTAATATTTTTTAAATGGTCATACTACTGATTCAATGCGATCCCTATTAAATTACCCATGATATTTTTCCACAGAAATAGAACAAATAATACTAAAATGTATATGGAATCACAAAAGACCCAGAATTGTCAAAGCAATCCTTAGGAAAAAGAACAAAGCTGGAAGCGCAACCTTCCCAGACTCCAGACAACACTACAAGGCTACCGTAGTCAAAACAGCATCCTATCGGCACAGAAACAGACATACAGATAATGGAACAGAATATAGAGCCCAGAAATAAACCCACACACCTATGGACAATTACTCTTCAACAAGGAGGCATGAACATACAAAATGAGGAAAAGACATTCTCTTTAGCAAGTGGTGCTGGCAAAGTTAGACAGTCACATGTAAATCAGTGAAGTTAGAGAACACACTCTCACAGTCTACACAAAAATCAACTCAAAATGGCTTAAAAACCTAAATATAAGACAAGGCACCATAAAATTCCTAGAAGAGAATATAGGCAAACATTTTCTGACATAAATTGTACCAATGTTTTCTTAAGCCAGTGCTTCAAGGCAATGGAAATAAAAGCAAAAACAAACCAAAGGGAGCTAATCAAACTTACAAACTTTTGAACAGCAAAGGAAATGAAGTGAAGTGAAAGTCGCTCAGTCGTGTCTGACTCTTGGAGACTCCATGGACTATATATAGTCCATGGAATTCTCAAGGCCAGAATACTGGAGTGGGTAGCCTTTTCCTTCTCCAGGGAATCTTCCCAAACCAGGGATTGAACCCGGGTCTTCCACATTGCAGGTGGATTCTTTACCGGCTGAGCCACAAGGGAATCCTATAGCAAAGGAAACTATAAACAAAACAGCCTACAGAGTCAGAGAAAATATTTGCAAATGACACAACTGACAAGGTCTTCATCTCCAAAGCAGACAAACAGTAATACAACTTAATTAAAAAAACCCACAAACCCAATCCAAAAATGGGCACAAGAGCTAAACAGACATTTCCCCAAAGAAGACATACAGATGGCTATTAGGCACATGAAAAGATGCTCAACATTGCTAATTATTAGAGAAATACAAACTAAAACTACAATGAGGTACCACTTTACACCAGTCAGAATGGCCATCATTAAGAAGCCTACAAATAGCAAATGCTGGAGAGGGTGAAGGGCAAAGGAACTCTCATACACTATTGCTGGGAGTGTAAGTTGGTTCAGCCACTATGGAGTAGAATTGCCATATTGTCTAGTAGTCCCACTCCTGGGCATATATATTTTTAAAAGTATAATTTGAAAAGATACATGTATCCTCATGTACCTAATAGCCTATCTACAATAGCTAAGACATGGCAACAACCTAAATGTCCATCAACAGATGAAAGGATAAAGAAGATGTGGTATATATAAACAATGGAGTACTACTCAGCCATAAAAAGAATGAAATCATGCCATCTGCAGCAACAAGGATGGGCCTAGAGATTATCATACTAAGTGAAGTAAGTCAGACAGAGAAAGACAAGTACCATATAATATCACTTATATGTGAAATCTGAAATACTACTGAAATCAACATCTCTACAAAACAAAAACAGACTCACAGACATACAGAATATACTTGTGGTTGCCAAAGAGGGTGGGATGGGGGAGGAAGGATTAGGAGTTTGGGATTAGCAGAGGCAAACTATTACACAGGATGGATAAGCAATAAGGTCCTACTGTGTAGCACAGGGAACTATATGATATTCAATATCCTGTGACAAATTATAACAAGACAACATAATATGTGTGCATGTATAACTGAGTCACTTTGTTGTACAGAAGAAATTAACACAACATTGTAAAACAACTACAGTAAAATTCTTTTAAAAAGAGGAAGGGTAGAAGAATAAGGAAAAAGGTAAATAATGACAACCTCAGTGGTTTTCTCTTGAAGGGTAGTGAGGATTTTGTCTATTAGGAGCTGTATAATCTTGTGCTCTTAAAATAAGACCCATAGAAAGGGAAGAGATTTTGTTTCGTCCGCTCTAATATTAGTTAGGTCTTGACTCATTTGATCTATCACAGCAGAATTCTTGTTCAGGCATTTTAACATATAAACCCCTTGTTTCAGTATTTTGATAATCATCTTTACATAGCATTGTAAACACAACCTAAAATTTATTTTAAAACCTTTCCATGATTGTCTTGGATTTACAACTTACATTTCAGCCAAGGAGAAGTTATTTTTTGATAAGACCATTTGTTTCTTTCTTAGAAATATTATGGAAACTCTCTTCCCTCATGGTTTAACAATACATTTCTGCCAAGAACCATGGAAGAAATGAGCTTTCTCTTAATGTCCTAGGCTTCCCAAAGTAATTCGTGATATAAATTGTTATTTTAAATTTTTAAATTACAGCTTCATTTAGAGTTTTCAACCAATGAAATGTGAATATCTAAGATGATTCTATGAAATAATTCATTACTTTCATTAGCTTTATGAAGAAAACATGCACTGCTAATTTCTTTATGTCTACATTTTTGAAATGGGAAAGTTTTGCAGGCGTTAGCATTCAGATCAACTGTATATTACATACTTCAAAGTGAAACAATCACATAAGGGTATAAATTCTATCAACATTTCATAAACACAAGAACAAAAAAATTGAAATGTAAAAGAACACAAGGAATCACAGTGCTTCAGCGATGATATGCAAGACGGTTCAGGGCTGCCCCTGCGCTCTCCCAGGGCTGCTGTGACTTGTGCTTCTTTTTCACAGTTTATTAAAGGCCAGAGAAACACTGAGCAGTGACTCATGAGAAACGTGACAATGTACATTTTATCTAAACATGCATTGCAAAGGTGCAGGGGTAAACAGGCTGGAAGAAGAAAGAAAGAAAAATATATGAATAAAAGAGCCTGAAGTTAAAAGCAAGTCATATCTGCCTTAGGCAATTCCAATGCAACAAACTGGTATTTAAATTTTATGTGATCAAAGGCAAAAAAAGAAAAAGAAAAGATGTCTGACAAAACTAAAACACAGTTCATCTAAAGGAAACTAACCTTTTATACAAACTCTGAGAAAATCTCTTTTAGGAAACTAAATTTGTCAGCCACTCTCTGTACCGTTTCTAGGTAACCTCAGTGCTTAGGCTCCTGATCCCCAGGAAATTTACAGGGGCTATAACCAACTTCCCAGAAGCACCCCCAGACCACTGCTTTGTGGCCTGAGTCTGTGTGAATTTGCTTGGCCAATGGATAAAGACTATGCAACTGTATACAGTTTTGCAAATAGACTAGTCAAAGAGCACTCAATTTTCTATATGAAAGAGGGAAATGGAATGGAGCCCCTCAGATTAAGGTTAGAGGGCAGCAGGGAAGACAGTGTGCACTTCCTTGCATGGAGTACCTTTGTGTCCGTACTGATTAAGCGGCTTAGAACATATTCCCTAAAAACAAGGTAAGATTACAAGTGAAACTTGAGCAAGGAAGTAGTTTGAGGCATGAAATAAAAGATTTGTGCTGTCAGATGAGACTTTGCAGGAGCTGTTCTTGAGATGTTAGGGACAGAGAAAAATATCAAGGAACGATAAAAGTATTACAAGAGACAGGCAAGGTCAACCTCAAACTTGGCTCCGATCCATGGTAAATGAAGCAGTTTGTACAAACCCTGAGTCGTACCTGATTCAAGAATGAAAGAGTGGATGTCTTGCCAAAAACCAGTGCCAAAGAAGTTGTTTCTAAGAAGCATAAGGGGAAAAACTCTGCAATCATCAGTTCTGTGTGTATAAATAGCATCATTCATGTCCCCTGTGGGCTTGTTATGGGCCCTCCAAAAATACACCCATGCAAATTTTATTTCCCAAAGCATTATACTATATAATAAAATGCCATCTTCTGAGGAAAAAGAAAGGGATCCAAGAGTAATCATAAAGGACCATATAAATTATAATAAAAATTACTAACATTCATAAAACTGTATTCTTTTATAAGCAAAGAATGCTAAATTATATTTTCCACAATGGTCATCTTGTTACAACCGCTAACCTTAAAATGAGCCCCCAGATTTTATTTTCAAAGCTAGCTGTTCAGTACTACCAAGTGGGAGAAGAGTGTTCCTACTCGGTATATGTCATGGACACTCGGTCCTTCCAGCTAGTTCTCACTCTTTGAACAATCTTCCTAAGCAGCTGCTACAAGGGTACACACTGCCCTGGCCATGCTTCAAAGGTCCTCACTTTGACAGCCTACTTCTCTCGTGCCAACCTGAGGGTGGACACAGTGGAGGCGTTGGGCAGAGATGCCTGGCTTGAGGCATTTTGGGAATTTCCTGCCTACAGGGCTCCCAGTGCTAGCTCACATCCTTCCACAGGCAGAAACCAAACCAGCACCAGGATGATGCTCTTTGCTGTAATCCAGCTGAAAAAGCAGATAAGGAATGAGAACTCAAGTCACTAAAACTGGAGCATCTGGGGCAGACATTTCAAAGTTCACACCACATGGCAGTAAATTTTAGACAACTTGATAGCTTTCCATTTTCTTACATCTAAAGTAAATGGTACACACCGGTCCTGGCCACATCATGGTGAGTAAGGGACAAGGAACATGTCTGAGCCTGCTCAGTGTCCCAGCAGAGTGGCATGCCATGACAGGCAGCAAACCTCACTCAAGAGGTCCATAAGATCTGGCCTCCCATCCCAGCCCTGTGTCTCTTCCCCAATTCACTCTGGACACTCCTGACCCAGTGGCTTTGTGCCCATATATCAAGTCCCTCCTGGCCTCACTTTCTTCATACAAACCTTTTCCTCTCCCTGGAATGCCCTTCCTCCCCCACACTTTGCCTGGCTACCACCCTTTCCCATCTCAGTTTCAAAGTCAACTTTCCAGGGATTTCTTTCTCTGAATATATCCCATTCCTCTCCGTTAGTGCCCAAATCTGATCAGAAGTCTTAGGCCCTCACATACTTGTCACAAATGTAATTAACAATCATTTGTTAATTATTAAAAAAAAAAAGTGGTCACCTATAAGCTCCATGAAATGAAGACAGAGACAGGTTTTCCTTTTTTTTTGCTCTATTTCTAGTTATTAGGTGAGCACTGTAATTGAGATAATAAAAAAGAAATATTCATTAAAATGATAAACACTAATTATTTAATTGAAAAAGTGTTATTCTTCAACTGTCTGATACATTTCAAGATAGTTTTCATGGCCCACATTTTATAGATGAGGAAAGTACATTTCAGAGAAGAGGATTTCATTTAAGTTCACCTGGCAAATTGGAAATGGCAGAATCCAGACTTGAAGAAATTCTTGACCTTGAAGCTGAAGCTCTAAGATCAAATTTGCTCATCACAAAGAGAAAATCCAGCAGCACTCTCTCCTCAATGGAGCTTCATGATGCAAATTAAGACGAAGACTGTTAACCCATGTACCTACCATCAATTAACCTTTGACAAAGGAGGTAAGAATATACACTGGGAAAAAGTGTCTTCAGCAAGTGGTGTTGGGAAAGATGGACAGCTCCATGTAAATAAATTAAATTAGAACATACCCTTATACCATACACAAAAATCAACACAGAATTGTTTGAAGACCTAAATAGGAGACACAACACCATAAAACTCCTAGAAGAGAACATAGGCAAAATCTTCTCTGACATAAATTATACCAGTTTTCTTAGGGCAGTCTCTCAAGGCAGTAGAAATAAAAACAAAAACAAATAGGACCTAATCAAACTTATAAGCTTTTGCAGAACAAAGCAAATCATAAACAGAATGAAAAGATAACCTACAGCATGGAAGAAAATATTTGCAAGCAATGCCACCAACAAGGGATTAATTTCCCAAAGTATACAAACAGCTTGTACAACTCAACAACAACAAAAAAACAACCCAATTCAAAAATGCAGGCAAGAGCTAAATAGACATTTCTCCAAAGACATACAGATGGTCATTGGGTACATGAAAAGATGCTCAATTTAATTGTTAGAGAAATGCAAATCAAAACCACAATGAGGTGTTCACCTCACACCATTCAGAATGGCCATCATTAAAAAGTCTACAAATACAAGTGCTGGAGAGTGTGTGAAGAAAAGGGAGCCCTCCTACACTGTTGGTGGGAGCGTAAATTGGTGCAGCCACTGTGGAAAACAATAGGTAGGTTCCTCAAAAAACTAAAACTAAAATTACCATACGATCCAGCAATGCCACTCTTGGGCATATATCCAGATGTAACTATAATTCAGAAAGAAACATGCACCCCTTTGTTCATATGAGCACTATTCACAATAGCTAAGACATGAAAACAACCTAAATGTCCACTGACAGATGAATGGATCAAGAAGATGTGGTATATACACCTGATGAAATGCTACTCAGCCATAAAAAGGAGTGAAGTAATGCCATCTGCAGCAACATGGATGAAACTAGAGATGATCGTACTAAGTCAGGCAGAAAGAGAAAGACAGATACCATAGCGTATCACCTATATGTGGAATCTAAAATAAGACACAAATGAACCTATCTATGAAACAGAACCACGGACATGGGCATAGAGAACAGGCTTGTGGTGGCCAAGCGGGAAGGGTTTGGGAGAGGGGTGGAGAGGGAGGCTGGGGTTAGAAGATGTGAGCTCATATAGAGAGTGCATAAACAACAAGGTCCTTCTGTGCAGCACAGGGAACTATATTCAATATCCTATGATAAGCCACTGAATCACTTTGCTGTACAGCAGTAATTAACAACACTGTGAAACAACTATATTTCATTTAAATTAAAAAAGGATGAAAACTGTTGATGTTCTCTTCCAACAGAAAATTTACATGCTGCTTTTCTGCTGTTGGGAAATCAAATATTTTACCATGACTTTACACATAGATGGAACGGACTAAGTGCCTTCCTGAGTATTCATAAAAGAGATGGACAGTGAAAAGACACTTACCATAATCCCAGTGAGCAAACAGACTCCTTTCCCACAGTATGTGTTAGGCACCATGTCACCATAACCGATGGAGAGAAAAGTTATTGATATCAACCACATTGCTCCAAGGAAGTTGCTAGTAACATCCTGTTGATCATGGTACCTGAAAATAGCAAACAAAGCCAGTCTTTTATAATTAATCTAGAGGAGGGCTGCCAAGGGCAGTTTGACTCAATCCAGTGAATTTACTAAGTAGCTTCTACAAAATGCTCTATTTAGAGGTTTTCACAGCTCACTCTTATATGTAAAATTGGGGTTCTACCTAAGCAATGTAAAAGACATCAGGATTTCTTCAACTTTGAAAATAATTTGAAAGGGAAGCTGCAAAATATGAAAATAGCTTTTATCACCAGTGTTGACTAATGCACATTTATCTCTGAGTCCTGTTCTTGTTTTGCTCACAAAAATGTCCTCCTTCCTCGATGTCCACTGATGTACCCAATGTGTAGGACAATATGTAGTTGCCAAATCTCCTTCTTCGCCTCTGGATCAGGAGGAGCCGTGGTGTCCCCTTTGCTATCTGCTTCCCTAGTGGGCCAATTTTTGACCCTTCAAAATCAATTCAGTCGGGAGCCTCTTCTGTCTGTTTTTCTCCCAGCCCCTCCCGGGGGCGCCCTCCCACAGGACTAGACTGTAACTGCCCTGTCCTAGTTGTCCTCCTTGAAGATGGGAAAAATATCAGAGCTTAATGTAAGTCATTGCCTCACGAGTTACACACACAGAGTTTGTATTCAAAAGGAGAGGTATGTAGTTTTTCCTGGTTATCCTAGAAGGTGTCAAGTGTTTCTAGTGAGGAGGGTTTTTATATCAGAAAGAGATAGCCTATAATGTTCTGCTTGAATTAACGGTGTTAAACAGTAACCCAGGCCCCTCGTGGGGCACTACTATCCTTCACGCATGCAAGCGTGAGGCCGTGCCAGTTGTCACCTGGGAGGAACTTGCCCTGGATGTGTGCTCTGCACAGTTGTGGGCAGGGTGGAAGCCACGGGCATTCTGTACTCTTCACTCTACTTGTGTTAAGGACCACCCTTTCCTCCCAGCTCCCAGAGCCCACTGGGAACAGCTTCCCCTTCCTTGTTGCTTGGTCTCCGAAGCATGCTGATAACCCCTGAGCTGGCATTCACTCAGTTCGCCTTTCAGCTCAACCATCTGTCTGTGTAGTCAGAGCTGTGGAGAGAAGAAGCCTCCCCGTGACCTGAGCCCCAGGATTGATCCCATATACAACCTACATCGCGCCATTACATTCTCCGAGATTTCTTTTTTCTGTTCTTTATCTCATGCCAAGACTTCTGCCGTAACCCAAAGTGCAGAAAGGTTAGAGAGTATAAGCTTTCCCCTGTAGTGCTGACCCTTTGACAGTGGAGGCAGTGGGTCTTATCTCTGTCTGTGGACACAGTATGGCTATGCTTATCACTTTTACACTCTTGTTTGCTTCCAAACAAGAGACAAGCTACGAAATGATACCTGTTACACTGGCTAGGAAAGAGAAAGCCCTGGCTGGAGTGAGTAGAAACCCAGAGCAAGGAGGCGTGATGGCACCGCCGTATCTTCTGAAAGAAAAGGGAAGGGCAGGTATGCAGCATGCTGCGAGTCTCAGGTGGCAGGAGGGCAGCAGCCTCACCACTCTGCTCCAGGAAGCAGCCATCGTGACTCAGAGGCAGAGTCCCCTCTTTCTAGGATGGCTGAGTGGAGAGGCTGTTTCTGCCAAACGGGAGGCCAAGATGTGGTCCTCATATTAGACAGACAGACAGATACCCGTGCTCAGTCATGCCTGACACTTTGTGACCTTATGGACTGTAGTCCACCAGACTCCTCTGTCCAAGGGATTTCTCAGGCAAGAATACTGGAGTGGGTTGCCATTTCCTTTTCTAGCGGATCTTCCCCAGCCAGGGATCGGACCCATGTCCACTGCATCTCCCGCACCACAGGCAGATTCTTTACCTTTGAGCCACCAGGAAGCCTTACTCCTCATATTACTCAATCACTAAAAAACAAATGAAATAATGCCATTTGCAGTGACATGGGTGGGCCTAGAGATTGTCATACTGAGTAAAGTAAGTCTGACAGAGAAAGACAAATATTATATGATATTGCTTATACATGGAATCTAAAAAAAAAAAGAAACAAATGCACTTATTTACAAAACAGAAACAACACAAAAAACAAATTCATGGTTATGAAAGAGGTGGGTAGGAGAGGGGTAGTTTAGGAGTTTGGGATTAACAGATACATACCACCATAAATAAAATAGATAAATAACAAGGCCTACCATAAATAGCATTGATAAAGAACATACATAGTAGGGAACTATAATAATCTATAACAGGCCTACCATAAATAGCATTGATAAAGAACATACATAGTAGGGAACTATAATAATCTATAACAGGAAAGAATCTGAAAAAAAAAACATGTATAACTGAATCACTTTGGTATACAGTTGAAACTAATACACGGTAAGTCAACTATATTTCATTTAAAAAAAAAAAAAGATATATTCCTAACTTTCAAGGAAGATAGATGAGTGCACTTCCTGTGAGAAACTCTGATAAATAACAGCACATAAAAGCAGAGTGATGGGATACGTGTGAGAGTTCTACACGTGGGCTACCAGGCTCTGTAGGCTGCTCAGGGAGGCTGCGATGCCTGTGTGAGGGAGAATGCGCTTTCTATTTCAAAAAGGACCCTCAGAAGCAAGCTTTGGATTATAACCCACTCACAAGATTGAGGCTCTCTATGAACAGTCCTCATCAAGCAATTGCCTGAAACAGAGAATACATTACCTCAGCATGGAGTGTGGGCTACACAAGAGAAGGGGAGGCAAAAGCTTCAGGTCCTATTCAATTTTCACCTGTGACACAGAGTTTCTTCCAAACAAAGCACGATTTACATAAAGATCTGATAGGTTTAAGAGCTGATGGCCCCGATTCCTTGATGCAGATGAAATATTTGTTGAGCCTTTAACTTGCACTTAACTTGCATTTTCTTGTTTTACAATCTTTGACTGAAACAGCTATGGTCTTTACCCATTAACAACAAAGTGTTCTCAGTTGCAGCTGCTGCTGCTGCTAAGTCCCTCCAGTCGTGTCCGACCACGTCTGAGTGATATCCTCAAGTTATTGCTACAACATGAGTGATTGGCACATGCCCGCCTACTTGCCAGGCACATGCTGTTCTCTGGCAGAGCAAGGACAAAGAGGAAGTTTGAGATTTTATATTATAAACAAAGGTCTTTAAGGGGCCTTCACTGCTGGGGCACACCAGTCAGTCTCCTCAGCTTGGGCAAAGGTGTGACCATCTTTGTCATCTGTTCTTTCTGAAGCAGTTTCATTTGGTTTTCAATGTTTAGAGCACTTAATGACTTTGAAAATTACAATGAAAGTTAGTTGCCTACATTTAATAAATACACAAGTTTAAAATATACAAATTTCTCCCATCCTTATTCAATTCTTCACCATCCTCAAGTATCATGCCATTATATCATTTAGTCAGTTACCGTTGGGTCAGACACCGTATTGCTATACTGAAAGGTCTAATTAGAAATAGACAACTTTCTAGGAGTTGGCATTTAAAGGGCTTGGGGTTCAATGGTAAATTACCTTTTTTAAAAGTTTTTATTAACTAAGTAACATACCTGAAAGATAGAATGGGAAAATAATATTTCATACTAATGTTTATGTTACATTTCAGACATGCTTAGTTATGACTAGTCAACAAGAGGAAGATAATTAGGGACCACATTAGCTACTATTAGAAGAATCAAGGTTTCTTTCTTGGAAACTCAGAAACAAATATTAAGACTTATCAACAGGATGACATTGCTTAGAACACTTCCAGGTTTTGAATAAATGCAGAGTGACACCATTGTGAATGATTAATATATACAATTAAAATAGTTAAACATTTTCAAAATATTTCCCACAGTTTTTCACTTCAAAAACTTACTTAGATAATTCCAACCTTCTCCACAAGGAGAACTATTCTGGGAAAGACCTGAAAAAATAGCTCATGGGGCAAATTTCAAATTCTAATCAATATGAATGTTTATTTAATTAAGACATATTAAAGAAGATTAAAATTAGAGTAAGGAATTTCTGATGATCTCAAACTTTTAAAATAAGGGCCCTAGGGTTTAGGGAAAGGACTTGTGAACTGTTTTACAGAAGTGTATGCTGCAAAGACTTAAAGCCGAGATAACTTTAAGGTTTTAAAAGAGGAAAATGTTTATTTTCTTAGTTTCCATTCATTTCTTCATTTACTCTTGGCTGTGGATCTATTACTATTTTTGAAATCACAAATATGACAGCTTTCCATTATATTTGCTTAAATTCACCAGGGTGATCTTTCCAAGGGCATTACTTAATTTTCTCCTCTGAATGAGATGGTCTCTACCCAGAACTCCTGCCTCCCACAGCACCTTTCCATAAGCAACAGGAGCTCTGGCAATAGTAAGGACGGGCAGTTATGCCATCCTCTTCCCCAGCTCTTTCTCTACAGGTACGTTTCGTTCTGCCTAACAAAACCCTCCCCCACCTTCCTAGCCCTGATTGGTACTTTGAGAATCTGGTCATAATTCCTCTTTACCAGGTTTCACATAGTAATTTTAACACGGTACTCTGAGTTGGAACACAGAGTACTGTGTCTGTTCTCTGTGGGCCAGAAGGCACATAACATATGCTCAGCTTAATAAACAGGCCCCAAGAATCTAAATTATAAAGAATTTGAGGACAAAGATTATGCTTTACTCATTGTTTTATCTTCACTTAAAAGAATATAGTAGGAAATTGGTATTTGCTGAATTAACAAATATGACAATATGAAACATTTTTTCTCAAACTGACTTGTCCTTAGCCACATGTTAGGCCTTTGGGATCACATATATAGAGATACAAAAAGGGGATAGAAACGAGTCTTTCCCTTCAATCAGTATGAATCGGGTTTATCAGTTATGTTCCAAGATCTGTATGCAACTTATAAGTTAGTTTTACACATGTAAAAAATAATTCAACAATAGAGATTTACAGCTTATAAACTATGTTCATTAACCCTTTTCTATTAAACATACTATTAATACTATGGAATGCAAAAATACCTTAATTGTCAGCTCTGACCTCAAATGTCAGCCTCAGTTAAATGGTGAAAAGTATGATAAAGATTTACATTCATGTGATCAACCTGCCATTGATTCTCTCTCCTGAATCCACCATTCTCTCCTGAAAAACACTAAAATGACAGTGAAAGTGAAAGTGAAGTCGCTCAGTCATGTCCGCCTCTTTGCCACCCCATGGACTGTAACTTATCAGGCTCATCTGTCCATGGGATTTTCCAGGCAATAGTACTGGAGTGGATTGCTGTTTCTTTCTCCAGCGGATCTTCCCAAGCCAGGGATCGAACCCAGGTCTCCCGCATTGTAGACAGACGCTTTACCGTCTGAGCCACCAGGGAAGTCCTAAAAATGACAGTAGGGCAATTGAAAAAGGTATAAACCCATAAGAACAAAAGGAAGAGAGAAATCAGAGAATAAAAAATATATTTTTACACAAACAAAAGTACATGGGGAATTCTGCTCCCAGCTAGGATGGAACACAGGACTGAATTTACATTGCTTCCTAAAACAACTATAAAACCAGAAAAAATATTTGAGACAATAGTCACCACGACACAGATAATCTAGTAACAAAGAACAGTGAGCCCTGTGAGGCGGCAAGCAACTGAAGTGAGTCGTGAAAGTGCCCCAGCTTCATGCCTCAGGAAAGACTGCAGAGTGTCGCTCAGGGATGGAGATCAGCAGAGCCCAGAGGTCTTCCCAAATTGAGGACAGAACTGGGGATACACGGAGACCATGAGTTTACAGGGTCAAGAACCAGAGATGAAGCATTTGCACAGAGACAGATCCAAAGAACTGTAGAGAGGTCTCCTTGATTATTCAGCCAAATACTTACTGATCAGTACGTGCAGATAAAACTGTAAGGTTCGAGAAGTAAAAATACTGTATGTAGGTGGTACAGTATCACTTGAAGGTAGACTGTAGTAAGTGACAGAATATCAGGTGAAGATAAGACTGGTAATTTAGTTATAGTATACCAAAGTGAAAGTGGAGAGTGAAAAAGTTGGCTTAAAGCTCAACTTTCAGAAAACGAAGATGATGGCCTCTGGTCCCATCACTTCATGGGAAATAGATGGGGAAACAGTGGAAACAGTGTCAGACTTTATTTTTGGGGGCTCCAAAATCACTGCAGATGTGACTGCAGCCATGAAATTAAAAGGAAGGAAAGTTATGACCAACCTAGATAGCATATTCAAAAGTAGAGACATTACTTTGCCCACTAAGGTCTGTCTAGTCAAGGCTATGGTTTTTCCTGTGGTCATGTATGGATGTGAGAGTTGGACTGTGAAGAAGGCTGAGCGCAGAAGAATTAATGCTTTTGAACTGTGGTGTTGGAGAAGATTCTTGAGGGTCCCTTGGACTGCAAGGAGATCCAACCAGTCCATTCCAAAGGAGATCAGCCCTGGGATTTCTTTGGAAGGACTGATGCTAAAGCTGAAACTCCAGTACTTTGGCCACCTCATGCGAAGAGTTGACTCATTGGAAAAGACTGTGATGCTGCAAGGGATTGGGGGCAGGAGGAGAAGGGGACGACAGAGGATGAGACGGCTGAATGGCATCACTGACTTGATGGATGTGAGTCTGAGTGAACTCCAGGAGTTGGTGATGGAGAGGGAGGCCTGGCGTGCTGCAATTCATGGGGTCGCAAAGAGTCGGACATGACTGAGTGACTGAACTTAACTGAAGTATATAAGTATGCTATAAATCCTAAAAGAGTAATTAAAAATAATACATCAAAGAGTAATGAGTTATAACCTAGTAAAAGATATGAGATAGAATGAAAAAAAGATAAGCAATCCAAAATGAGGCAGAAATGGGAAAAAGAGGTAAAGAACAGATGGGACAAATAGAAAACAAGTAGCCAGAGGACATATTTACCCAAACATGTCTGTAACCACATTAAATATAAATGGCCTAAATACTCACAGTTTAAAGGCATAGATTACTATACAATACATGGAAGGTTTACAACTTGGAGAAACCATGCAATGAGTAGGTAAGGTCCAAAGTTGAAAACAGGAGAAATTGTGATGTCTGAGTATATTGAATAAGAGATGCCCAGGTGCTTGGCCCTGCATAGTACTGCCAGACAGCTAACAGGAGACAGAGTTTTGTTCTCTGAGGAAAGACTGGAGATTCTGAGCCAGGGCCCAGCTAAGTCAGGAAAGATGTTTGGATTTGAAAACATGCTAATTAAATTCAAGTTTTGAAGGTGAACAACATTCCTAATTTCCTTTCTTCACTCCCCGCTTTTGACCCTATATTAGAACTCACTGATACAGAGAAAAGATGTTTCTCTCTGGAGAAACAGAACTGTTTCAGTGAAAAGACTTTCATAACAGGAAGAATTTTCTAATGAAAAATGCAGCTTTTCAGAGAATTTCACCAGCTCCCTCCTCATGCAAAGCTTCCAATTTTCACTCTGGAAGGTGAAAGAATAACAAATGATCAGTATACACTTGAAGTATACTTTCTATAAAAATATACAGACAAAAAAGTGGGAGGGGAAAAGGAAGGAAATAAGAGAAAAGGAAGAAATGAGAAGAATCTAGAGATAATGTGGTGTGACAGGGTGTGGGATTCTTACACTTTCTATGCTACATCATAAAGAGCTAAAGGAAAATATGCAATCTATAAAAAGGAACAGGATGCTACAAAGGTGGGCAACTAAAGAATAAAGAAAGGTGAACTTTTTAAAAACCTTAAAATTATAATAAAAAAATAATCATAATTCAATTAGAATATAAACTGGTAGAAATCTTCCAGACAGTAGGACAAAAAGAGAAGGAAAGGGAAAAAAGAGAACAAAAAAGATGTATTTTCAGAGAGCACAGAAGGTCTAATAACTAACTTTCCAAAAGGAGAATAGAGAAGTGGAAGGAAAGATAAGGGAATTAAAAAAAAAAGTTGTTTGATTTTCCAGGAAAACTGGAAGGCAGGCATCTCTACAGAAAAGGTCTACTTACTTGGAGCCACCAGGGAAGCCTAGTATTTGCATAGAGAATAACAAAAGACTATGCAGAGAGGGATCATCCTAGATTTTCAATACTAGGAATAGAGAGGACTTTGAGAGTTACAGAGGGGAAAAACAGATCACAGCTAAACATTAAAAATGGTTGCCTCACAAACACCAACATATGGATCAATGGGACAGAACAGAGAGCCCAAAAATAAACCCCACACCTATGGACAACTAACTTTTAATAGAGGAGGCAAGAATACACAATGGAGAAAAAATAGTCTCTTCAAATCTCCAGAAAAGTTGGACAGCTGCATGTAAATCACTGAAGTTAGGACACACCCTCACCCTAGACACAAAAACAAACTCAAAATGACTTGAAGACATGACACCATTCAACTCTGAGGAGAGAACAGAGGCAAAACATTCTCTGACATAAATCATACCCATGTTTTCTTAGGTCAGTCTCCCAAGGCACTAGAAATTAAATAAATAAATAAATAAATAAACGGGACCTAATCAAACTTATAAGCTTCTGTACAACAAGGGAAACCATAAACAACAAAAAAAAGACAACCTACACACTAGGAGAAAGTATGTACAAATGGCATGACCAATAAGGGCTTAATTTCCAAAATATACAAACAACTTATATGACTCAACAGCCCCCCTCCACCAAAAAAATCAAGCAACTTAATCCAAAAATGTGCAAAAGACCTAAATAGACATTTCTCTAAAGAAGACATACAGATGGCCAGTAGGCACATGAAACAATGCTCACCATCACTAACTATTAGAGAAATGCAAATCAAAACTAAAATGATATACCACCTCTCGCTGGTTAGCATGGCCATCATTAAAGTCTACAAATCATAAATGCTGTGAAGGCTGTGCAGAAACAGGAGCCCTCCTATCATACCGGTGGGAATGTAAATTGGTGCAGCCATTATGGAAAACAGTATGGAGGTTAAAAATATAGTTGCCATATAAGCCAGCAATCTAACTCCTGGTCATATACCCACACAAAGCTATAATTTAAAAAGGCACATGTACCCTTCTGATCATAGCAGCTTTATTTACAATAGCTAAGACATGAATGGATAAGCAAGATGTGGTCTGTGTATAGCACAGGGAATGATACTCAACATCCTGTAATAAACCAAAATGGAAAAGAATGTGAAAAAAGGATATGGCAGGGATTCCCTGGTGGCTCAGATGGTAAAGAGTTCACCTGCAATGTGGCGACCCAGGTTCAATCCCTGGGTCAGGAAGATCCCTGGGAGAAGGGAATGGCAACCACTCCAGTATTCTTGCCTGGAGAATCCCATGGACTCTAGAGGTGCCTCCAAAGTGAAATGATAAAATATATAAACATGTATAACTGAGTCACTCTGCTGTACAGCAGGAACACAACATTGTAAATAAACTGCATTTCAATAAAATTTAAAAATCTATAAATGGGTACCTCTAACATTATTTAATCGTATTAACATGTGTGTGTGGTAGGGGGTGTTGGGGGGAGGGAGGCAGTCTATCTTCCCAGAGGGGAAGGATGGAGAATCTGGGAGAAGGAACTAAACAGGAGTGTTTGCGGCCCTGTCTCGGAGGCATATTTAATTCTCTATGCGATAAGCTTCCCGGGCCAGGGGTGATCCCCTTCAGAGTATAGACATGCACCTATGATTCCATCTAACTCAGTGCTGAGTCATCAGAACACTGGGCAGCCCCCTGGGATATGGGTCAAGCGGTGGTGTCCAGATCTGCTTCATGTCCACAATGCCTGCCAGTTGAAGACCCAGATTTTAAAGGTCCAAACCCTTCACTAAAATCCTCTCTGAGTAAGGGTGCTCTAAAGTGAAAACACTTTAGTTATATGTATAAAACTCCTCGACTTACAGAAATCCCCTCAGGTCAGAGAATTTGAACTGCCCCAGTGGATGTGACCTGCTCCTCATCTGTTCCTCACACTCCTACTTTCTCCCCTATTACTCAGTCATGAAGACAGACATGATTTTAGGACCTTGGGGATCCCAGGATAGACCTCCTTCAATACCAATAAGTATCCAGAGCCACACAGTAGATACAGGCCATATAATGTTACCTGGTAAGCCTAACTTTCATGTGGGCATAAGGCAGATTCAATTTTGATTAACTGCGTAATTCTTTAAAACATCAAAAGCAGTTTTCTGGTTAAAGCATCTGCCTCCAATGCGGGAGACCTGGGTTCGATCCCTGGGTCGGGAAGATCCCCTGGAGAAGGAAAGGCAATCCACTCCAGTATTCTTGCCTGGAGAGTCCCATGGACGGAGAAGCCTAGTAGGTTACAGTCCATGGGGTCGCAAAGAGTCGGACACGACTGAGCGACTTCACCTTCACCTTCACCTTCACCTTGAATTTATTTTGCTCCTAAATGGCACCCCACTCCAGTATTCTTGCTTGGAAAATCCTATGGACAGAGGAGCCTGGTGGGCTACAGTCCATGGGGTGGCAAAGAGTCGGACATGATTGAGCGACTCACACTTTAACCTTGCACCTTTGGAATTTTTTCCTCTCTTCTGTTAATTTAGAAAAGTCAAAAAGCTAAACGTTTCTCTCTTCTTCTCTCCTTTCCCCTACTTTTACCCTCCCTTTCCCTTTCCTCTGTGTCTATGTGTGTCTGTGTATATGTGTGTGTGAGGGAAAGAAAGGAAGAATTTCATTCACAAGACAGACCACGGGAGATTGGTCTTTGAGTACAGACCCTCACTGGGTATGTCGGTCTAAGAGCACAAGCTTCCTCTGAAATAAAGGACAAAGTCCCTAAAGGAAAAGAGGGGATAATAGAACATACATCGATTTTCAAACTTGAAGAATTACATTCCTTACATTTCCCTGAAAAGATGATAAAATGTTTCACTGTCTGACTCTCTATGATTCATGTAGGCATTTTCATTTCTGTTTGAATAAGTGAGTTCAGAAATGACTCATTTGTCAATAAGCTAACAATCTTAGTTCTTATACATATATAACTATTTGACAATTATCTACGTTAAAAACTTACAGGAATACAATATGACCTCAACATACCCTAAACAGACCTGAAAAGACTTATCAGCATTCAGGCTGTTTTTGATAAAAAGGGCTCATGAAATATGCCCAGCCCTAGGAAAGAACTTTCAGGTTAGAGAGTCATAGAAATTAAGAAATTAAAGGTTCCTAAAAATGATAGCATATTGAAAAGCAGAGACATTACTTTGCCAACAAAGGTCCATCTAGTCAAGGCTATGGTTTTTCCTGTGGTCATGTTGGATGTGAGAGTTGGACTGTGAAGAAAGCTGATCGCCGAAGAATTGATGCTTTTGAATTGTGGTGTTGGAGAAGATTCTTGAGGGTCCCTTGGACTGCAAGGAGATCCAATCAGTCCATTCTGAAGGAGATCAGCCCTGGGATTTCTCTGGAAGGAATGATGCTAAAGCTGAAGCTCCAGTACTTTGGCCACCTCATGCAAAGAGCTGACTCATTGGACAAGACTGTGATGCTGGGAGGGATTGGGGGCAGGAGGAGAAGGGGAAGACAGAGGATGAGACGGCTGGATGGCATCATGGACTCGATGGACGTGAGTCTGAGTGAACTCTGGGAGTTGGTGATGGACAGGGAGGCCTGGTGTGCTGCGATTCATGGGGTTGAAAAGAGTTGGACATGACTGAGCAACTGAACTGGACTGAAATATGAATGTGGAGAAAGACCCCAGGGCATAAGTGTCCATCATGAGAGATCTCCCTGAAGGGAAATACTCAGGCAAGGCTAACCTAGAAGACTTCAGAAGCAGTCCGTTGCTTGCACCTATATGTATTAATATAAGCACTTGAGTTTAGTTCAGGCTTATGAAAGTGTGTGGTTCTGGCAATTTAAATGCCACAGAGCATGATCATACCTAATGTGATTTTCTAAAATGTGAAAAACTTTTGGTCAAATTCTAAATAAAACAAATGACAATTTCCTCTCAATTCACACACTAATAACATTATTTAAAAATTAAGTATAAGTTACAAATGAGCAAAAAAATTATGTTACATTTTACATGGATATAGGTCTAATCTAAGAAAATTATAAATAGGCTTTTAGTACGTAGAATGTCCAACAGGTCAGTCTAATGTCAAATGGAATACAGAACAATTTTTTGTTGGGTAGGAATGTCCCATACAAACCCAATACAGAAATCTGTGGTCCCATTCAGTAACAGAAAAAATAAACCCTCTACAAAATGGCCTTGGGGAGCAGAACCACCCGCGTGAGAGTTCCAGGGAGGTCAGCTGGGACTGTGCGATGCCATCAGAGAATCTGGAGCTAGCTTCATTTCCACACATCTGGAGAGCATTGAAACCAGACAACCATGGAATTTGGCACAAATTACACTCTTAAGCCCCAGCTACTTCCCAGACAATCAAAAAATACCAAGTTCCAGAGCAATGTTATAATCGTGGCTTGCCTTTCCACCATGGTTCTCTTCCCTTTCTGTTTCTGTACAAACTTCCAACCAACCAGCAGTTATTTCCATTTTTTTTGGGTGACCTCCATTCCTTCTGCGCCTGTGATGTGCCCAGCAGCGACACACTGTGAGCTCCTCTAAGGGGCAGGTGGGCACCTGAAGACAGCCATGGAACCACACTTGCTCAGGCCCAAGGCTTCTTACCCCCAGATCAAGCCTGCCCTTACCGAAATCACTGAATACAGTTCCTGTCTGACACATCCCAGGCTCTGCTGATGCAGAGAAAGCATGTCTACAAGGGCCTGGGGAGGAGGGCTACAGTTTTAGAAGACGCCGTAGCCCCCACCCCACCGCAGTCTTCCATCAGGCCGACAGCCCACAGGGACTCACTTCCCTTCTGGGAAGAGCAGCGGGCGGGCAGTCACTAGGTGGCAGTGCCACACCAGTTTATCCCCACGGCTGCCCGGCGGATCCAACCCGTCCATCCTGAAGGAGAGCAGTCCTGAATATTCCATGGCAGGACGGATGCTGAAGCTGAAATTCCAATACTTTGGCCACCTGATGTGAAGAACTGACTCATTAGGAAAGACCCTGATGCTGGGAAAGATTGAAGGTGGAGGAGAAGGGGACGACAGAGGATGAGATGGTTGGATGGCATCACTGATTCGATGGACATGAGTTTGAGCAAGCTCCGGGAGTTGGTGATGGACAGGGAAGCTTGGTGTGCTGCAGTCCATGGGGTCGCAAAGAGTCGGACGCAACTGAGCGACAGAACTGAACTGCCTGGCTGTGTTTGGGCCTGACCAGTGCAAGTCAGCTTATGAGGGGACTTCCCTGGGATTGCCTTCAGGCAAAAACCCCGTTGTGGGCATCATCCTGGAAGCAGAGATTGTTCCGTTAAGAAACAGCAGCTACAGCCGATATACACAAGCCGGGGCCACTCCCATACCAGCAGCCTCAGGTGTGACAGAGCAAGTTAGGGGCATCATCTGAGCAGTGTGTGTGTGGGTGTGCATGTGTGTGCGTGTGGGTGGGTGTGAGTGTGTGTCGGTGTGAGTGAGTGTGGGGGTATGTGGGTGTGGGTGGGTGTGAGATGGGTGTGAGATTGGTGGGTGTGGGTATGTGTGGGTGTAGGTGTCTGGGTGTGTGTGGGGTGTGTGTGTCTGTCTGTGTGTGTGTGGGTGTGGGTGTCTGAGTGTGTGTGGGTGTGGGTGTCTGGGTGTGTGTGTGTATGTCTGTGTCTGGGTACACATTCCATTCTAGGTCCAATCTAAGGTAGCTGCATATCTTCACGTTTCACGCCTCTGAGATTCTCCAGATCAAATGCCACACTGTACCTTGTAAATGCGTAAGAAAAAGAAGTCCCTGTGCATTTTTCTAACCACGGAGCTGAAGCAGCATTTGCAGACACAGATGTCAGGGTCTTCTTGACTCATCCTGAGAGTAAGTCTAGGAAGCACTGCTCCGTATCCAGAGGTGCTGCCCCTGCCCCAGTCCTTTCCTCAGAGCCGCGGTTCTTCACACCAGAGCCCCCTTCCCACTATCATGAGAACCTTCTGGATGGCTGCCAGCACTGAGATCATGGAGAGCAAACCCCACACTACTCGATGAGTACATAGCGACTGTGCTGCTTTCTACTTGACCAAATCCCTGTCCGTTTGTGTAAAAGCAGACACAGAGAAAAGTCACTGCTTTGCAAGTGTGCCTTCTTGCACGCAGGCAAGGTGGCAAACGACTTTTCCGTGCACAGGCAGCTTTGAGTTCTGCTCCCTTCTGCTGCTACTGTCATGAGCACAAGGGCTAGTCTCACTGAGCAGCAAAGTGGCAGAAAGAGGACTTGGGGAAGGAAGGAGGGGGCAGCAGCAGTAAGGCAGGCACTATCTGGCAGAGCCAAAGGAGTTGGGGTGAGAGATTAGTCTGTAAGACAAGGAGAGTAAGAAGAAGAGGGATGCTCAGTAAGAAGTCTGAATGAGACAAAAGAAAAAGAAACACCTCGCGACCTTTCTATGACATTCTGTTCTCTGACTCCTCAGTCTCCCTCCCTCCCTCCTACACTGGTACTTCCATCCTGGGGTGGGGGAAGTGACGGGGAAAGTACATTTCATCGTCCTAGCATCTATTACACATTCCTGAGAAATTTCGGATGTCTGTTTAAGGCTCCAATTCCACTGAAAAAGAATATATCCCAGTGACCCCAATCAGCCCAGCTCTAAGTTGCCACATCAACAGTAGGCAATTATCATGAATAGATTCTAAAGGTTTAGTTTTCAAAATACAGCAAATGAAAATTCCTACTTAGAGCCAATGCTGACAAGCCGTTTAGCCTTCAGCACTTCATAGTTTCAGCCTATGTTTCTAGAAAACATTCCTGAATGTTGTTTTATGAGAGAGAAGGGGGGTGGAGAGAGAGAGAGAGAGAGATGACAAGAAGCGGAGGCAGAAAGCCACGCCACCACACCAAGAAAAGAGCAGGGACAGCTCTCAGGAACACTGAGCTCATGGTGACTCCAGCGAGGCCGAGGAGCAGGACCGCAGACTTTCTGAGAAGGCCATCACAAGGCTCACCAGTTAAAATTTCCCACTTCAATCTTAAAAATTCAGCCTCAAAGGCCTGCTAATTGTCCTTTGCTTGCTTGAGCGTGAGAAGCCGAAATGCAGAGTGCAATGCCAAAGCATCACCAACTGAATCAAAACCCAGCTCTAGGCTTCTGGAGGGGGAACCTCTGTGTGCAAAAAGACCACCCCCAAGCCCAACTCACTGTCACCAAGGCCTTCAGCCCCCGACTATGTCAAGATCTCAGAGTTCTGCAATAGAAACACTGTGTCTTTGGACACAGTGCTATATTTAAAATGGTAACCAACAGGGACTGATTGTATAGTACATGGAACACTGCTCAAAGTTATGGGCAGCCTGGATGGGAGGGGAGTCCTTGGGGCGTGCATATGTGTGTCAGCTGTACCCCAATACAAAAGAAAAAGTTAAAAGAAACTATATGTCTCCTTAAGCCTAGGAAACATACCTTTATACAAGCGAAATAAAAGGGCAGAGATATGATGAGGAGGAGAGGAGGGTAACGTGGAAAAAAGAGGCCGAAAGTGAGAACGCGAGTAAAGAAATAGTGGAAATTACTGCAAGTAAAACTCTGGAAAATGTGAATAAATGATTGGAGAAAAATCACTGCAGGAGCCACAAAACTCGGGAACTTGACTAACTTAGAGCAATTTAAAAATCAGGCTCATTCTCTACCATCACACACAAATATAGCCTATCGCCTTTGCTAGTTTCTACTACTGTTTCCAACTACTCCAGAAAAAGAAAAAAACAAGAAAAACAGAACCAACTCAAAAGTCTTAGATCATCCTTCAGTTTTTAGTATTTTCAGCATTTAAAATGGTAATCAAAACCCTTGCTGGCTGGGACTTCCCCGGTGGCCTGGTGGCTTAGACTCTGCGCTCCCGATGCCGCGGGTCCGAGTTCTATCCTTGGACAGGAAACTAGTTAACTAGTTCCAACATGCTGCAACTAGAGATCCCAGGTGCTGCAAATGAAAGATCCCACATGCCACAACTAGACCTGGCACACATAAATCATCAATAAATATTAAAAAAAAAAAAAGCTGCTGGCTGAATGTGTATTACCTGCAGAAGCAATGTGGGAGAGTGTACACTCAGTAAAGTGGGCGACACTCAGCTCGACACACAGGCTGGTGCCGGATACAGCACCCCTTCCCCAGAGAAACACAATTTTAGCTTGTCAAATAGGTGAGAGTCAGTTTTATTTTCCTTTAATACAGAGAATTCAAGAATACAAAGGAATACTGCAAATGGAAACCTGGGTGGAAAATGACCTCTGCACTTGGGCTACGAGCAGGTAACCAAAAGCCATCAAGGGTCAGGATGACAACAATCACCTAACTCATGAACTTAGCTTAGCTGTGTCATGCTTGTCTGTCACCTCTTCATCTCTTCAGTACAAGCACCAGTAATGATCTCTTTCAATTATATTCCTCTTAAATCGCACTAACTGAATATGAACTTCCTAAGCCTTTGCAACATTTCCTTCTGCTAACATGGCACAACGGGGCTCATAGAAGCCGAGTGTGACAGCTGGATCTAAAAGCAGAGTCCTCTGTGAGATGACCGTAGATGATGAAGGGTATATGCAGGTATAAGTCAGCGGCTCAACACTGGGGTTTCTCCTCCATCCTGGGAAACCTGGTTAAAAATCACTTTGTGCATAGCTTGGAAACCGTAGACTGCCCCAGGGGATAAATATTTGCATGGGTTCTATATCAGTTCAGTTCAGTCGCTCAGTCGTGTCCGACTCTTTGTGACCCCATGAATCGCAGCACGCCAGGCCTCCCTGTCCATCACCAACTCCCAGAGTTCACACAGACTCACGTCTATCGAGTCCATGATGCCATCCAGCCATCTCATCCTCGGTCATCCCCTTCTCCTTCTGCCCCCAATCCCTCCCAGCATCAGGGTCTTTTCCAATGAGTCAGCTCTTCGCATGAGGTGGCCAAAGTACTGGAGCTTCAGCTTCAGCATCATTCCTTCCAAAGAAATCCCAGGACCGATCTCCTTCAGAATGGACTGGTTGGATCTCCTTGCAGTCCAAGGGACTCTCAAGAGTCTTCTCCAACACCACAGTTCAAAAGCATCAATTCTTCGGCACTCAGCCTTCTTCACAGTCCAACTCTCACATCCATACATGACTACTGGAAAAACCATAGCCTTGACTAGATGGGCCTTAGTCGGCAAAGTAATGTCTCTGCTTTTCAATATGCTATCTAGGTTGGTCATAACTTTTCTTCCAAAGAGTAAGCGTCTTTTAATTTCATGGCTGCAGTCACCATCTACAATGATTTTAGAGCCCCCAAAAATAAAGTCTGAACACTGTTTCCCCATGTATTTCCCATGAAGTGATGGGACCGGATGCCATATCTCATTTTCTGAATGTTGAGCTTTAAGTCAACTTTTTCACTCTCTATTTTCACTTTCATCAAGAGGCTTTTTAGTCTACATCAGCTGTGAGGCATTTTATAGGAAATAGAAAACAAAGCTACCATTCTTCTTTCTAGTCAAAGCTATGGTTTTTCCAGTAGTCATGTATGGATGTGAGAGTTGGACTATAAAGAAAGCTGAGTGCCAAAGAACTGATGCTTTTGAACTGTGGTGTTGGAGAAGACTCTTGAGAGTCCCTTGGACTGCAAGGAGATCTAACCAGTCAGCCCTAAAGGAAATCCTGAATCGTAAAGGAAGTCCTGAAAATTCACTGGAAGAACTGATGCTGAACTCCAATACTTTGGCCACCTGATGTGAAGAGCTGACTCATTTGAAAAGACCCTTATGCTGGGAAAGACTGAAACTGGGAGGAGAAGGGGATGACAGAGGATGAGATGACTGGATGGCATCACCGACTCAATGGGTTTGAGTTTGAATAAGCTTCGAGAGTTGATATTGGAGAGGGAGGCCTGGCGTGCAAGCAGTGCTTGGGGTTGCAAAGAGTTGAACACGGCTGAACAACTGAATTGAACTGAACCTGAAAACATGCAAATTAGAAAAGGAAGTATGAACTACATTACAGGACTGCTTAATAGAACTTTATGCAAAAAAATGTGAAACTGTTTACTCTCTTTGTTTTCCAATTCATTGGCCACTAACTACAGGTGTCTCCTGCACATTTGAAATGTGGCTAGTGCAAATGAGGAACCAAGTTTTTCATTCTCATTTTAAACAATTTAAAATTAAATAGCCATGTGGGTTGTCTGGCTGCCATATTGCACAGTGAGGACAATGGGACACATTGTGGCAGGAGAACCACAGAGTACACCTCATCAGGCTGTATTAACACAGCTGTTTTAATTCAGCCAGGCTTCCCTGATAGCTCAGCTGGTAAATGTTCCACCTGCAATGCAGGAGACCCCGGTTCCATTCCTGGGTTGGGAAGAACCCCTGGAGAAGGGATGGCTACCTACTTTAGTATTCTTGGGCTTCCCTTGTGGCTCAGCTGGTGAAGAAAACCTGCCTGCAGTGCGGGAGACCTGGGTTTGATCCCTGGGTTGGGAAGATCCCCTGCAGAAGGGAAAGGCTACCCACTCTAGTATTCTGGCCTGGAGAATAACATGGACTGTATAGTTACAGGGTCACAAAGAGTCGGACAGTTTCACTTTTCAGTTCACTTTCAAAACGTTCCCACTAAACTTTCTCCTCATCACGGTGAAATGGGATAAAGAAGTACAATACATTCTTGTACTTCCAAAACCTTAACCTACATATACATTTATGTGATCTTCTGTGCTCCAATGTTATTTGGTTACTTATTTGGCTTCTTGGCTAAAGAAAAGGAGTATTTAATAGAAATAAATTGACTTCTGATTTCCTAGTGTATACTAGTTCATTCAGGCAGGCAATGCTCCCCTAGTTCATGGAGACTGTCCCAGAAGCTGGGGCCAGCAGTGCAGACAAAGTACAGAACTGCTCAACAGTTCTGAGATCCACAGTGAGTGAAGAACTACCTTAGTCTCCAGAGGCTGGCAAAGCACCCCCAGTCTTCCTATCAGACCTACTTCAGTCATTTTCCATGATCCTGCCATACCATGGGACACAGCTGGTACCCAGGAGGAGTCCACAGAAAAGATCATAGCAGGGCAGCTGTCTTTTGGGTTGACCGCTTTCTAAATCAGATAACCTAAACACTAGAGCACTTCTCTCATTGTCAGTATTCAGATTCTGCTCATGTGGCATCCTGTCGAAAAAAAATGACAGAAGCAGTCTCCATTCATATATTTACAAGCTAATTCTGCTTACTGTTTAGTGATATATACACTGATAGCAAAGTACAGAAAAAAATCATGGGAATGGGTGCACAGATTATTAGGTAAAGACGACCAGGACACCGAAAAGAGTGTCTAACAGGCTTACTGGGAAAGCGCTCCTGGGCGGGGTTCCTGGACCCGAAGAGGCAGGTCAAGGAAGCCTGTGCCTGGACATGCTGGGGGTGGTTTTTATACGTTCATTGCGAGGGATGGTCAGGCTAGATGGATGGGGGTTCGGATAGGTCGCCTGGTCGAGGCATGCGGGCTGACAGATCCTTCTACGTGGCTGGGTGGGGCGGCTTTAGCCGGTGAAGTGTGCTGTCATTGGTCCCTGGGATCTGGGAGGCTCCTTCCCTTAGGGACTTCCCCCCGCCAGTGGGAGAGAAGGGGCAGCCCATCAGAGCCCCCCGGGGTCAGGCGTTACACAGGCGATCTGTCATTCTGGATCTTCTGATATATATCAACATTATTTCAAAGTAGATGTTTCCACAGTGTGATTATTGTATTTATTTAGCTTACAAAGAAACTGTTTTGAAGCAGTATGAAGTGTCATGCAGCCCGCAATAGCTTTCTTTTGCTCCACTTGATTTAATTAAAGTTTGTTTCTGAACCTGTATATTTTACTCAAAAATAACATTCCCATAAAGTCTCTCACTGATGTAAAGTCAGCTGAACACTTTATACACGTGTTGACCTCTCAAATTAAAGAGGGACTTCAGGAATAACTACTATATATATATA
>SJXQ01003254.1:134595-260694 GCA_006408695.1 Aepyceros melampus
TAAAATATTATATATATATATATATATATATATATATATATATAATTTTTTTTTTCCTGAGTCGGTCCATGGAGAGAAGGTCTACTGTGGGGGCATTTTTGTTTCTACATTAAGGATTTATATGATTCTCAGTTTATATATATGCATTATTAATATAAGGGGTACTTATCCTGGAATCACTTGGCAGGGGTCACTTCATATACTGTTCAGAGCATAGCTTTCAAACCTACAATCCTATCTATCTATCCATCATGTTTCTGCTGTATTTGGAATTATGAGCTCCATCATATTCAGCTCAGGAACCACTGAACCTGGTTTTCTGAGAATTACCAGCACAGACATATGATGGCTCAGGAACAGAACATGATGAATAGGTAACAAAGACACACACTGTGCTTGGTGCAGTGTGGGGTGCAAGAGAGAAGGCCATTTCAAGAGCTATTTTGGGCTAAGAGAGCAGCTGGATTCCTGCAGGTCTGTGTCCTAACCCCCTGGCTCCACGGCGAGACAAGAGGTACAGCGTTCACCACGGCAGTGGTCGGAGTGCACAGTGGCCTCTGGGGAGGCTCGGGCCGGTCAGCACTGCGACATACATTCTGGCTTCCAGTCTGCGCCCTTTCTTCAGCATGCTGCTGTCCCCCTCCATGACCCTCTCCTCTGTCTAGGGTACCTTCAGACACCAAGCTGCCCCAAGTCAGACAATTTGGGGTCACATGGATGCCTTGTCCCTATGATCAAGGAGCTGTGATGTTCTGAGGCTATTATACCTGCTATTGTTCCTCAACCTAGCCATTTCTTCTGGGCCTGGCCTCTCTGGCTTAGTTCCGGCTTGTCTCACACTTGGATTCTAAGCTCCAGCTGAAGAACTTCCACAGTTCACGGGGTATACATTTTTCTCACCCCTCCAGGCCTCTGCACACGCTGTCCTTTCTTCTTAAACTCTGAGAGAGAGTGAAGGACAGGGAAGCCTGGTGTGCTGCAGTCCATGGGGTTGCAAAGAGTTGGGCACAATTTAGGGGCTGAAAACAGCAGCAATCCCCATTTTAGCCTGACTTCTGGTCCTTGGAATCCAATCTAAAAGTCATGTCTTAACACTTGCATCCCTCCTCCTCCTGAGAGGGGGTCAGGCAGCCCTGTCTCACGGCCCTCACTCTGCACTCTACCACCACTTGTCCACAGGGACGCACACTATTTCTGGCTCAAAGCTACATGCCCAGTGCTAGTTAGTACTGTCACTGGTGCTTGGTAGGTAAAGAAGAGATTTTTTAGTGAATGGGCAAGTGAAAGATTCCCCATTGTCACTGTCATATTCTAGGGATGAGATGATGAAGGCTTAGTCAGTCGCAACAGACAGAATCCCAGCCTCTCTGTCTCTGGTGTTTCTTTCTGCATCTTCTTCCTCTGTTTCCTGAGTTATGTTTTTCTAAAACATACATCTAACAACATTACTTTGCCTCATTACCTTGGATGGAAAAGTGCCATCTCCTTAGCATAATATCCAAGGCCATTTACCTTGTGGTCCAACCCACTGTTGGTAGTCCAATCCACCATTCTTGCCATTTCTTCCCATCATCAGCTACATGCCAAACTCTGCTGTATTTATTCCTTGGCTTCTAATTGTCCTTAACCTTATTTCTCCAGCTTCAACACCCATTCCCTCTGAGAAGTATTTTCTAGTTTTCTGAGGCACACGTCCTCATAGATGTCACATCATTTGTGTTAAAGCTATAATTTTATTATTTGTTTCTTCCACTAGTCATTAAGAACCCAAAAGGGGAATGCTTCTTAAATCCCATTGGCTAGCTGAATATTTGGTTCCAGTAGGAGCCCAATAAATGTTGGAAACCTAAATTACAAGAAGTTTAAATCCTACATGCTTAATCACTAAAGAAATTTCAATTTTGGAAGTGATTTGCTTTAGATAGGAACACAAAAGCAGGATGCTGCTGCTGCTGCTGCTGCTAAGTCCCTTCAGTCGTGTCCGACTCTGTGCAACCCCATAGATGGCAGCCCACCAGGCTCCCCCGTCCCTGAGATTCTCCAGGCAAGGCAGGATAAATCAAGTTAATACAGGTGTATTTTTGTTATGTAGGGATTTCCTAGTGGCTGAGTGGTAAAGAATCTGCCTGCCAATGCAGGAGATTGCATTCAATCCCTGCATTGGGACGATACCTTGGATAAGGAAATGGCAAACAACTTCAGATTCATCCTTGGGAAATCCCATGGACAAGGAGCCCAGTGGGCTATAGTCTATGTAGTTGCAGAAGAGTTGGACACGACTTGGTGACTAAAACAATGACAACGGTTTTTGTCATGTAGCCAAATAGTAAGAGAAATACGTTACTTAGAATATTAACGCCCACATTTTCACTTCTGGTTTGTATTGTTTTGTGTAGTAATATGTTGCAATTTGCTGGTTGCTTGTCAGTCTCAACATTAATAAATTTAGTGTATGCAAAGAAAATCTGGATTTTTATTAGTTTTGATTCAATAATTCTAAACCTGTAAAATTAATTAAAATTATTACTAACTACTTTTCCCAAGATAAAAAGATACAATTCCTCAAATTCCACACATTCCACAAATATGCAGGATACTATATATTTTAGGCATTTAGTAATTTGTGACTCTTGTGGTGGTGTTCTTTTTTTAACTCTTCAGTTTGATTTTTCTTTGGAAGAAAGATATTTCTTATATAATTCCAATGAAGCAGGACCTAATGATTCTAAAATTCTTTCCATATGTGAGCAATGAATGTTAAGTCACAAAATGCTGGAAATAGCCTATAAGACTATACACTGCAACAAAAAACAATTGCAAAACAACTGTTATTGCTGCGTTAAATACCCCAAGTTATTACCATGTATGTGTGTCACAGATAAATAGAAATACACTTTAGTTCCAAAGGGTCTGATGATTATAAAATCCACAGGACAAAAACTAACAAAGACCTCTGAGAAAGTGAAGTTGATAAGTCTGGAAATAACACAGTCACCTGAGTTTAAACAGCAATCAACAAAACAACTTATTAAATAAAACAAGCTATACCCATACAATGGAGAAATAACTGGACCCAGGAGTTTGGGATTGAAATATACGCACTATGGACTTCCCTGCTAAGTCGCTTCAGTCTTGTCCAACTCTGTGTGACCCATAGACGGCAGCCCACCAGGCTCCCCCATCCCTGGGGTTCTCCAGGCAAGAACGCTGGAGTGGGCTGCCATTTCCTTCTCCAATGGACTTCCCTGGTGGTCCACTATTTAAGACTCCATGCTTCCAATGCAGGGGTAGAGCTTCAATCCCTAGTCAAGAGAATTAAGATCCCACATGCTGCTTGGTGTGTGTCCTCAAGGAGAATCTATATCTACACACACACACACACACACACACACACGTTTATATAATAGATAACCAATAAGTGCCTACTGGATAGCACAGGGAATGACATTTAATATCTTGTAATAACCTATAATGAAAGAAAATATATAAAAGAATATACATCTGAAACTAACACAACACTGTAAACCAATTATATTTCAATAGAGTTTTTAAAAATTAAGTTGAATTAAAAGATAATCCCCTGCCAGTTTCACTTTAGAGAAAATTGGAATATACCAATGACTAAATAGTCAATATTGCTGGAAGAAATATCAATCACCTCAGATATGCAGATGACACTACCCCTAAGGCAGAAAGTGAAGAGGAATTATAAAGCCTCTTGATGAAAGTGAAAGAGGAGAGTGAAAAAGTTGCTTTAAAGCTCAACATTCAGAAAACTAAAATCATGGCATCTGGTCCCATCACTTCATGGGAAATAGATGGGGAAACAGGGGAAACAGTGTCAGACTTTATTTTTTTGGGGCTCCCAAATCACTGCAGATGGTGACTGCAGCCATGAAATTAAAAGACGCTTACTCCTTGGAAGGAAAAGTGATGACCAACCTAGACAGCATATTCAAAAACAGAGACATTACTTTGCCAACAAAGGTCCGTCTAGTCAAGGCTATGGTTTTTCCTGTGGTCATGTATGGATGTAAGAGTTGGACTGTGAAGAAAGCTGAGAGCTGGAGAACTGATACTTTTGAACTGTGTGTTGGAGAAGACTCTTGAGAGTCCCTTGGACTGCAAGGAGATCCAACCAGTCCATTCTGAAGGAGATCAGCCCTGGGATATTTTTGGAAGGAATGATGAAACTCCAGTACTTTGGCCACCTCATGCGAAGAGTTGACTCATTGGAAAAGACCCTGATACTGTGAGGGACTCGGGGCAGGAGAAGGGGACAACAGAGGATGAGATGGCTGGATGGCATCACTGGCTCGAAGGACATGAGTCTGAGTGAACTCTGGGAGTTGGTGATGGACAGGGAGGCCTGGCGTGCTGTGATTCATGGGGTCGCAAAGAGTCAGTCGGACACGACTGAGTGACGGAACTGAACTGAACTGAACTGAATGACTAAAACTTGAACTTGTCTCTGAAGTTTTTTTCTCTCCTTGTTCATTGTCTTACTTTCCTATACTTATGAAGTGATAAATGGATCCTAGAAGCCTTCCAGTTCAAGTTTCTCATTAACAGCTAAAGAAACAGGCCTGGACATGTGAACTGACTGTCTAAGGTGAAAGAAGTAATGATCAGCAGGCAGGAGCTGGAACCCAGGTGTTCTTACTTCCAATCACACACTCAGCGTTTCCCTCCTTATCGAATCTGAACTCTGCTATTTGGCATCTAGGGTTCAAGATTTGTTACCCACGGACTTATTTCAAGGGCCTTTACAGATTATTTCTATGATAAAAATTTTAAAAGCTTCTAAAATCAGCGCCCTTCATTAAATGCTTTCCTGAGAGCCCTTGAGGGCAGAAAAATAATTTTAGTTAAATCCACTTATTCATAAGAAATTAAATATTTTATGCAATGGATAATTTGAGATCCTTGTGTTCTTGTTCTTTTTTAACTCTTCAATCTGATGTAGACTCAAGAAGCAAGACATTCCTTACATAATCGCCACGAAGCCGTTCTAATGATTTTAAAGTTCTTTCTCCACAAGAACAATGAACATTATGTGACCAAATGCTGAAAATAACCTACAAGACTTCCACTGAAGCAGAAATATTTTAATCAACTGTTAGTACTGTATTAAAGACCCCTGTCCTCAGGCATTGAAATCATCCGTTATTCTCTTGCAGAAAACACTTAAAAAATCTCTTATGCTGGCGTCTGGAGTCTGGTAAATGAGGCTTTTTCCTGCCTTTCTGATGCTGCCTCTATACACCATGTTGTCCAACAGAACAACTGGCTTGTATGTCTTGTCTTCCGTCTGTTCCACACCTATCCCTTGGTTCACAACTGTTGCATATTCTTAAGGTCCTGCTCAAATGACACTTCTTTCACACTGTCATCGAGTTTTCTGTCCCGCTCTTGGGCATGGGTCTCTTTCCAATTTGGATAGCTGGTGATGGATCCCATCGTCCTGCTCTCCTCCTAAGCTGTGAGCCCTCGAGGTGGGTCCTTGGACCTTCTTTAATTGCATTCATCAGCCGTGACAGCATCTGGCAAGGCTACAGAAGGCACCAGAGGAGGGTCCACTGGGTGAGAGCAGGAAGGAGGTGCATCTACCCCAGCTGAGGAGCACAGAAGCAGCTGCTGAGTCCAAGAAAGCAGAAGTCCAAAGGCTCTTGCCAAAGTTTAGCCCCCACGAGGGAATTTCTGATCATTGAACCCCAAATAACCGGCTAACTTTCTGCATCAAATCATTTTTGCTGCTTACATAGTTTTTTCCCTAGAAGTCACCACTTAAATGTACTTGTCCTCCTGACTCACTGGACTATAAAGAACAGCAATTCCATTTTGATTCATGACAAAAGCTTGTCTCTCTTTAGTGCCTCTAGGTATTTGTTCTGCTGTGATAGTGACACTGCCTGAGGAGTGGCGCCTGCCTCCAGATGAGACAGCACGAGACTGTGGCGTCTAGTGTAGTGACTTTCTCATTGCTTTGTGCGTCTATTCCCATGCAGACAGGCTGTCACTAACAGCTGTTACCCGCTTCAGTTAGGTCCTTCCTGTTCTCTTTTGCAGCTATCGGAGAAATGGGATTCCAAGCTACATGAAAATGTCTAATGAAGAAAGGCAAGAATCTCTCATGAGACTGTCAATTATTTTTTCTATGAATAAAGTACATTTCCACTTTAAGCCTATATATTTCTGGCTAGTCACTGACAGCTTTTTTTTTTTTTTTCCCCTCAGTTGAATTCTGGAAGGACAGGCTCTTAGATAATAGATCACTGGGAGCAAAGAGAGCCTACCCAAGGTCATGTGCCTCTATAAAAGAGCTCTTGTTTTAGATAGAATGTTACATTAGTAATCTATTATAGAAGGACACCTGCAGGTAGTTCCATGGAAGCCTGTCTGTGATGGCCTGCTGAATTACAAGACACACAGGATGTTGTATCATAAGAATAATCCATTAAAACGTCTATATTAATATACAGTTTGGAAGAATACAAACATTTATCATCATGAAGCTTTTCCTATGGAAACAGCCGTTATTGCTAGGGTGCAGGAAGGCTAACATGACGTGTTTTTAGTTTAAATTTAATTATTTTTAGAGTTTTGATTTCTAACTTCTCTGTACTTTTATCCAAAAACACAGACCATACATTGATTCTAACTCTAGGAAATATGCTAAGATATATTTCACAGATCTCATTTGGTCAATTACTGAAAAAGTCTAGGAAAATTAGAAAGAATGTATAGTCACGGATTGCTGGCTACAGGGCTGAATATAAGATCACATTTATTAATTGCTGTTCAGATCACATATACATCATTTGCATTGCTGCTAACTTTTTCTCTGCCTGGCCCATTACACGTTGAGGGGCGTTAGTGCTGCGCCTGTGGTGGTTCATCTGTGATGGCACCTGTGGAAATTCCTGCTTAGAATTTGTTCATTTTCTTATGCGTTTTTGAAGTTCCGTAATTAGCCTTACACAGATGAGTTCAGAATTCTTAAATCTTTCTGGTGAAGTGTATATGTTATGCAATGATCTTTTTAACTCTTAATAAAGTTTTTGCTTTAAAGACTATTTTTATTTGATAGACAAAGCCATGGCAATCTTCTTCTGATGAGTATTAAATATTTGCCTGATGTATATCTCCCCCCTTCTTTTCAACTTGTTCATGTACTTTAGATATATCTCTCATCAACTTTATGTAGGTAGAATTTAAAAGAAAATTAATAATGTCATTTGCTGTGTTTGCCAGTACCCATGAGTTTATCTCCACCTTAGTACTGTGAATTTCTATTTGCCCTATTTGTTGTACACCTTTTTCATACCACATATTTTTCTGTCCTCTATTTGCTTGGCCGTTACACATTCTAGTTTTATTTTACTGGTTGTCCTTAGAACTTTCAAGCAGACCTGTAGACTTTAAGTTCAGTAACCCTCCCCTAAGTGCTACATGGCCCATAGAACTGAAATCTAACCCTTCTTTCTGAAGGATATCCTTTGAAAGTCCTTTTAAGGGAGGATCTATCAGTGGTAGGACTTCACCGGTGGCTCAGATGATAAAGCATCTGTCTACAATGCAGGAGACCCAGGTTCAATCCCTGGGTTGGGAAGATCCCCTGGAGAAGGAAATGGCAATCCACTCCAGTACTATTGCCTGGAAAATCCCATGGACAGAGGAGCCTGGTAGGCTACAGTCCATGGGGTCACAAAGAGTTAGACACGACCAAGCGACTTCACTTTCACTTTCATCAGTGGTAAATATACTATTTGATTATCTAATAATGTCTTTACATTGACCTTGTTTGAAGATGAACTTGAGATAGTTATAGAAGTCTAGATTGTCAGCTACCTTTTTGCAACATTCTGCTGGTATGTATTCTGCCTTCTGATTTTTGAAGTTGAGATGTCTACTTAAATAGGAATAGCAATCAGTGACAGGTTTCTTTCCTTTTTCTGATTCCTTTAAAGATCTTTCACTTGATGTTAAGTCATTTACTACAATATGTCTACATACATATTTCTTTTTCTTTACCTTCCTGTGATATATTTGGCTTCCTGAATCTGAGGATTCACATCTCATTGGTTTTTAAAAATTTGAAGCCACATCCCCATTTTCATTATTATCTTCTTCTGGAAATCTAAATTGAAGTACTTATACCTCCTCACTCTACCCATAGTCTCTTCATTTCTTAAATATTTTCCATCTACTTCTCGACATAAAGAATCTGTACCCCTGGAGAAACATTTATTCAGCTCTGCCTTCTGGTTTATACATTCTCTCTTAGATAGCTCTGTCTAATCTGCTGCTTAACCACTGAGATTCTCATTTGGTACTTTTAAAGTTTCCCCCAGTCTTTTTGGTAGTGCATTCTGCTTTATGCTTTTCATTTATCTTTCCTCAATCCACTCAGAAACCTCTATTTCTTATTCTCCATATCTGAAGTTCTGAGGGGCCTGGTGTTCAATTTTTCTGTTGTTCTTTCTGCATTTTCTCCTGGTGGTTTGTAGCCTCATGCTTTTTTTGGAGCCTTGGATGATTGAGAGCGGGATGGGGGGAGGTGTATGTCTTAGGTTGGGAAAGGCTTCCCGCTGGCCTGTGTTGAGGTATATGCCTTTGGAGACATTTGGGTCTGCTCTGCCAGCTGACTCAGGGTGTCACATGCCACGTGTATGACGAGCCAGTGGTTATATATTCACTGGAGGAGCCTACTTTTTACCCCAACATATCGCCTAGGCTGGGAGACAGGTACATTTTCTGTTTGCCTCGTTTCCTTCTGTGGTAGGAGATGTTAAATTTAGTCTACTCTTTCATTAAAGGTATATCCCCATAGAGTAGTGTTTTTCAAACTGCTGTCAAGTCCCATTAGTAGATAGTGAAATCAATTTAGTGCTATGGTTCTCAACTTTGGCTGTGCATTAGAATCACCCAGGGAGCTTTTAAAACCCTGACTGCCCCGCCACAACCCAAGACCAATTAAATCAGAATCACAAAAGGTGGGAGCCAGCAATGTGTATTTTTATAGCTCCCAGGTGACCTGAATGAACAGCCAAGACTGAGAACCACCATCATGACCAGCATTTTATAAATAAAATGGAATGGAATACAATAGAACAAAAAGTGTATTAGCATTGATCCTTAGTAAGAACTCCACACATTGCTACAAGAGCTGCTGCTCAGTGGTGTATGTTCTAATATAATTCTATTCTTTACTGTGGTTTCCCCTTAGGGGGAAAAAAAAAAAAAAGAACCTAGAAACAGTAAGCCTCTTGGTAACCAAAATTAGAAGCTGTCTTCAGACTTGCTGAAGCATAAGAGCCAGTTTCTTACCTGCCTCCTACTGCAGTTTTTTGTTTTGAGGGGGCATGTGGAGATTTTCCTCTTTCTGAGACATCTAGCTGTACATTTCCATCTCATCCAGTTCCTCTAGGTGTTTGGTAAAAGGTTATCACGATATCAAATCTTCTCTGCCATATTGCTAAATATGGACTTCAGATTTCTTTATATACTTCAGCTTTGTTTGAGGTGTGTTCAAAAACACACTATAATGCCTAAGTTAATTCTACACCTAAAATATGCTGTAATTATACTCTCTGGGTATTAATATATTCTACAAAGACATCACAGAAAGTGACGAAGTGTGCCTTTCCAACGCACACACTCTAGCACTCTGCCTGTCATACCTAGATCTGCAGGAAGAGATGCTTTACGATCAGGGCTTTGAAGTTTTCATTCCCCAGTTCATGACAGCAACAGGAGTTTTCAGACAGGGAAATGAGAGAGAATAGGCAGAACTCAAAAGGAAGAACCAGGGCAGAATTTCTTATTGACGAAGTGCTAAAAGAAAGATGACAAGGGGGAAAGTGAAGGGCACGGCTGAAGTGTAGAGACATCACCACTTCCCTGTAAACTGAGAGGAGGCGGCATCGTGGACCCTGTGCTTGCTGCCACTGCTGTTGGCGTGGCTAACCTCCACCACTGGGAACATTTAAGCGCCTTCCCAAGACTCTTTGGGACAGTATTTGTTTTTAAGTGAGGCATGAGATTAGGAATTCTAGCTGTTAAGCCCCTTTACTATTCTGTCCCCAACACATCAAAAGATGTAACAGAAATATTTTTCTAATACTGCCATGTTGCATCTCTGGAATTCAACACTTTCTCCTATCTTAATCCTCTCAAATGCCACTGACCTGGCCAAAATTCCATCCACCCACATGGAGTGTAGGAACTGGTTTACAGTGCAGTCTGTCCAAACCAGGCTAAGCATTTCATTATCTAAAACTTTTAGCTCCTTCTGTGTTACTACTGTGGTGCTCCAACATTTTAAACTGTAAATATAGTTAAGAATGTTCTCCTGGAATCATTATGTACAGAACTGTCACACCCAGACAACAACACAGAAATTTGGCAGATCACAGGCAATCTGTTTTCTCTCTCCACAGAAGTAAACAGCTGCACAGTTGCTTTAGAAATGCTAAGAAGGAGATAAAGGTGAAACAAAATATATTAACAGATTGAGGTAAGATGGGGATTTGTGATCTGTTTTGTTTTGGTTTAATGAGTCAAAACATTTAAAAATGTTACTATGCCCATAAAACTGGATAATCCTTTGAGATAGATTAAAAAAGCAAGAGAAATGTAACTAGAGAAAAATAAATTTTAAACAACAACAACAACAACAAAAAAAAAGGAAGCAAGAAATAGGCTTTGGAGGAAAAAAGCTGCCCATCAGGACAGATGCAGTCTTACTCCTTACACATCACTCAAGCAACTGCTGCCTGACCTTCTCTCCCCAGAATCGTAATTTGCCACTTTCCCACAAGGGTGGAGATCCCTTTACACAGGATTATCCTACAGGAATGTTAGTTCTTTAATTTCAAATTGGAAAAACCCTTGAGGTCATCATAAAGGATTTGAATTATGTAACACTTCCAGTAAATTTAACTCTTTTGATTTCTACTTCAATAGAAATTGAGAAGACTCTCGAGCATCCCTTGGACAGCAAGGAGATCCAGCCAGTCTATCTTAAAGGAAATCAGTCCTAAATATTCATTGGAAGGACTGATGCTGAAGCTGAAACTCCAATACTTTGGCCACCTGGTGAAAAGAACTGACTCATTGGAAAAAGACCCTGATGCTGAGAAAGATTGAAGGCAGGAGGAGAAGGGGACGACAGAGGATGAGACAGTTGGATGGCATCACTGACTCGATGGACGTGAGGCTGAGTAATCTCTGGGAGTTGGTATGGACAGGGAAGCCTGGTGTGCTGCAGTCCATGGGGTGGCAAAGAGTCGCACACAACTGAGCAACTGAAATGAACTGATTTCTACTTTTAACTGTTTCTATTTCTACTTTTAGCTCTTTCCATCATTAATTTGAAAATTAATTGTTATGGAGGAAAAAGCAGATTTTACTGTTGATTTAACTGTAACTTCATGAGTTTTCATTATAGAAAGCAGATTAGTTTACCTCCCTACTGTATTAGAAAGCCAGCGTAGTAATTATACCCCCTTTAGAACTTCTAAAATTTCAACAAGTAATTCCTACCTTCATCCATATCCTCTCTTCTCTCCTCACTGACTCCCTCTTTCTAGCAGACACTGTTTTCGATTCCTAGACTGCTCTTCATTTTTCTGGGAAGAAGTCCATTTAATCTGTGTACCAAACTTATTATGCTTTAAATTATCTCTTGGACAATTCTTTCAGATTCTATATATAACCAATGCTATAGTTTTTGTGCCAATTTTTCTTTTGGATACCTTTCTTTGGATGAAAGACTTGTCCTTAAACTTTTCTGACAATACATACACACAGACACACACACTCAATTTTATAGACATTAAAAAAACCAACCCATCAACAGACAAAAGTCTAAATCTGTACTAGTCGATACGATAGCCACTAGCCAAAAGTGCCTATTTAAATGTAAATAAAATTAAATAAAATTTTAAAATCTGTACTTTAATAAGTGGCTACATACTGAATAGTGCAAAAGAACAATGTCTTCACTGCATAAAGTTCTATTTGACAGCATTGTTTTAAAATATCTACAGGACTGGCAAATAACACTGGAAAACTGAAATACAAGATTCACTATTTTCTTTTCATGTTTTCACATTTCCTTTAACCAAATGAAAAATCTACACAGATGTCTTTTTACTAAATGTCAATGAAGATACAGTCCAAAAGACAGAGAAATAAAGTATTATGAGGATAAAAATTAAACCACCCCCAGTCCAAGTGAGTTTCAGAAATAAACATTGAGGCAAAAGTCAGGGCTTTCAATGCTGAATTCACAGGGATAAACTTTCTAAAGGCCTTATCCACCTAATCACATTCTTTCAACCAAAATTAAGATTGATATTAAGGCATTCTCTGCCCTCCTAATAGCTGAATGGTTCCATAGGGGAAAGAAGAGAACATGTGACCGATTTATTATTAAATGCGTACACCCAGGTTGCTGTTGTTCAATCGCTCAGTTGTGTCCAACTCTTTGCAACCCCATGGACTGCAGCATTCTTGTCCTCTGTCATCCACTTCTCCTTCTGCCTTCAATCTTTCCCAGCATCAGGGAGGACATAACAAAACCTTGTAAACACCAGCACCCAGAAAAAAAGGTGCAGTGACCCCACAAGAGGCTGAGCCAGACTCACCTGTGAGTGTCCACGAGTCTCCAGCGGGGGCGTGGGTTGACAGTGCCCTGCCACAGCACTGGGGCAGTGACTACAACATCCTGGGAGCTGTGGCATACTGGTGTAAGTCCTTCTGAAGGAGGTCACCATTACTGCCTTTACCCCATCATACTTCAGCCTCAGGCCAAGCTACAGGGAGGGAACACAGCCCTACCCATCAGCAGAAAAGTGGATTAAAGATATACTGAGCATAGCCTTCCCCACCAAAGTGAGACCCAGTTTTCCAGACAATCAGTCACTCCCATCAGGAAGCTTCCACAAGCCTCTTATCCTCATCCATCAGAAGGCAGAAAGGATGAAAACCACAATGACAGAAAACTAACCAAAATGATCACATGTATCCCAGCCTTATCTAACTCAACGAAACTATGAGCCATGGTGGAGAGTTCTGACAAAACGTGGTCCACTGGAGACGGGAATGGAAAACCACTTCAGCATTCTTGCTTTGAGAGCCCCATGAACAGTATGAAAAGACAAAAAGATATGACACTGAAAGATGAACTCCTCAGGTATGTAGGTGCCCAATATGCTACTAGAGAAGACTGGAGAAATAGCTCCAGAAAGAATGAAGAGGCTGAGCCAAAGCAAAAACAATGCCAGTTGTGGTGATGGAAGTAAAGTCTGAAGCTGTAAAGAGCAATATTGCATAGGAACCTGGAATGTTAGGTTCATGAATCAAGGCAAATTGGAAGTGGGCAAACAGGAGATGGCAAGAGTGAACATTGACAATTCAGGAATCAGTGAACTAAAATGGACAGGAATGGGCAAATTTAATTCAGATGACCATTGTATCTATTAATGTGGGCAAGAATCCCTTAGAAGAAATGTAGTAGACCCTAATAGTCAACAAAAGAGTCCAAAATGCAGTACTTGGATGCAATCTCAAAAATGACAGAATGATCTCTGTTCATTTCCAAGGCAAACAATTCAATAGCACAGTAATCCAAGTGTATGCCCCAGCTACTAATGCCAAAGAAGCTGAAGTTGAAGTGTCTATGAAGACCTACAAGATCTTCTAGAACTAACACCCCCAAAAGATGTCCTTTTCATCATAGGGGACTGGAATGCAAAAGTAGGAAGTCAAGAGATAGCTGGAGTAACAAGCAAGTTTAGCCTTGTAGTACAAAATGAAGCAGGGCAAAGGCTGATAGAGTTTTGCCAAGAGAACGCACTGGTCAGAGCAAACACCCTCTTCCAACAACACAAGGGAAGACTCTACACATGGACATCACCAGATGGTCAATAAGAAAATTCGACTGATTATTCTTTGCAGCTGAAGAGGGAGAAGCTCTATACAGTCAGCAAAAACAAGACTGGGAGCTAACTGTGGCTCAAATCATGAACTCCTTATTGCAAAACTCAGACTTAAACAAAGTAGGGAAAACCGCTAGACCATTCAGGTATGACCTCAATCAAATCCCTTATGATTATGCAGTGGAAGTGACAAATAGATTCAAGGGATTAGATGTGATAGACAGAGTGGCTGTAGAGCTATGGATGGAGGTTCATAACACTGTACAGGAGGCAGGGATCAAAACCACCTAGAAGGAAAAAGAAATGTAAAATGGCAAAATGGTTGTCTGAGGAGGTGTTACAAATAGCCGAGAAAATAAGAGAACAAAAGGCACAGGAGAAAATGAAAGTATATATCCATCTGAATGCAGAGTTCTGAATAATAGCAGGGAGAGATAAGAGAGGCTTCCAAAATGATCAAAGCAAAGAAATAGAGGAAAACAACAGAATGGGTAAGACTACAGATCTCTTCCAGAAAATTAGATATACCAAGGGAACATTTCATGCAAAGATGGGCTCGATAAAGGACAGAAATGGCATGGACCTAACAGAAGCAGGAGATATTAAGAAGAGGTGGCAAGAATACACAGAAGAACTGTACAAAAAAGATCTTCATGAACCAGATAATCATGATGGTGTGATCACTCACCTAGAGCCAGACATCCTGGGAAGGTGAACTCAAGTGGGCCTTAGGAAGCATCACTATGAACAAAGCTAGTGGAGGTGATGGAATTCCAGTTAAGCAATTTCAAATCCTGAAAGATCATTCTGTTAAACTGCTTTACTAAATAGGCCCGCAAATTTGGAAAACTCAGCAGTGGCCACAGGACTGGAAAAGGTCAGTTTTCATTTCAAACCCAAAGTAGGGCAATGCCAAAGAATGCTCAAACTACCACACAATTGCACTCATATCACATGTAGCAAAGTAATGCTCAAAATTCTCCAAGTCAAGATTCAACAATATGTGAAACAAGAACTTCCAGATGCTCAAGCTGGATTTAGAAAGGCAAAGGCATGAGAGATCAAATTGCCAACATCCATTGAATGATAGAAAAATCAAGAGAGTTCCAGAAAAATATCTACTTCTGCTTCATTGACTATGCCAAAGCCTTGACTGTGTGGATTACAACAAACTCTGACCATTCTTAAAGAGATGGGAAAACCAGACCACCTGACCTGCCTCCTGAGAAATCTGTATGCAGGTCAAGAAGCAACAGTTAGAACTGGACATGGAACAATGAACTGGTTCAAAATTGGGAAAGGAGTACGTCAAGGATGTATATTGTCACCCTGCTTAATTAACATATATGCAGAGTACATCATGTGAAATGCCAGGCTGGATGAAGCCAAGCTGGAATCAAGATTGCTAGGAGAAATATCAATAGCCTCAGATATGTGGATGACACCACTATTATGGCAGAAAGCAAAGAGGAACTAAAGGGCCTCTTGATGAAAGTGAAAGAGGAGAGTGAAAAAGCTGGTTTAAAAGTTTACATTAAAAAAACTATGATTATGACTGGTCCCATCACTTCATGGCATATCGATAGGGAAACAATGGAAACATTGACAGACTATTATTTTGGGCTCCAAAATCACTGCAGATGGTGACTGCAGCCATGAAATTAAAAGATGGTATGACAAACTTAGTCAGCATATTAAAAAGCAGAGACATTACTTTTCCAGCAAAGGTCCATCTAGTCAAAGCTATGTTTTTTTCAGTAGTCATGTATGGATGTGAGAGGTGGACCATGAAGGAAGCAGAGCCAAAGAATTGATGCTTTTGAACTGTGGTGTAGAAGAAGACACTTGAGGGTCCCTTATACTGCAAGGAGATCCAACCAGTCCATCCTAAAGGAAATTAGTCCTGAATATTTACTGGAAGGACTTATGCTGAAGCTGAAGCTCCAATACTTTGGCCACCTGATGCGAAGAACTGACTCACTGGAAAAGACCCTGATGCTGGGAAAGACTGAAGGCAGGAGGAGAAGGAGATGACAGAGGGTGAGATGGTTGGATGACGTGACTGACTAGATGGACATGAATTTGAGCAAGTTCTGGGAGTTGGTGATGGACAGGAAAGCACGGCCTACCGCAGTCCATAGGGTCAGAAAGAGTCACACACGACTGTGTGACTGAACTGACTGGCGGAAATCTATTACAGTGATGAAACATCCAAAAAAATACCATAGAAACCAATATAAAGAGCTGGGCTACACCTTTCAGGCTTATAAAACTTTTATCGGGGCAGCCTTGAAACTGAGGAAAGAGCTTGGCTACAGCAACAGAGGTATCAAAGGCTTACTGGACAGGAGAATCTTCCATAAAGGTTCCTGGAACAACACCCTAATGGCACAGGAGATGGTGGTAGGACACCATGGCAGTCTCCGAGGTTTGGGAGGGAAGGAGGCTACCATTCTTGGGGGATTTGGTGTCCGGTGGGCTCACGTTACCAGGGACTAATGAAACCCTATAACTAAAAGAACTGGTTAGTCACATGAATAAAGAAGGGACTGGTTGAGTTGCGGATGTACAGAGAGCAAGAGAACAGCCATCTTGAACGGTCTGACCATATAAAAGTATTATAACCACTTTTATATTTATAAACTACAGCCAGTAGATAGAGCCTTTTCTTAAAGTTTTAAGACAGAGGATCATGAGCTGCAGTTCATCAGATTAAAGCAAAGAGTCTACCCTGCTACCCAGCTCCAGGTGTTCAGTGATAAGGACCTACCCCTGGGGGATTAGCAGAACATAAGATATTTACTAAGAAGCTTAATAAAAACTAAAAGTAACAAAGTTCATTTCAAATGCTCATTAATTTATCTAGTTAATGAAATGTGCCTTCTTGAAGATAACTCAAAATAAAGACAATTTCTTTGTATAAAAATGACTAGCTTTTGCTTTTAGATTTATGTGAAGATTTAAAATTGAAAGTCTCTGAAATGATTACCATCTAATAGTCCATATTTACTTCTGAAGGTATGGATGGGAAGGCTTTAAGAAGAATCTAAAAAGCCTAATAAATAAAATTACAAACATGTAAAATAAAATGAGACCTCAGAGTAAAAAAGTAGAAAATTCTGTAACACTTGGGTTTTTGACTGAAGTAAAAGATATTTTCTTCTTTCAAAAGAAGATTTTCAAGAATTAGACATACACCCAGAGGATGAAATGCTATTCATTGATGAAAAACAATGTTTCTAGACTTTGGAGCTCTAGTGTGACACTTTAAGAGCTTGAAAGCTTTCACTTTAATCCTCACAACAGTTAAGAGGTGAAAGACTGAAACTCAGGAACTCTTCTTAGATCTAGGAGAGACTTGACGTTATAGGACAAATAACACCCTGAATATTAGAGCCCCAAGCAGATACAGAAAACCAAAGCTTAGCTGCATAGGAACTGGTCAGCAGCCCCTCTGAAGTCAATATCTGGTAGGAATGCTTCAAGGTTAATTGGCGAATTTCTGGAGACTGAGCAGGAACTAGCTTGAGAGAGAAACACAACTCCTGGAGGCTTGAGCATGGGGTATGAGAGGCAAAAGGTTTTGATGAGTTTTATCTCAAAGATCTTAGGGGAAAGATGATAGAAAAATTCCATCCTGCTTCCAGAAAGAAGGGATAAATAACCATTTATAATAAGTCCACAGCAATTTGTTTTCCTTAACAAAAGCCTGCTCTCATGACTAGTTTTCACCAGGATCTAATCAAACGGGGAAAGGGTAATACCCAATTCTTCCCAAAGTCTGACTTGAAGGAAGGGAATTACCTAACTCCAACCCCTCCAAGCCTTCTTGTATCATCTAAGTAAGTAAGTAAGTAAGTAAAGTCACTCAGTCGTGTCCGACTCTTTGTGACCCCATGGACTGCAGCCCACCAGGCTCCTCAGTCCATGAGATTCTCCAAGCAAGAATACTGGAGTGGGTTGCCATTTCCTTCTCCAGGGGATCTTCCTGACCCAGGAATCGAACCCAGGTCTCCCACATTGGAGGCAGACGCTTTAATCTCTGAGCCACCAGAAGGAAAACACCTAAGAAGCACTTGTCTGACTTGAAGGAAGGGAATTACCTAACTCCAACCCCTCCAAGCCTTCTTGTATCATCTAAGTAAGTAAGTAAGTAAGTAAAGTCACTCAGTCGTGTCCGACTCTTTGTGACCCCATGGACTGCAGCCCACCAGGCTCCTCAGTCCATGAGATTCTCCAAGCAAGAATACTGGAGTGGGTTGCCATTTCCTTCTCCAGGGGATCTTCCTGACCCAGGAATCGAACCCAGGTCTCCCACATTGGAGGCAGACGCTTTAATCTCTGAGCCACCAGAAGGAAAACACCTAAGAAGCACTTGTGGAGAATATAGCCCAGGGGCTTGTGTTCACTGAAAGACTGAGACTTAACCACAGGACACAGAGTGTTTCCCCTCCCCCTCACATCACCACTACATCAATAAAGCCTCTGTGTAATAACGGGGATTGCAATGGACCTATTTATCTAAGTTCCTTTTACCCAATATCTCATGTCTGACTTTCCAAAAAAATGCTAAAGGTAAAAAAATAGTGAAGAGATACAGCAACCATCAAGCATCAACCAGACTGACATAAAGCAGAGATGTTGGCGTTCTCACACCAGGATCTAAAATAACAGTGATTAAAATACTAAGGAGTACACGTGTCTCTTTCAATTCTGGTTTCCTCAGTGTGTATGTCCAGCAGTGGGATTGCTGGGTCATAAGGCAGTTCTATTTCCAGTTTTTTGGAGAAGACTCTTGAGAGTCCCTTGGACTGCAAGGAGATCCAACCAGTCCATTCTGAAGGAGATCAGCCCTGGGATTTCTTTGGAAGGAATGATGCTGAAGCTGAAACTCCAGTACTTTGGCCACCTCATGGGAAGAGTTAACTCGTTGGAAATGACTCTGANGAAGAATTGATGCTTTTGAACTGTGGTGTTGGAGAAGACTCTTGAGAGTCCCTTGGACTGCAAGGAGATCCAACCAGTCCATTCTGAAGGAGATCAGCCCTGGGATTTCTTTGGAAGGAATGATGCTGAAGCTGAAACTCCAGTACTTTGGCCACCTCATGGGAAGAGTTGACTCATTGGAAAAGACTCTGATGCTTGGAGGGATTGAGGGCAGGAGGAGAAGGGGACGACAGAGGATGAGATGGCTGGATGGCATCACTGACTCGATGGACGTGAGTCTGAGTGAACTCCGGGAGTTGTTGATAGACAGGGAGGCCTGGTGTACTGCGATTCATGGGGTCGCAAAGAGTTGAACACGACTGAGCAACTGAACTGAACTGAAATTTGGTTATTTCTCTTATTATTGAGCTGTAAGAATTTTATGTATTCTAGATATGAGTTCTTCATTGGAAATATTATTTAGAAATAAAAGTTCAGTCTACTAGCTTTTCTTGGTTGTTGTTAAAAGTGTTTTTGAAGTACTAAGAAATCTTTGCTTAAATCGAAGTCACAAGGATTGATGCTTTTCTCTTCTAAGAGTTTTATTGTTTTAATTCCTAACATTTAGATCTGTGATCCACTTTATGTATGATGTCTTACACTTGTTTGTTAATTCACTTCTGAATATTTGCTTATTTTTTATGGTGTTATGAACAAATTATTTAGTAAATTTAAATTTTGCCGTTTTTCTCAGCACCATTTATTAAAGAAACTGCTTTTTCTCCATTGGCTGTTTTTGGTTCCCTTGCTAAATATTAGTTGGCTGTATCACTTTTTGTATTTTTCACTGCTGCTGCTAAGTCGCTTCAGTCGTGTCTGACTCTGTGCGACTCGATAGACGGCAGCCCACCAGGCTCCCTCATCCCTGGGATTCTCCAGGCAAGAACACTGGAGTGGATTGCCATTTCCTTCTCCAATGCATGAAAGTGAAAAATGAAAGTAAAGTCGCTCAGTCGTGTCCAACTCCTAGCAACCCCATGGACTGCAGCCTACCAGGCTCCTCCATCCATGGGATTTTCCAGGCAAGAGTACTGGAGTGGGGTGCCATTGCCTTCTTCATTTCTCACTGCTAGTAGTCGTGTCTGACTCTGTGCGACTCGATAGACGGCAGCCCACCAGGCTCCCTCATCCCTGGGATTCTCCAGGCAAGAACACTGGAGTGGATTGCCATTTCCTTCTCCAATGCATGAAAGTGAAAAATGAAAGTAAAGTCGCTCAGTCGTGTCCAACTCCTAGCAACCCCATGGACTGCAGCCTACCAGGCTCCTCCATCCATGGGATTTTCCAGGCAGAGTACTGGAGTGGGGTGCCATTGCCTTCTTCATTTCTCACTGCTAGTCTGTAGAAATTTATTTCTGTATATTGATCTTATATGCTGTAACCTTGTTGAATTAAGTACGTCTGAGGCTTCTTTTTTTCTTTTAAATTCTTTAGTGTTCCCTGCATACAGAATCATGTCATGTGTGAATAATGACAGTTTTATTTCTTCCTTCCCATCTGGTTACCTTTTAGTCTGATTTCATAATACTCACTAGACCCTCTGCTGAATAGAAGACATTCTGGCTTTGTTCCTGACCTTTGAGGGAAAGCAATGATTTTTTTTTTTTTTGCCATTGAACAGAATCTTAGAGAATACACTTTGTACAATTTCAGTCTTTTAAAATTAATTGATACTTGTCCTAATGTTCAAAGTTCCATATCCTCTAGTTGTCCTACCTATTAATGAGAATAGGATTTTGAGATCTCAGACTGTTACTGTTGTCTTATTTTTTCTTTCTGTTCTGTCAGGTTTTGTTTCATTTGTTTGGGGCTGTTTTTCCTTGTGTATGTTTATAATCGCTATATCTTCTTGATGATTTGACTGTCATAAAACGTGCTGCTTTATCTCTAGTAATATTTTTTTTGTCTGAAAGTATGTTTTGTCTGATAGACCGCTTCATCTCACTTATCGTTACTGTTGGCTTTCAGTAAATTTGGGTCTTTGGGTATGTGTGTTTCTTGTAGAGAGCATACAGTTAAATCTTGTTTAATTTTACCCAGTTTAATGACCTTTGCCTTTTATATACATATATGCAGACACACACAATATGTATAATAATATGTAAGATGTTTTCTGTAACATCTTGCAGAAAAACCCAAATGAACTTTTTGGTCAACCCAGTATGTTATTTCTTAATAAAACAGAAAAAAAATCATGAAAAAAGAAAAAATTCTTTCTTTTCACCACCTGTTTCTGTTTCCTTATCTGTTCCATTTAGTCACTCTTGTGTTATTTCTAGTTGATAATTCATTGAAGTGATGTCTGACTCTTTCTTAGTTCTTTCACCTCAGTTTGAGGTTTTAAATTTAAATTTTTGTTTTTATTTTATCACTAGTATACTACTTTGAAGCATTTAAAGCATTTTGCAATAGGTTGTGAACTATTGTTCTAGAGCCGGTTTTTCTGGCATATTTGTGTTGTCTTTAGGGGTGTTATTTTCTTTATTCTTTTGTTTTTAATATTAACTTTTTGTTTTATTTCTTTGGCCATGTCTGTGGGATGTCAGTTCCGTGACCAGGGATTGAACCTGTGCTCCCTCCATTGAATGTACAGAGTCTTAACCACTGGGCCTCCAGAGATGTCCCTTTAATACTAACTTTTAAAATGGGGCTTGATCTTAATATATTTTTATATTTTCACATGAAATTGTTTTTCTGGAACTTGTTGAAGAAGGCAGAATTTATCATAACTTCATTCACTTCACAGAAGTCTTGAGTGTATGTGTTTGAAAAGTTGGCAGGTTGCTTTGTGAGAACTCCTGGCTCTGTTTCCTTCTGCCACTTTTTCTGCACCTTATTTTCCATTATTTCTCTTGCACTGTCATCCTCACTTTCTTTCTGTTCCCAGTAGTGTATGGTCAGGTTGGGCCTTTGTCTGGAAGGGAGCTCTGTTGGGTCAGTGAGAGAGTTCCTTGTTAGTATACCAGTTCCTCCCGTACCATCCATCCAGTCTTTGGTATTCACTCACTCTACAAGTGGCCAGAACCATTCCTTGTCAGCTGCTATTCTCAGATTGGTTTGTGAAGCTTTCCGTTGCTATCTGTTTGTGTGTTCTCCTGGGCCTGGATCTGCCAAATGCCCTATTTTTTTTCCTTCTGATTGCTCCTGCAGAAGTGCTGATGCTAATCAGATCTTAACAGCTGTTGGTAGTTTTCCTTTCTGTGTCTAGGGTTTTGTGGTAATAACTTCTTACCTGTCTTCGTTGTAAGTGTTGTCCATGAGGTTTTGGTTTTCCTTCCTAGTTGTTCTGTTTTCCTGTGAAAGACTTGTAGAGATTTTTTCAAATACTATGCTGCACCGCTGTTGTCATATTTTTAGGTGTTATGAAAACCTCACTGTGACGTGGAGAAACTCTCTTCTAAGTTTAGGTTCAGATATCAGAATTTATCATAGTAGTATTTGGATGTGATTAAGTAGATTTGTTTCTTACACAGATGGGGAGTTCTGAGTCAGGGGCAGAGGACAACTTTCTGGGAGGAGGTCCAGAAACAGAAAATGAATACAAGTGCACAGGTGTTTTATGAAGGGTAAGTCTGGTTGGTGCAGAATTTGAAAGAGGCACCTGTCAGCCGTGGAATCTGAAATAGATAGCAAGTGTACACCTGTACTTGAGATACCGGTGAGAGTGATCTCTTAAGAAAATGATGGACAAGTGGAGGAGATGATGCTTAGAGGTTGCCAGCGCTAAAGCATAACAACACTTGGGGTCTTGGTTTCTTTCTTTTAGTACCCATTGTAGTGATCCACTTTTTAATTCCTGTTATAGTTGAGGCATACTACTGAAGAACTGGGCTTCAATCTTGCCTGCCTCATTTGTTCTCAGTATCCATGATCAACTCCTTTTCACTTGAGTTTCCAGGGGAGTAATCGCAATGAGAGGGAAGACAGGTGAAGAGAATGTACACTAATCTGTACTTTCAGGAGCAGATCATTGGCTAGATAAATTACCAAAGAATATGACAATGAGTGATAGCCATCTTAGCTGTGCTTTTTGTTAATTTCATATTTAATTTAAAATGTTTCATTTTATCAGGCATTACTGAATGTATAATAAATCTAACTAATTCATACATACTGTGTTGTGTGAGATCCTGGGAATATAAATAAGCCGAAGTCTAGTATTTACTTGACTCTAGTAAGCTTTTTATTGACTTAAAAACTAGCACATGAAATGTTTACTAAAATTGTAAAATACTATCTCTGAATCAGAAATACTAAAATACTGAAAACAGACATCCTAAAGTTGAGGAGCCATTTATGAAATGTTTATTAAGTACCAAGCATAATGCCTAAAGGCTTTTTCATATATTATGATTTATCTTCACAGTAACTCAGGTTAGATTATCATCTTTTAATAACAGGTGAGGAGTTTGTGGAAATAAGTTATTGTAATTGCAGGGGGACATTTGAACTCAGTTCTGTCTCATTTCTTATTGTTCAGTTGCCAAGTCAAGTCCAACTCTTTACAACCCAGCAGACTGCAGCACGCCAGGCTCATTTCTTATCAGTACATAAATGCTTTCAGTCAGGTTGTAAAATGCGTATATCTTTTAGAGAGGGATTTTGGCTTTTGCTATCTCTTTATTCTTCTGTGTTAAGCTCATTAGAGTGAATTTTAACTTTTTATTTAATAATATACAAAGGACTTAGACTTTTTTTTCTCCCCAAAGTCTTTCAAAGAACTGATTATGTAATTTCTGATACTTTAAGATGTCTAATGAAAGCCTAAGTAATTTCATCTTTAATATTACTTACATTTCTCAGTCATGTTACTTTACTTTCTTGGCAGCTTCTCAGAACTCTCTCTGTTTATGTTTTACCATAATGAATTTTGGGATACTTAACTGTAAAATATGCAGGCCTATTTAAATTTGAACTTGAACTATATGATATCACTCACATAGTAACAATCATAAATGTTATAAAGCTGTTCATTTAAAAAGTGAAAGAAAGTCCACTTCAGAAGTAGACATTGTGACAGTTGTTATTAGGAAATGAGAGAAAGTAATATGCTAGGGAAGTGAGAAGGAAAATAAGAGGAGAAAATTGTGGTGATGGGTGACATAGTTGTGAGGTTTTAAAATAGAAAGTTTGTGAAACTAGTCATTCTAATCTTGAATTCAGTTATTTAAAAATCTGGCTCAAATTTGAAACACCTTAGGCTAGACTCATTCCATAAGTGATAACACGTGCTAATTCTGCTTAGATGAAAATGATCTTGCTGCTCTTTAATTTAGTGTAGGTGGTCTGTTAGGTATTAGAGATCATCAGATAACCTTACAGACCTAAAAGTTGGATTGTCTTTGTGTTATCCTTTATTTCTCTTTAATTGCTTACATTTCCTCTTTCTCTCCTCGCTGAGTGATTTATGAAAATATTAAGATTTGGTATTATGAAAATATCAAAGCATTTATTTTCTTGATTTATTACTGTGGCTTAAATGTGATTTATTCATTATTCAAGAATTTTCTTATATACTAATCACATAACTCTCCATGAGACTGCAAAGTTCTGTGTCTTGAGTACCGGTCAGGCTCTCTACCTCTCCTTCCATATAGTTAGGATTGCTTGTGAATTTGGGGATCCGCTTTGTCTCTTGGACATGTTCTGCCAGTGGTTGGGCAGCTTCTTTGCCCCCTGGCTTGTGGAGATGAAGTAACCATACAGCAGAAAGCCAGATAAGATGATCATTTGCTGAAGCTAATCTGGGGTTTGCAGAGAGAGAGCTCTCCCAGAATGACTTCCTAGCCTCATGTGCGTGTTTTTACTTTTCACTTATGAAAGCCATAAAAAGTGACCGAAGAAATGGGCTCAGATTCTTTGTTCTTCCACATGAAGAAGGGAGAAACTTACTGCTAATTAAAACTGCTTCCCAGTGGCATCTTTAAACCCTGGGATTTTTCATGTTGCCGCCTTTCTCCTTCTGATGACATGAATCGTGTGGGAGGGTGGGAGATGGGAATTGACAGCAGTGCTTGTGTGTTAGCGCTCACCTTGTCTGCGTGGAGTGCACCTGGCGCCCGATGCCAAGCTAGAAACCATTGTTGATTGGGGAATTTGCACACCATGAATTCACATAAATTTGAATTTACTCTGTGACTGTTTTTCATAGGTATATTTGACTTTAAGGTACGTGTTATCCAGGATTTGTTATGTGTTAATGTGGACTACAAGACCATTTCAGTGGGAGCGATAAAGTTTTGATTAAAAACGAAAATTTAGAAATGTTTGTGCTTTTCTCTTTGGGTTACTAGGCAGGCGGTGGTTAAAGGTTCCCTTCCACATCCTTTTGCCTTGACGTTATTTGAGGACACATTGTACTGGACTGACTGGAACACACATTCCATTTTGGCTTGCAACAATACACTGGCGAGGGTCTGCGTGAAATCCATTCTAACATCTTCTCTCCCATGGATATACATGTCTTCAGCCAACAGAGGCAGCCAAATGGTAAGTGATCTTGATTTTTAAATTGCAAGTTGGAATAGCTTTGTAGCACTCTGATGTCTGGCTTTAGTGAAGGGGCAGGAGGAGAGAGGATATATTCAGAGTGGAAGGAATAAGAAATTGGGAAAATGTCAAAATTCAAGGTAAACAATAGTCTAAACCATTTGTAGCTTAGTATCTATCGCTGCAGACCACCTCAGCCCTTTGTTTTAGTCTGGGGTTATGAAGGTAAAGAAGAGAGAAAAAAAATTGATAGCTCATATATTAAGATTCTGTGCAAATACATTTTATATTCATATTATTTCTCACTAATGAGTGATTTCGTCCATTGTATGTTTAGAAACAGACACTTTCCTTGAATGGAACCTGTTAATTATTAATTAATGTAACTATTAATGTAACTGGTTCATTTAAGCGCCTCAGGGTTGCTTCAATAAGTACTTGCTTATCCCTTTTCTGTGTGTGTCTCCCCCTCCTTTTTCTTCTGTTTCTGGTCACCCTGTATAATGATTTGGACTGTGACTGCTGACAACAGTTTCTTGCAGGAAAATGTTAAGTGTTTGGCACTTGTGTGTAAATAAATGTCTGATGTGTGTCTGAGTGTATTTCAGATTGTATTCCAGAGCCAAAAATGCAGGGCTTTTGGATTATGCATTACTTTGTATTAGCTCTTTCCATTTAAGGGGAGATAATCAAATATTGAATGTGTCATATTGGAATCCAGTGATCATGAGTTCGTAAAAATGTTTTAAAATGTTTGTGTTACTCTTTTGTAAAAAAAAAAAAAAAAGAAAGAATACTCACTTGTATAAATGTCTTATTCTCATTCTTGGCTTTTAAATGGCACTGTTGATCCTTTATGTTTTACTTGTTTGAGAATTTGCAGTTATATGTGATACTACCTGTTATCTTTCATATTTTTTGTTTCCATGTTGATTTTCTCTGAGTATTGTTTAAATCCATCCTTCTCTATTGTTGCTTCAGATTTTCTAATTAATCTCTGGTTCTAAGTTTCCCCTTTTAAAATCCATTATGCTTACCTTTTCCATGTAAATCTTTCCACAGTGTGGCTTTTCTTGACAGTCCGTGCCTCCACCACAGACATTCCCTTCTCTGTGCTCATTCAGCTTTTATTGTTGATACTCAAATCTTAATCTTCAGTTACTCTGATCACCTTACTATCTCACACAGTGTACAGCCTCCAAACTTTCATTCATGTGGTTTTACCACACTTGAATGTCCTCCTATCTGTCCTTCCTGTCTTTCAAGGCTTCTGCCATGTCCTGTATCTGCTATGGAGCTTTTCTTCGGTTCTTCAGTTCTTCAGTCCTTCAGTGCTTTATTTCCCATTTGACTATATACTTATTTACAGTCTGAATGTGCAAGATCTCCTCAATTTCTTTGTTCTGTACTGTTTTCCATTATTACTGTTCATGAATTTTGGCTTACTGGCTAGATTGCAAGCTCTTTTGGGGGCAGGGACAGCCTACTTTACTTCTTGTGTATTCCTTTTTGGATACAGAATGCTAAGTAGATTTTTCACGGTTTAATTCCCTTCTTGCAGATGGCCTGGTTGTCAAGCACCCAGATAACATTTGGTAATTTGGTTTATCAGAGGTGCTCGTGTTAGGGTCGTTAACCCTTGTGTACCTAGAGTGGGGAGGTCATCCATAATCATTGGTATTAATCAGTGTGATTTACATTTGACAGCTACAAATCCATGTGGAGTTGATAATGGTGGTTGTTCCCACTTGTGTTTGATGTCTCCAGTCAAGCCTTTCTATCAGTGTGCTTGCCCAACTGGGGTCACACTCCTGGAGAATGGAAAAACCTGCAAAGATGGTAAGAAGTTGGTTGCCAAGAAGGAAGAATTCTAGATAGCAATTGGGATTCTGTATGATTATTTTATTTCTCTATAATAAGCTCTGTAAGTTACAGTGCTTTGGGAGACTAGTCACTAATCCCTCAGTCTTCACAGTTGCTTATATAAAAGGAGTGTTTTGCATTTTATGGCATCTCTCGAATGTTGTTTTATAAGTTATTTTAGTATTTTAGCTGAATTTTTAGCATGCAATTTTTTTGGGAAAAAAAACAGGTGCCATTTTTCTTCTCTGTCAGATCTCAAAGTCATGAATATCACAGTTGCTTCTTGTGGAAATGAATATTCTCATAAAGAATATATTTTTAACAGGTAACATTTGTAAATAAAGAACCTTTGCAAGGAAAAGATATATATTAAACTTTTAATTATAAAGACTATCATGGGATAGATAAATTTTCTGAAAAATGATTGAGTGATATTTTTAATTGCCTTTTAACAACAGAAGAGTGCCTTCTGAAGAAGAAAAGAATTCCTTATTGTTCTGCTCAAAGCAACCTGTTGCTTAACCACCACACTGTCTCTTCTCCTTACTCTCAGTTCCCTGTAGAGAGAGGGGATGTTGGAGAAATGTTCTGATTTAGGACATTTCAAGGTACTTCTGGTTTGGGAGAATGCCAGTTCTCTTTTTCTTCTTAATGAGAATGTTGTTCTTCATTCTTAACCCTATGGATCACCATCTGGTTCTCTAGCCACCAGCAAGACCTGGTAAGAAAATTGTTGTATTTAGCAGTGGCTTCTTTATCTAACTCTGAAAAGTAGAAGCCTTTATTTAGGAGTGGGTTAGAGTTCCTGGCAAGGGGATCAGGGAGTCAGAGAGATGGGATTGAGTTGGTGTACAGGATATCTGTCATGACTTGGCATTGATAAATTATCCTCCTAGTCAGAGGTGAAGCTGGCTGATTCTTGTGAGAGGTTTCCATGGCAAACAATAATTTGGTTTCAATTTAAAACAAAAGGTTTATGTAATGTTGCTTTTTTGTTAAAAAATGTAGCCTGACTTTAAAACAGTGGGTTTGTTTTAGCCATAGTGGTCTGTTACAGCCTTAGAGCAGTGCAAATGTACCTGTTTAACGAGCATCTTAATTTCAGATAGACATTTGCATGTAGTAGCCTTAAGTTACTTCGCTTTCACTTTTCACTTTCATGCATTGGAGAAGGAAATGGCACCCCACTCCAGTGTTCTTGCCTGGAGAATCCCAGGGACAGCAGAGCCTGGTGGGCTGCCATCTACGGGGTCACACAGAGTTGGATAGGACTGAAGCGACTTAGCAGCAGCAGCAGGAGCAGCAAAGTTAACTATTTTGTTTTGATCACCTTGCCAAATTAACAGCTTCACTTTCTAAGACTTCTTTGTTTGAAGAGTTTATTTTGGTAGTAAGTGGAGGCAGTGAATTTTATAAAGTTATTCCTACTTGGTGCCCACTGTGGCCTTTAGGGGTGTATTCTCTCCAAGGTAGGGTTTATTTATAATTAATCCATGAGTCAAAAAGCTGACGCTGAGAGCTTCTTCTCTCAATTTTTTCTAGTATAATTCCAGATTAATGCTTGAAGTTTCATATCAGTATTTTCTTTCAGACTCATTTCTTTGGTTGGGAATCTTTTTTAACTCTTTCACATGTCAACTTGCTTGCTATCTTTTTGTTAGCTTTTATATAATGTTAGATGATTTTTTGCTAGTGGTTGACTTGAGCATTTAAAATAAAAAAAGATTGAGTTAATATTCTCATTCTGAGCTGTATTTGTATTGATTGCTGCTTTGGGTTTAAAATACTTCATAAATAAATCTGATTTAAAAAACTCAGTGAAATAAAAATTTAAGAGTTTATTAGAAAATAATGCATTAGCTACTATTTATTGAGTACTTATATATTTGGTACATTTTTGAGTTTTATATTTATTTCCTCTAAGTCTCTCAGCAACCCTGTGAGATATCAAGGAAGACATCAGGCTTAGAGAGAGGAGGTGTTTTGCCCGACTTTGTGTGACTGCGTGAATCCGGTTCTGTGTCACGGACAGCGCTCACCGCTGTCCCATGGGCCACATTCATTCGGTTTCCTCCTCTCCTGTTCCCTCTCTTCTGCTGCTGTGTCCTCCTCCATAGCCTCTTTTGTCCTTAGTTCTTCAGACATTGCCCTATAGTTCTTTTTGTTAAAACAACTTTACTGAGGTAGTTTACATATCATAGAAAATTCAGCCTTTTCAAGTGTACAATTCAGTGATTTTTTAGTCAATTTACAGAGTTGTGCAACCATCACAATCCATCCAATTTTAGAACATTCTCATTAATCACAAAAGATCCTTGTCCTGGATTCCTTACCTTTTTAAACATCTTTCTTGAACAAAGGACCTGTATCCTATACTTCCTCTAATATTTAGCTACTTAGCTTCTTAGACATTACTTAGTTATATTCATTTCACCTTTAAGTGGCTGTTGTTAATTCCAGGGGCTATATAATGAATGAAGCCAGAGGGAGAATCAGAAGTTGATTTGGAGAGCTCAGCCATTACAGAGCATGACCTCTTAGTCCAGCTCTTCCTGTTTTACTGTATTACTTTCTAGTCTACCCTAAATAGACCCTAGTATCCTTTTATACTCATTGCTTTTCAGTTCCTGAGAAAGTTATGCATTCTTTATTTAGAGACTAAATTTGGCCTGTGGGTTTCCATGTTTTCTTCATTGTTCTTCACTTTGTTCTAGGTGCCACTGAATTACTGCTTCTAGCCCGAAGGACAGACTTGCGACGCATTTCTTTGGATACACCAGATTTCACTGACATTGTTCTACAGTTAGAAGATATCCGCCATGCCATTGCCATAGATTATGATCCCGTGGAAGGCTATATCTACTGGACTGATGATGAAGTGAGGGCCATACGCCGCTCCTTCATAGATGGATCCGGCAGTCAGTTTGTGGTCACTGCCCAAATTGCCCATCCTGATGGTATTGCTGTTGATTGGGTTGCCCGAAATCTTTATTGGACAGACACTGGCACTGATCGGATAGAAGTGACAAGGCTCAACGGGACCATGAGGAAGATCTTGATTTCAGAGGACTTAGAAGAACCCCGGGCTATTGTGCTAGATCCCATGGTTGGGTAAGAGGCTCTGCTGACAGAAAATCTTGCCAGGGGTTTCTATTTCCGAGGTACCCAAAACATTGACCAAAACAACATGAAGTATATGTTGCTTTCCAGTAAATAGTTCTTTAATGACTGTGCATTTTTAGAATACAGTGATTGGAATAAAACCTCAAGTTAATGAATTGCTAGTTTTTTCCTTGAATGTTTTGAATACATTTTCTTTCTAAATTAAGTCCATACTTGCTGACTTTGGGTGTTGGCTGCAGATTTTGCCAAGGTTGCATCATGACCATGAAAAATATGGAGAGAAATTGTTTTCAGAACTCTTTCTCTTCCCTTAGAAAATTTAATTTCATCTCATTTTCAGTACTTCTAGGATGATTTGGTAAAGAATATGTATTTTTAAAATGTCCCTAAATATATGAATGGCCTGATTTCTAAAACTTCGTCAGGACATGCAGCTATACGCTTGGTCTGTCATCCTTTTTTGGGGGGCTCTTACACCCTGACCGTGATCCAGGGAAACAGCTTTCTACCTACTCATCAACGTTATTTGTTACTATGAGATTCATCCTGAGGGTGAACATAAAGGCAAATTATTACACTTCAGTGCATACCAGTGCCTTTGAGCCCCTTAAACTCTCAGGAGCTGCAAGAACCAGTGCTAAGAGAAGAGTTAGTTATTTAGGGAAATTGGTTTTCCATCTGAATATTACTACAGGGATAGCCTTTTTTTTTGGTCAGAGATGATAAACTAGCAAGAGAAAGAAGATTGTTGCTGGTAAGGAACACAGAAAAACCTAAACATAGAATCTCATTATTGGAAGGCATTTTTTCATTATCACTCCTAGAAAAAACACTTTCATTTGAAAACATTTTTTACAAGCTTATATACTGCAATTATAAATGTATTAAATGGACTCTTTGTATGTTTTAAGTCTTAACTTGTTTTTCCTTCTGTGGATGTTAACTGGTAACCAATGTAAAAGAGGGTTGGATCGCACCTTTATGATATCTGAAATTTACAGTTTATTATCTGTTTTTAGCTTATACTCTGTATACTTCTGTAGGTACATGTATTGGACGACTGGGGAGAAATCCCGAAAATTGAGCGAGCAGCTTTGGATGGTTCTGATCGAGTAGTGTTGGTTAACACTTCTCTTGGTTGGCCAAATGGTTTAGCCTTGGATTATGACGAAGGCAAAATATACTGGGGAGATGCCAAAACAGACAAAATTGAGGTTTGTTTCTTGCTTTTTCACTTTAAAACCACATTTATAAGGGTTTTTGAGTTGATGGTGATCTGATGCAGATATTCTTGTCTCTTCAACGTGATGCCAGAGGTTTCTTGTATTTCAAGCAGCCTTTGGGATTCTAGGAATTAACGTCTTTTCTTCCAACTCATCAGAAGATTTTTGAGTTAAATTTGCATAGTCTTAAAAGCTTAGGTGAATGATTTTTCTCATTATGGGTAAAACCACTGCTTGAATTTCCTAGGGGCAATTTGCGTGAATCAAATGTTAAATAAGCTTGCTACTGGAAGAGCTGGTAGTCATTGTCAGCAAAACAAAGCATACTTTTTGTTGGTGTTGGGGAGGGTGGTGGTATATATTAACTATTAAGATGGTTACATGCAAACAGTTTTCAAACTGATTTATGACCTATGTGGGAGAAAAATTAATTAGCCAGGGCTTGAGGGAAAATATTTAACAAATCATAGAACTAAGTTGGGGCAGCCAGAATAGAATTATGGTGGAAACAGCCACCATATGTGAATATTTTATTACTTTGTTTTGTAAAGGGTGAAAATCCCTGATAATGAATGTGAAGTCTGAATTCTACAACTTTAAATTGGGCTCTGCTAGAGGTCTTGTGGGTCACATACTTAAAACAGAGTTCTGATCACAGTATTTCTTTGGAGAGCACATGACTTCGCATATAAGGTGTAGGTTTGAATGTCTCTTCAAAGCCCCGGCACGCATCTTGTAATGGATAATTTGGGATATAGAGCAGTTACTTTAGAAAGGTAATTCTTGGGAGTGACAGGGACTCTCATGGAATAATGAGATAAAAGGCCTTCATTTCAGACTGGAATCTTGGAATAGGAAAAAACTCATTCCACTGGGCTTAAATCCTGAAAACCATCTTCTGCTCTTGCAGCTGGTTTCCATTAATAGAAAACTTTGCATAGACTTGACTATGCAAACATCTTCCCTGTTGTTAGTGTTTCACTGCCCCCACCCCCTCTAAATCCACCTTAGTGTTGGAATTTTTAGCAACTGGCATGTGGTGCTGCTGGGACAGAGGTTGTGAGTTTACTTTTCAGACAGGCCATGAGCATCACTGGGGTACAGATCACACACCGAATTGTTGATCCGCCCTGGACTCTCCATGAGTGTATATATGTTACTACTCTTAGAAAAACAGTTTTAGCCCATGTGTCTCAGAGGACTGTCTGCACATAAGGCAGGAGCACATAGTTTACATCAGAGAAGAGAATGTGATTTTTTATTTCATCAGTTCAGTTCAGTCGCTCAGTTGTGTCCGACTCTTTGCAACCCCATCAATTGCAGCATGCCAGGCCTCCCTGTCCATCACCAACTCCCGGAGTTCACCCAGACCCACGCCCATGGAGTCCGTGATGCCATCCGGCCATCTCATCCTCGGTTGTCCCCTCCTGCCCCCAATCCCTCCCAGCATCAGAGTCTTTTCCAATGAGTCAACTCTTCGCATGAGGTGGCCAAAGTACTGGAGCTTCAGCTTCAGCATCATTCCTTCCAAAGAAATCCCAGGGCTGATCTCCTTCAGAATGGACTGGTTGGATCTCCTTGCAGTCCAAGGGACTCTCAAGAGTCTTCAACACCACAATTCAAAAGCATCAATTTTTCGGTACTCAGCCTTCTTTACAGTCCAACTGTCATATCCCTACATGACTACTGGAAAAACCATAGCCTTGACTAGACAGACCTTAGTCGGCAAAGTAATATCTCTGCTTTTGAATATGCTATCTAGATTGGTCATAACTTTTCTTTCAAGGAGTAAGCGTCTTTTAATTTCATGACTGCAGTTACCATCTGCAGTGATTTTGGAGCCCAGAAAAATAAAGTCTGACACTGTTTCCACTGTTTCCCCCTCTATTTCTCATGACGTGATGGGACTGGATGCCATGATCTTAGTTTTCTGAATGTTGAGGTTTAAGCCAACTTTTTCACTCTCCTCTTTCACTTTCATCAAGAGGCTCTTTAGTTCCTCTTCCCTTTCTGCCATAAGGGTGGTGTCATCTGCATATCTGAGGTTATTGATATTTCTCCCGGCAATCTTGATTCCAGCTTGTGTTTCTTCCAGCCCAACGTTTCTCATGATGTACTCTGCATATAAGTTAAATAAACAGGGTGACAATATACAGCCTGATGTACTCCTTTTCCTATTTGGAACCAATCTGTTGTTCCATGTCCAGTTCTAACTATTGCTTCCTGACCTGCATACAGATTTCTCAAGAGGCAGGTCAGGTGGTCTGGTATTCCCATCTCTCTCAGAATTTTCCGCAGTTTATTGTGATCCACACAGTCAAAGGCTTTGGCATAGTCAATAAAGCAGAAATAGATGTTTTTCTGGAACTCTCTTGCTTTTTCCATGATCCAGCTGATGTTGGCGATTTGATCTCTGGTTCTTCTGCCTTTTCTAAAATAAGCTTGAACATCTGGAAGTTCACGGTTCATGGTTTTATTTCATAGGGACTTTAAAAAATTCCATATTTGATCTTTCTTAGCTTATTGTGACTGTTTAGATTGTAAATAAAATATTGATATCTTTCTAGGAATTTTTCAAGTCTTATCTATGTTCAGTTCAGTTCAGTCGCTCAGTCGTGTCTGACTCTTTGTGACCCCATGAATCGCAGCACGCCAGGCCTCCCTGTCAATCACCAACTCCCAGAGTTCACTCAGACTCACGTCCATCGAGTCAGTGATGCCATCCAACCATCTCATCTTCTGTCGTCCCTTTCTCCTCTGCCCCCAAACCCTCCCAGCATCAGAGTCTTTTCCAATGAGTCAACTCTTCACATGAGGTGGCCAAAGTACTTGAGTTTCACCTTCAGCATCATTCTTCCAAAGAAATCCCGGAGCTGATCTCCTTCAGAATGGACTGGTTGGATCTCCCTGCAGTCCAAGGGACTCGGCAAGAGTCTTCTCCAACACCGCAGTTCGAAAGCATCAATTCTTTGGCGCTCAGCCTTCTTCACAGTCCAACTCTCACATCCATACATGACCACAGGAAAAACCATAGCCTTGAGTAGATGGATCTTAGTTGGCAAAGTAATGTCTCTACTTTTGAATATGCTATCTAGGTTGGACATAACTTTTCTTCCAAGTAGTAAGCGTCTTTTAATTTCATGGCTGCAGTTACCATCTGCAGTGATTTTGGAGCCCAGAGAAATAAAGTCTGACACTGTTTCCACTGTTTCCCCCTCTATTTCTCATGAAGTGATGGGACCAGATGCCATGATCTTCGTTTCGTGAATGTTGAGCTTCAAGCCAACTTTTTCACCCTCCTCTTTCACTTTCATCAAGAGGCTTTTTAGTTCCTCTTCACTTTCTGCCATAAGGGTGTTGTCATCTGCATATCTGAGGTTATTGATATTTCTCCCGGCAATCTTGATTCCAGGTTGTGTTTCTTCCTTTATTTAGAGAAATTTATTAGGAATCACAAGAAGTCAAGGAGAGATTCAGGCAGAGAAATGGGAATTTATGGAGGTTCTGAATGACAGTGTTTAAGAATAAAAATGCATACACATCATATAACAATATGGAATATTTTACAGAATATATTTTGTGGGAAGTGCAGTAGGTCTAAAAATTAGACCTACTAATTCTGACCTCTTGAGCTGTGTATATGTATTAATATATGTGATGTCATTTGCTTTCTCACTTCCTTTTTCTTCCTTCACTTGGACTGTCATCCTTAAACTTTCCTTTCAGATCTGATTCTCTTCTTCCAGGTTTCAGTCAGTTCAGTTGTTCAGTCATGTCAGACTCTTTGTGAAACCTCATGGGCTTCAGCATGCCAGGCCTCCCTGTTCATCACCATCTTTCGGAGTTTACGCAAACTCATGTCCATTGTGGAGAAGCAATGGCAACCCACTCCAATACTCTTGCCTGGGAAATCCCATGGATGGAGGAGCCTGGTGGGCTACAGTCCATGGGCTCGCAAAGAGTCGGACACGACTGAGCGACTTCACTTTCACTTTTCACTTTCCTGCACTGGAGAAGGAAATGGCAACCCACTCCGGTATGCTTGCCTGGAGAATCCCAGGGACTGGAGCCTGGTAGGCTGCTGTCTATGGGGTCACACAGAGTCGGACACGACTGACGTGACTTAGCAGCAGCAGCATGTCCATTGAGTCGGTGATGCCGTCCAAGCATCTCATCCTCTGTCTGCCCCTTCTCCTCCTGCCCTCAATCTTTCCCAGCATCAGGGTCTTTTCCAATGAGTCAGTTCTTCACATCGGGTGGCCAAAGTATTGGTGTTTCAGCTTCAACATCAGTCCTTCCAATGAATATACAGGACTGGTTTCTTTAGGATGGACTGGTTGGATCTCCTTGCAGTACAAGGGACTCTCGAGTCTTCTCCAACACCCGAGTTCAAAAGCATCAATTCTTTGGCACTCAGCTTTCTTATAGGTTTATTGGAACACAACTGTGGTTTGCTCTTTGTTCTCTTTTTGACAGATTGTTTAGGGTTGGTGATACATCTGCTTCTACCAAATCATACACACAAAGACCTCCCCTTGTTTTTTCCCCTGGAGATTCTGATGAAGTTTCCCTAATTGAGCATTCAATGCATTTGTAATTTTAATTACAATTACAGTATAAATTTTTTTTTTTTTTTTTTTACAGATGCACCTGGGAAATAGAGCTGATACTGTTATCTAAAACTGCTGGTATATGACAAACTAAGGAAAGAACACAGCTGTCTATCTAAATCAGTTTTGCATAAGTGAGGAAGAAAAACTGTTAGGTTCCTACTCTGAGACAAGTAGTGATTATAGGAGCAGCTGTGACCCCAGCTTTTCATCTTGCCTTGCTTGATAGTAGGTCCACGAAGACTTTTGGGAAGATACATAATTTTTAAAATGCTCTCTTTTCTTAGTTACTTGCTGGCTAGCAAGTAATCAACTTATCCTTAGTGCTCATCTGACCTAGTCTAGGTCACATGCTCCTTGCTAGTCCCCTTCTCTTTAGAAAGCTTCCCTGCTGCTTCTGTCATTCCTAAGAATGAAAAGTGCTTTTTCCTAGGACTAAGAAAATTACAGTTGTAGTGGCCCTGTTCTCTTCTAGAAGACTTCAAGTTACCTGGGTTGTATGTTTCCAGTACAGTTGGGAATTAAAAATAGGGGTTTGGTAAATGATCACGTAGCACTGTAAGGCATAGTAAGCTCTTGTGTTTTGCGTGGATCTTACGGGAAGAGCTCAAAATGTTTTTTGAGCTCAACATGTATGCTCAAATGTATGCTCTCTGCTCCCTCAGTGGAGATTACTTAGATCAGGTTCTCACTCACTTCTTTTGGTAAGTGGTGATGTAACCAGGTGCTGGATATGTTGGGGAGCTAGGTCTGAGGATTGGGGGAAACCAGAGGAAATTAATAGGGAGCTTTGGATTTCAGACTTCATTTTTGTTGTCCAGAGTTGCAAGAAGAAATAAATAGGTTCACCATGTGATTTATAACCAACTTCCACAGAGAGCAATGCTGTATAGTGAAGTGCTAATGATGTCTTTTTTTTTCCCTTCCTTTCTTTTTTAAAAAAGTCGATCATCGTATTGACTGGTGCTTTAAGAATGTTTCTGTGAGTGTATGTCTGATTTTCGTATTTGTGAACTGATAGGGACCACTTAAGTGTAGGTACTTGTTTATGCTTCTTCATTATGCTCAAATCATTTCATCACCTTTTACACACAGGCTTCTAGTTTGCTTGTCTGCACTGGAATCCCCTCTAACCTCCACTCAGGTGATAAAATAATAAATACTAAAATACTTTCTGATAATAAATACTAAAGCATTAGCCAAAAAGGTTGTTTCTTTTTTCTGGTAGGTGACATTAAACAAGCCTTTATGTCTGTTTTGTAAGGCCTTACAGTAGGCAGAAGCACATTGTGTCTTAACAATAATCTCAGTTTCTTGATCCACTTGATCCACTTAACGCCAAAAGCATTAAGCATTTGTTGCACTACTGGCCTGCAGTATTGCTTACCAAGAGTGAAGACATATCACAGAAAATTTATAAGTTTAAAATATTTATATAAAATTAAGAATACACTGTTAGCTTGTATTTTCTTGATGATTTTTACATACCAGTTTAACTTGACATTATTAATGTGATTTCAATCACTGGTTATATTGAAAATAATAATACTGTCATAGAGATTTTAGTATTAAAATCTCTGAGATTTTCTCAATTTATTTTCTCAGTGTATACTTGTTTTTTTTTTTTCTTCCCTTTTTATTTCAGAGCTTATGCCAACAAATGCAGCAAGAGCTAGTGGAGATAAAGAGTTTCTCATCTATATCAAAGACATGTAGAATTTTTTTTCAAATCTCTTTTATTGTAAATTTCCTTATTTTAGAGAACATAGCGTCCATAGATAGTTTCTCCAAAATCTAGTTATGCCTGGCACAATTCTGTTGGGAAAGAGAAACAGAGATTATTAGAACCTTGAGTACCAAGAAATTTTTGAATAAAGAGGGTATTATTGTGTAGGATGTGTACTGAAAACTTGGCCTTTGGTGAATGTTCTGTTTCACAGTCTAAGCCTGAAATTGCAGGGCTACATTTTCCTCTCATGACAACTTCCTCTATTTAATCAGTACTCTTATAAAGAAATTTGTTTCCCAAGTATTCAGATTTCTTTTTAAAGTAATTTCTTTGTCTGGCATCTTTAGCGTGAGTATTGTGAAAGTCTGTTGAAACACACAAGGACCCATTTATGATGGTTTTCCTTATTGTTTGTTTCTAAGATTAATTCCTCCTTAAGAAATTATGATAATGTAATCATTATTGGGGTAATCATCTCATCTGTTGAGGTAAAGCTCTCCTGAGTATATGACAAGTACCAACAAGTTCTTCCTTTTAAATCTTTGCCAGTTTATAACACTGTTCTGTAAAATTGATTTTATTTCTAGTTTTAGAGAAAGGTTAAGATAATGAACTTAAATAATCTGAATCTTTGTCCATTCTTACTACTTTACCACAGTATATATGTATGTGAATATATATATTTTTCCCCATGTATTCTCGACATATTATAACAGAAAAATACTGATAAATTCCACTATTAGATTCCTCAGCTCAACAGAACACCTGGATTTGCAAAGGGCCTGTATTCATTGAGTTGTAAACATGATGCTCTCCCATTATATTTCTTATTTCTGTTTGGGATGTATCTTACGATTATGTACATCTTTAAGCTTCTGTATAGAAGTTACCTGTTTCATACCTATATGAAAGTTGATGTACAGTTCTAACAACATTTTTAAACTTGTTACTACAGTCTGCAGTAGACAGAGTAGCACATCATCCAATTATAAGCTCTGTCATCTCATTATCCACTCTACTTTGGCTCTAAAATAATTATTGGACATATTTATGATGAGAGAAACTTGCTTGATGATAGGTGTAATCATACTTTCCTGAACTGCTGCAACAAACCCGTGAGTCTCACCAGGCAAGATGCATTTACCTCACTTTGGAGTTAGAATAATTTTATCTGTGTAAATTAGGATAATCTGATATACGTTGGTACTTAGAAAGCATTTTAGTGACCAAGTTTGAACTTGCACTTGTATCATTTTTTAAATATTATCCAATTATATGTTTTCATCTCATGTTTTAATATTAAGCCATTTAATATGTGAGGAGCTGTTTTTAGTTACAGTCTGATTATTTTGGAAGTGGCTGTTTTGTTCCTTTGGTTTCTCTACCCCTGTAGTAGGAGTGCTGACTTTCAGTGACATCCTTTCTTGAGAAGAGAGGTCAACCTGTTTACAATTTACAACAGTTTTTAGTTCTTACGGAGGTAATCTCTAGATCTTTATTGAATCATTTTGTGATACTGGACCTAGTTCTCTTATGATTTTGCCATTTACCTGGGTGACCATAGATAATTCACATTATTGCTGGTCTTTGTATTTTGACCGTTGAGATCATTTGAAGCTGATGACTTGACATTCCTTCCAGATTTCACATTTTCTGATGCTTTTTATACTAATTACATATCATAGGGTAAGAACAAATAAAACATTTTGCCTGGGAGATTGCTAAGAAGGAATGTATATCACAGATGACATTACTGCTTTTTTTTTTCTTTAAAATTTTTCCTTTTATACCGTGCCAGTAATTCCTCTCACCTAAGGAAAACTTGGCGTGTTGGAGGTTCACTCTTTGTAACTCAGTTTTACTGATATTAACCTCTGGTAAGCTATTCATTTAGATTTTGCATTGACCTCTATGCAGACTACTTCATTATTAACATGTGTGACGAGTTTAAATAAATGTTGAAAGCTGTTGTTTGAAGCTTGCCAAACATGTAGATGTTAATGGAGTCCATGTAAAACATTTTTCAGGTGGTTATTTCCCTGTAGCTTGGAAGCTATTATATATACTTTTAAAGGGGTCACAGAGATTTTATTTTTATTGTTATTAGATTTGGAAAGGGTAAAGAGTCATATAAATGGCGAGGACCACAGTTTTGGGACTTCTTGGGAGGGAATTTGCAAAACATTGAACAGTGTTAACAATGACTAGTATTTTCACCTTAAGTTATCACTAGCTATTTAAGGAATTTGTATAATAGTCATTTGTAAAGTTATCCATAATGAGCAAAGGATTCACCTTCAGTCTTTTTTTCCCCCCACTTTAAATGTAGTTTTCAGTTTTGAAATGTTAAGAATGTTATAATGCAGGCCTTGTTAATTTTTTGGTTGAACTCTGAGTTCCCAGACTCTTCATTCATTGTGCTGTGATTGTGTTTTGTTTTGTTTTTGTTTTTGGTAGATGTGATCTGAAATAATAATCTCAGGGAAAGAGTTAGAATCCCTTTTATTGTGCTGAGATTTTCAGTAGACTAGTGTTTTGTTATTTCATTTTTTATTTTGAGCTTCTGAAATCTGCCAGGCTTCTATTAATCTAGCCCTTGCTCAGAGTTATTTAGTTTTGTTGTTCATTCATTTTTTATTTTGGATTATTTATGACTTGGTTTTTATGTCTGGTTGAGATGTATAATACTATTTTTGTGTTAGTCACAGTGTTGTTCTTAAAATATGGGGGAGAAAATCCCAAACTCTTCTGGGTTACAGTGGATTTCATTAGTCTGCAGATAGTAAGGAAAGGGTATTTCATGTGTTTTCAGAGTATCATTGTCTTTGGGGGAAAAAAGCCATGTTCAGACAGTTTAGATATTATTATCAGAAGGTTTCTGCATAGTTCCCTATACTCTAGCAAACATTTATTTTTTCTAACCCAGGTTTCATTTCTTAAAATGGAGCATTGCTTGGTGCTTTCGGATTAGCTGCTTTTATTTGCCAAAGGTCATAGAACTTTCTACTTAGAAAGAAAACAATAGAATTCAGGTTTCCTGTACAGTACTTTTTGTGTTGAGTTGTGCTGCCTGTTTGTTTTTGAAGTAATTTCAGACTTCAACAAAAAATAGGCAGGAGAAGTAAAACTTTCACCCAGGTTTGTTTTATATACTCAGAGAATAGTGATCACCAGGAAATGAACACTTATACCATTTCCATTATTCCTATTATACTAATTGGAATTCTCTCATAAGGAAGAGGTGTCCCTTTTCCTATTTATTCAGTTATTCATGTATATGTGTACATACATATTTCTATATATGTGAACCCATGGATGTTCAGTTTATTCCACAGGTGGCATTCCATTGTCATCATTATATTGTTGCAAAGATTATCCCAGAATGAGCAATAGGAGTACCATCAAGGTGATTCCATGTTCTTTTCACGTGTCCTTTTTTTTTAATTGTGGTGAAAAACACATAACATAAAAGCTACCACCTTAACCATTTTAAAACATACAGTGGTGCTAATTATATGTGCATTATTGTTCAAGAGCTCTTGAATTTTTTTATCTTGCAAAACTGAATCTCCATTCCTATTGAACAACTCCTGGGAAATACCATTTTACTTTCTGATTCTCAGGATTTGATTACTTTAGATAACTCGTCTAGGTGGAATTACGCAGTATACCTTTTTGTTACTGGCTGTATCTCACGTAGCATAATGTCCTCAAGGTTCATCCATGTTTGTGTCATGTGATAGGATTCCCATCTTTTTTTAGGCTGAATAATATTCCATTTTATGCACATACTACATTTTCTCTAACCATTCATCTTTTGATGGGCATTTAAGTTAGTTCCACTTCTGGGCTATTGTGAATAACCATACCACAATGAATATGAGGTGCAGATATCTCTTTGGCATCCCATTTTGCAATCTGTACCAGAAGTAGAATTGTTGGATCATACGGGAATTTAACTTTAATTTTGTAAGGAGTCTTCATCATTTTAAAAACACTTTTTGAAACAACAGTATAGTCCAGCTTTCTCTTATTTCCCGTGTCAAGGAGCCATGGTTCTTTTTAATGAAGAATAGTACTTAAAAACCAGAATCTGGACATAAGGCATGCTCATTGGTACTGCAGTAATTTGCCTTAATTACTAAGATATTAGAGTCAAATTTTTTCCCTACTGAGACTCCAAATAGAGTATACATAAGTTGTTCTTGAGTGAGAGGAAAGGAATCAGTTTTCCCTTGTTAAAACGCTGATGTTTCTCCCAGTAGGGTTTATTAAAGGCTTCAGAACAGTGGGGTTCTCAGAGGTCTCTCTGAAGCATTTGAGTAAATTGATTAAGGTGGTGTTGGTTTTCATCTTAACGATACCTTCAGCTGAAAAATCTATTCTCAATTTTATAGTTTTGCTGAGTAATTCTTATTTTAGAATGCTTCGGTCACAATAGCAATTTGTAGCTCTTGTCTGTAAAAGAGCATAGTAACTGCAAATGTTTGGTATTCTAAGCATGACTCCTTGTAAAAATACTATAAAACTACCTAGTGCAAGTGTGACACTTTCTCCTTCCGTGTTGAAAATCACTTGTATTTACTCAGACTTAAAATGTCTTGAAGTAGGTTAAAGTCTTTAAATGCAGCCCTGCATTTGCTCTTACTGCTCTCTTAAACAGATGCAGAGTATCCCTCTGTTTCCCCTATGGGTGCAAAGCGTTTCTCTTCACTTCTCACTCCAGTGAGATTCTGCATGACTGAAATGTTATTGCCATCAATATATATTGTTTTCTGTTTTCAAAAATGCCATTTCTGTGAAATTATACTTTATACCCTATGGAGTATATGAATCAGCCCCAGTGATACCTATTTGTCATATATATATAATTATATATTAATATATATTAATTATGTTAACATATGTAATATATAGACTAATAATTCACTGATTGTTTTGAATATTGGCTGGGCTATTATAAGAGGAATGGTTCGTTTGAATTTTCTTTTGGAACTTGATAGAATTCCCAGTTCATTTCATGACGAGTACCCGATTGTCCTGTTGTCATCTATTTATTGGACATGTCTAGTCAAGAGAAGTTGCATAGCAGCAAGTTTGGTAGCAGACTGGCTGCATTCCAAGATGGGTAATCCTGTGTTGACATTTAATGAGCTGACGAAACTGCTAAAAAACGGATGTCATGTCTACAGAAGGTTTGCCATTACCTCCTATCTGTGAAGATAATGTTCTGGTTAACCCACATCTGTTTCTTGTTGTAGCCCATATTCTAAGTGTGGTTTGTAATATTTGGGAATGCCTCAGAATGTTAAATCCGTACCACAATGCGGTTGAAGCAGCTGAAACCACTGGAGACTCTGGTTCAGATTTGGAGGTAGATTTTAGGAGTGACAGAAGCCTAATTTCAGTTTAATTAAACCACTCTGAGGTAATACGATGAAGCACAACCTCAAGAGTTGCCAGAAGATTTAATTAGTGTTGGCTCAACTTTTAAAGCATAAGGGTAATCTTTTGGAATCTGCTAAAATGGTGCATTTGTTCTGGGTTCACAGTGTACAAGCAGTCTTTTACCAAGATTTGGGTTGTTATTTTAAACATAGAGAGACTTAAAATGGTATTTACAAACCTAGTAACCTGTCCAAAACTGTTACTCCTTGGGTATGAGAGTGTAATAAATAGTATTTTCTTTGAGACAGAGCAACATGTTCTTGTTTACTGTGTTGCTTTTGCCTAGAAGAGAGATTGTGTGGTTGATAAAAGAAATGTTTAGGGTAGAAGCCAATTTGCTAAGAAGTGTCAACTCTGCAAAAGTAATGGAAGGAAACAGATTTCACAAAGTAATCCTTAGACTCAGTATAAAGGGAAATACAGAGTTCTTTAGGTGTGAGGTTTCACAGTCTCCTTTTGTTTAAACTTTTGATCCCGTAATCTCTTCAGACTATTCTTATAAATTGCTTCCTACATCATATGAATAACAAAAATGATAGCAGTGGTTATTAATAACTATTATTATCATTATTCACATGCCCTTGGACTATTATCTTTCCTCCATTTTTTTTTTTTTTTAACTTATGGAAAATTTCAGGCACATAGTAAAGTGGAGTAAAGATACTCAGGAACCACCCAGCTTCTCTCTAGTGAGAGCCAGTGAGATGGGGAGAGCCAAGGAGATGGCAGATATAAATGTAATGGCAGGTTCGGTTCAGTTCAGTCGCTCAGTTGTGTCTGACTCTTTGCGACCCCATGAATCTCAGCATGCCAGGTCTCCCTGTCCATTACCCACTCCTGGATTCTACCCAAACCCATGTCCATTGAGTTGGTGATGCCATCCAGCCATCTCATCCTCTGTTGTCCCCTTCTCCTCCTGCCCTCAATCTTTCCCAGCATCAGGATCTTTTCAAATGAGTCAGCTCTTCACATCAGGTGGCCAAAGTATTGGAGTTTCAGCTTCAACATCAGTCCTTCCAATGAACACCCAGGACTGATCTCCTTTAGGATGGACTGGTTGGATCTCCTTGCAGTCCAAGGTACTCTCCAGACTCTTCTCCAACACCACAGTTCAAAAGCATCAGTTCTTCGGCACTCAGCTTTCTTTATAGTCCAGCTCTCACATCCATACATGACCACTGGAAAAACCATAGCTTTGACTAGACGGATGTTTGTTGGCAAAGTAATGTCTCTGCTTTTTAATATGTTGTCTAGGTTGGTCATAACTTTTCTTCCAAAGAGTAAGCTCTTTTAATTTCATGGCTGCAATCACCATCTGCAGTAATCTTATTAATATAAATGTTGTTTTAATACTTCTATTTTGAGATAATCAAAAAGAAATGAAATCTGGCCTTTGTCCTTATTCTTAACAAATCTCGGCTGGTAGTTTGAAATGTAAACTTGCAATTGTGATAGAAGATGAAACAAGTGGAGTTTTGTTCATTCTTATCATGAGAAACCATTTTTTGAAGTAATTTTAACCATATTACAATTTAGTTTAGCTGGGGAGGGAAGAAAGCTTAAATGGAAAACATTTGTTTGTGGTTCTATTGGGCCTGAGAGTCTAGGGCAGCCTCGAAGGTGGCAGGCAGGTTTGAGAGGGGATGGAGGTCCAGTTTAAAACAGGAATGAATTAGCTTTGTTGTGGGCTGTATAGTCGCCACCATTAAATTCTAATCCTGCACAGTCCACTGTGGCAGTCAGTGGCCATGTATGTCCACAGAGCACCTGCTGTGTGGTTACTCTGAATTGAGGTGCTTAAAGTGTTAAATGCATACTGAGAAGACTATAAACATTAGTGTTAAAGTCTCAGCAAAAGTTCTAAAGAACTTTTGAAGTAAAAATATTTTGGATATGTTTGAATAAATTAAGTATATATATTTTTAAACTTAAAAAAATCTGGCTTCTAGAAAAATTTAAATTACACAGAACTCATATTTGTAATTTGTATTATTCTTTGTTTGGACAGCACTATTCTAGACTCAACTCTGTTGTAAAAAGCTACAGCAGTCAAGAATGAGAAGATAGTTAAGGGGACAGGTGCGCTTACAAAGTTATATTGAAAGTGTCTTTAGCATATCTTAATTACACTGTTAAATTTGAAATAGAGATGCTACATCTAGCATTAAGTGAGTACTGTATTTACTCCACTACCCCTCCCCCGCCAAATAAAACAAAAGACGTGTAGTTTTGCCTTTCAAGTGAGAGAAGAAGGAATAGCTAGCTAGAAGGGACTAATGTCCTATTATGCAAAGCTATATAGAATCCTAGCTGTGGCTTTTAGGGAACTGTATTTGAGTCCTTGGACTCTGCTGTTCTAAAGATTATCACTTATTGTTTTGCCAGATGTTGCTAAAAGTTACCTTACCTTTTAAGCATGTCCTTTGCATGTTTGTTTGTTTTTGTTTTCTTTTTCCTGAGACCCTTGCTTGCATGTAGAACAGCATTAACACTGATCTAAGCCTCAGTTTTGTCAGGGGATCAGAGTAAAGGTCACCAAAGCACTCCTAACCTGCAGTCCTTATGTGCAATTCTGAAATCTTAAAAAGTTCTTGAAACTGAAAATTGTTTTTGTTAGTTAAGTTGGTAAAGACCCTGACTTGAAGCAGTGTAAGACTAACTGTAGTCTCTATTTATGCTCTTTTGTGGGAATATGTGTATGTCTTTCAGCGAAAATATTATCATGCTTGGCAATGAGTGTTGCCCTGGACCCAGGTAGAGGTGATATGCTGTGTGCATTGTGTTAACCTTTCTATATTTCAAGAAAAAATTCTGACTTCTGAAACAGGGCTAATTAACCCCAAGGCTTTCAGAAAAGGGATTTGTTGGACCTCTATTATTCTGTGGCTTTCTAGGTGGCATGGTGGTAAATAATCTGCCTGCCAATACAGGAGACTTGGGTTTGGATCCCTGGGTGGGGAAGATCCCCTGGAAAAAGAAATGGCAGCCCATTCCAGTTCTGTTGCCTGGGAAATCCCATGGACAGAGGAGCCTGGTGGGCTACAGTCCATGGAATCGCAGAGTCAGAGCCACACACATAGACACATTATCATCCCACGAAAATTGAAAATATTTTATTAACTAAGACTGTGGCTCAGATCATGAACTCCTGATTGCCAAATTCAGACTTAAATTGAAGAAAGTGGGCAACACCACTAGACCATTCAGGTATGACCTAAATCAAATCCCTTATGATTATACAGTGGAAGTGAGAAATAGATTTAAGGGTCTAGATCTGATAGATAGAGTGCCTGATGAATTATGGAATGAGGTTCGTGACATTGTACAGGAGATAGGGATCAAGACCATCCCCATGGAAAAGAAATGCAAAAAGGCAAAATGGCTGTCTGGGGAGGCCTTACAAATAGCTGTGAAAAGAAGAGAAGCAAAAAGCAAAGGAGAAAAGGAAAGATATAAGCATCTGAATGCAGAGTTCCAAAGAATAGCAAGAAGAGATAAGAAAGCCTTCTTCAGCAATCAATGTAAAGAAATAGAGGAAAAGAACAGAATGGGAAAGACTAGAGATCTCTTCAAGAAAATTAGAGATACCAAGAGAACATTTCATGCAAGGATGGGCTCGATAAAGGACAGAAATGGTCTGGACCTAACAGAAGCAGAAGATATTAAGAAGAGGTGGCAAGAATACACGGAAGAACTGTACAAAAAAGATCTTCATGACCCAGATAATCATGATGATGTGTTGACTAATCTAGAGCCAGACATCTTGGAATGTGAAGTCAAGTGGGCCTTAGAAAGCATCACTACGAACAAAGCTAGTGGAGGTGATGGAATTCCCGTTGAGCTGTTTCAAATCCTGAAAGATGATGCTGTGAAAGTGCTGCACTCAATTTGCCAGCAAATCTGGAAAACTCAGCAGTGGCCACAGGACTGGAAAAGGTCAGTTTTCATCCCAATTCCAAAGAAAGGCAATGCCAAAGAATGCTCCAACTACCGCACAATTGCACTCATCTCACATGCTAGTAAAGTAATGCTCAAAATTCTCCAAGCCAGACTTCAGCAATATGTGAACCGTGAACTCCCTGATGTTCAAGCTGGTTTTAGAAAAGGCAGAGGAACCAGAGATCAAATTGCCAACATCCGCTGGATCATGGAAAAAGCAAGAGAGTTCCAGAAAAACATCTATTTCTGCTTTATTGACTATGCCAAAGCCTTTGACTGTGTGGATCACAGTAAACTGTGGAAAATTCTGAAAGAGATGGGAATACCAGACCACCTGACCTGCCTCTTGAGAAATCTGTATGCAGGTCAGGAAGCAACAGTTAGAACTGGACATGGAACAACAGACTGGTTCCAAATAGGAAAAGGAGTACGTCAAGGCTGTATATTGTCACCCTGCTTATTTAACTTATATGCAGAGTACATCATGAGAAATGCTGGACTGGAAGAAACACAAGCTGGAATCAAGATTGCTGGGAGAAATATCAATAATCTCAGATATGCAGATGACACCACCCTTATGGCAGAAAGTGAGGAGGAGCTAAAAAGCCTCTTGTTGAAAGTGAAAGAGGAGAGTGGAAAAGTTGGCTTAAAGCTCAACATTCAGAAAACGAAGATCATGGCATCTGGCCCCATCACTTCATGGGAAATAGATGGGGAAACAGTAGAAACAGTGTCAGACTTTGTTTTTTTGGGCTCCAAAATCACTGCAGATGGTGACTGCAGCCATGAAATTAAAAGGCGCTTACTCCTTGGAAGAAAAGTTATGACCAACCTAGATAGTATATTCAAAAGCAGAGACATTACTTTGCCGACTAAGGTCCGTCTAGTCAAGGCTATGGTTTTTCCTGTGGTCATGTATGGATGTGAGAGTTGGACTGTGAAGAAGGCTGAGCGCAGAAGAATTGATGCTTTTGAACTGTGGTGTTGGAGAAGACTCTTGAGAGTCCCTTGGACGCAAGGAGATCCAACCAGTCCATTCTGAAGGTCAACCCTGGGATTTCTTTGGAAGGAATGATGCTAAAACTGAAGCTCCAGTACTTTGGGCACCTTATGCGAAGAGTTGACTCATTGGAAAAGACCCTGATGCTGGGAGGGATTGGGGGCAGGAGGAGAAAGGGACGACCGAGGATGAGACAGCTGGATGGCATCACGGACTCAATGGATGTGAGTCTGAGTGAACTCTGGGAGTTGGTGATGGACAGGGAGACCTGGCGTACTACGATTCATGGGGTCACAAAGAGTCGGACACGACTGCGTGACTGAACTGAACTGAACTGAACTGGATACTTTATTTCGGGGGAGGGGGCTGTGCTGGGTCTTTGTTGCTGTGCAGGCTTTTCTCTAGTTGTGATGAGCATGGACTGCTCTCCAGTTGCCGTGTCCAGGCCTCTCATTGTGGTGCATTCTCTTGTTGTGGAACATGGGCTCTAGGGCGCACTGGCTTCAGTAGTTGGGGTTCACGGGCTCAGTAGTTGGGGCTCCCGGGCTCTAGAGCACAGGCTCAATAGTTGTGGTGCACGGGTTTAGCTGCACTGTGGCAAGTGGGATTCTGGACCAGAGATTGAACCCTTGTCTCCTGCATTGGCAGGCAAATTCTTTACTATTGAGCCACTAGGAATGCCCTATTAACCATAATTCTGCATTTGAGATAGTTATCTTTAGCACAGTCAGGACACGGTGATACGCTGTACATGAGGTATTCCTGAAACACAGCTGTGTTATGTCACTCTACTTAAAGTGGCTTTCATAAGTTTCTTGTTTTCTGTAGTTTTCTTATCTGGAATTTCATACCTGGCTATCAGGTGATATCTGCTTGAAGCTGTCTCTTTGAGTCCCTTTTGTATTCTTTTTACCTCAAAGCGTTTCTTTTAGTCAAACAAGACATTCTGGACTGCATCTTAATGTTTGTTACTTTTTTTGTTCATTTAAATAAATTTCTTTTTCATTCATTTAAATCATTTTCTTTTTTTCTTTGTAAAATTCTTCTAATTCTTGGAGGTGGATTTGAACTGCTACTTGCTCAAGTTTTTTCTGATCAGCAGTAGACCAGAGAAGGGTGTATGTGTGTGGTTTTAATACAAATGTAGATTACCTCCTCAATTGGATTGTAACCCTTAGCTAGAAGCGGCCCTGTTGTAAACTTCTCAGCATTCATCATATTTTTCCTGTGATTTGCCTTTAGCAAGTATGGTCATCAATTCTGGGGACTGATGTGAGGGTCTGATAGAACAGTGAAAGTGTATTCCAATTAAATTATCCAACTGTTTGCTCCTTTGTGCTTACTGTTTTAATGTGCATCTAAGTTGCATAAGCAAACAATAAAAATGGGCATTAGAAATGAGCATACGGCTGCAGGCTTGCAGTTTCCCACTAGCTGCCAGGATATAAAAAGGTCTGTGTTGCTTTTATTCTGTTTAAAAGTGTGTGATGGTTTGGTCTTTTATTTCCACATATCCTTTTATATTTATTTATTTATTTTTATTTTGAAGTGCTATATTTTGCTAAATTAAATATAGTCATTTAAGTGTAGCTATTTACTTTTAGAGACTAAAGCATTTTACTAAGAACAACAAAGGGGAAAAACAGCATTTAGAAAACCTCTACACATCTGATACTGTGCTAATAAGTAAACATTGTTTATTCATTAAATGACTTAGCATGATATGTTCTCCTGTTTTTTGTGTGAGAAATTGCCTTATCTCATGAGTGATAGAGTTTATATTTAAAATCCAAATCTGTTGAATTCTGCCAGAATACTGTTAGATAATCATAAGAGATGTTCTGCTTTGTTGTGTTTGGCTGAGTCATGAGGCATGTGGGATCTTAGTTCCCCAACCAAATATCGAACCTGTGCCCCTTGAAGTGGAAGCCCCTTGAAGTGAAACCATTGGATCACCAGTGAATTTCCCTATAAGAGATTTTTAGAGAGCAAATCAATGAAGAGTAAATGCTAAAGAGAAAATGCTGGATTTTGTGAACCAGGAGAATCTTTTGGAATTTTTCTTTGTTATATTTCTCCCTGTGATTTTCAGTTTTATTCTTTGCCTGTTATCTGACTTCATATTTAATCAGCTATCTTGTGTTTAAATTGTTAATTTATCAAAATGAACCATCAGGAATGTTGTAGGACACATAACCAAAGAAGGAGAGTTGGTTAATCCTGTAGTATTTTTGAAGTAGAAATTTAGGTTTTATTTTTAAAAACAAGTTCAGTATTGGGCAACTGGTGTATGCATTTAGATCAGCAAGTAAATTTTAACAGGAAGGCCAGTGTTTGAGTGTAGTAATCAGCAAAATTAGTGTTAATTTATTAAAAGTAAAATAGCTGATGCAAGACAATGCTGAATCTAGGAATAAAATCAAACGTGTTAATGTACTGTACACTTATAGAAACTATTATTTTAGGGTTCTAAAATAGACTATTCAGCAGTCTGTGTTAGATGCTGTCTAACAGGGTGATGAACTCCTGCCCCTAATGGAGGAGATAAGTTTCCTGTTCTGCGTATAACATTTTGGGTGAGGTCAGTACATTTTCGGGGAGATCCCTTGGGAAATACTGCAGCAGAGACTAATGAGGTCTTAGGCCAGAGCTTGCCATATTTGTAATTTTTCTGCAGAAGGTAATAAATAGTAAAGACGTAAGACTTGATTGTCTTGTTAAACGATGTTTTACAGAGAACAACCCAGGAAATCTTGGAAAATCCCCAGCCAGGTTTGAAAAAGGAAAGAGGAACCAGTGAAATGAAAAGATAGGAAACAGTCTTTGTATAGAAAAAGAAGTAACATCAGATCCTTGCCATGAAAACCCAGTGTAGAGTTTCAGTGAGTCAAAGAGGCAAACTTAACAAAAGCTGAGAAAAACAACAAAGTAGCCATTGATCGTTTTCAGTAGTTATTTTGTCTGAGTCACAGGTTGTCAGCCAGTTGTAGGAAGTGAAGGGACTGTGTGGTGTTAGGTAGAGGCAGCAGTTACAGATCACTGTCAAAGAATAAAAACGGAATCTTTCAGCTTTTAAACATTTTCTAAGATGGTGGAAACTGTTGTGTTAAAGGCAAAAAAGAAGGACTTTATGGAGAGGGAGAAATTGAGCTACTGGTAAGGAAGGAAATAGTATTGGGAGGAAATTCTTGCAAGGAGGGTAAAGGAAGATACCAGAGTCAAGAGATAATCTCCATATTATGATGAAAGCAAAAAAGACTAAGTTTTAAAATAAGCTTTTCCTCTTTACAATAATGACTATTCTAAATTATGTTTTTTAATATCCTGATAGGGCTTCCCTGGTGGCTCAGCGGTGAGGAATCTGCCTGCCGTGGCAGGAGACACGGTTCGACCCCTGGTTTGGGAAGATCCCCTGAAGAGAAAAGTGGCAGTCGACTCCAGTATTCTTGCCTGGATAATCCCATGAACAGAGGAACCTGGCAGGGTCGCAAGGCAGAAACATCTTTGTGACGAAACAACAAAAAATATGCTGCTGCTAAGTCGCTTCAGTCGTGTCCGACTCTGTGCGACCTCATAGATGGCAGCCCATCAGGCTCCCCCGTCCCTGGGATTCTCCAGGCAAGAACACTGGAGTGGGTTGCCATTTCCTTCTGCAATGCAGGAAAGTGAAAAGGGAAAGTGAAGTTGCTCAGTCGTATCCGACTCTTAGCCATGGGGTTTTCCAGGCAAGAGTACTGGAGTGAAGTGCCATTGCTTTCTAATATACTTTAAAAAGTCTATAAAATTTCATATATACTTCTTTTAAATATACATGCATAAGCCTTCCTTTGAAATGCCAGTCTTTTTTTTAAATTAGATCTTATATAGGAAAGATTTTTCACCCTGATCAGAGTTTCCAGGCAGTAAGTAGTAAAATGGGGCCAGAAATTCTTTCTTGGAGCTCTGGTTATAGGAGGGAATCAGGAATGTATTCATTCTCCCAAAGTAGACTATAGTGTGCATTTTTATATGAATTTAAAATTTGAGCAAGGATAATTTTTATTAATCCACATGGCCAAACTAGGATCTGAGGATAAGAACTGTTCTATACATTTTCATTTCCTTTTTAAGAAGGTTTCTTGAGTGTCTTAGGAAACTGCTCTCCTTTTAAAAATTGTTTTAAAAATATTTATTGAGTTCTTCATCAGACTCTAATCATAGCTATGAACGATGTAATAGGAAAGTAGATGAATTAGGTTCCTGGTGTTCTTGAGATGACTTTCTAGTTAGATAAGTAAACAGATTATCAAAAGTGACCACTTAGTCATTTTACTTTTATTAAACATCAAAATAACTTCAAGATAAGCCATAGATATCATGAAACATGTCCAGCAATGGTCTGTTGCAAGAAAATGTGAATATAAAAAAATCTAAACTCATTTCTCAAGGAGAAATTATTAACCTTAAAAAGTGTTTAATATTAGGGGTTGGAGTAGTAATTAATTATTTTGAACTATGTTTTTTACTTTTAGAAACATTCTGTTTAAAGATAGATTTATTCAGTTGGATTAATAGAAGTCCTGTTGTATCAGATACGAACATTTAATATAATCTCTCTTCCATCAGATATAAATCAATATTTGCAGTTGAAGATATAAGAATATCTTAAATATTTTGTTTCAAAAAGTGGACTGTTTTGGGAAGATCAGCAAATATTTTAAAAGTTTTAGGAGAGAGAAAGATAGTATTTGCTTGTCATTCCATCTAGGCATCATACTGTTGATTTACATGGAATATAATTTATGAATAAAAAATTAGTACTTGGCTAAGATTATACCTGATACCTCTTTTTAGCTGAGTGGGTGGCAGATGTTTGTATGTACAGGTTTTTAGCCACAGAATGACATTTCTGAAAGCTGATTTGCCTGGCACCCAGACTACTTTTTTTTTTTAAGTTTTTATTTATTTATTTGGGTTCACCGAGTCTTAGTTGTTTTTATGGGACTTTTAGTTGAAGCATGTGAAATTTAGTTCCCTGACCAGGGATTGAACCCAGGTCGCCTTTATTTGGGAGATCAAAATCTTAGCCAGAGGACCACCAGGGAGATCCCCCAGGCCACTTTAAATGCTAGAAGTGTTCTCATTGGGAACTTGAAAGTTGGTGCTTTGGAAGACTTCCTGTCTTTTAGAACAGAAGATTAGTACGTGTTTCTGTACTGTCAGAGACAGGTTAGATACCTTTGCCACTTCTAGAGAAATTGCTTCTGTGTGTAATGAAAAGTGTCAGGGTGAATTTAATCATGTTACTGTCGATACAGCCTAGTTATTTGAAACTTAGTTGTGGAGAGAGTATCTAGAGTGTCAGACACCTGACAGTTTTGTGATTGGAACTTTAGAGGACTGAGAGATTATTGAGAATCCTGTTATGTGTAGTTTTAAAAAAATCTTCGAACAGTGAAATAAGAAATATACTAAGTAGGAGGAGTCCTAAAAAAGACACTAATTCTGTTTACAAGCTGTGTGACCTTATTTGAATCTGTTTCCTTAGATATTAAAAAGGCAAAATTCTCAGGATAAAATGTGTCATAAAACAAAATATATACTGGTATAATGTTTGCAAAGGTACACTAATTTGAAGACAGATGGACAAGCAAACTTAAGGTGATAATATTGTACTTTTATTTGGTCATTTAATATAGGAGATGCATACTAAATCTAATGTCAGAATTTCTAGAAGGAAGGTTAGTAAGAGAATGGAGAAATAGGAGTTAAATATGAGCCTATATTGAGTCTTTGAAATCATTCTTATTAAATTAGCATGTTGTCATTTTGTGAAAGCATTGTAATAGAAATAACTAAGATCTCTTGGATTTTGACAAAAGCATGGTTGGTTTTTGTCGTTTTTTATATATATAAAGAATAAGTACACCTTTTCCTCTTCCTTCTCTTTAAACTTAAACTTGAAGGTTATGAATACCGATGGGACTGGGAGACGAGTGCTCGTGGAAGACAAAATCCCCCACATATTTGGGTTTACCTTGTTGGGGGACTATGTCTACTGGACTGACTGGCAGAGGCGGAGCATCGAAAGAGTACACAAACGAAGTGCAGAGCGGGAAGTCATCATAGACCAGCTCCCTGACCTCATGGGCCTGAAGGCCACAAATTTCATCGGGTCATCGGTAGGTAATTTCACAGTTCTCTTAGAGGATGAACCAGGAATGAGAAAAGATATAGTTAGCAGCCTGTAAAGTCAGCAGTGTAAATTGCTGATGTTTTGAGGGGATGTAGAAATCATCTGTTAAGCCTTCTGTAATGAGAAATGGACCTTTTTTTTTTTTTCTCTTTTAAAGAGATTATTTAATTTGTTGAAGCTCACAAAGTTAATAAATTCTTTGTGGTACAAGTACATTTTACATTTTTCTTAAAAATTTGTTGCCTTTCACTTAATATACCATGGTGTTTCACAGTGGCTAAGTCAAGGAAGACAGTGAAAAGTTTGTAGACAATTACCTTCTTTCCAAGGCTGTATCAGTCAACTTCCTTCCACATCCCACGGTCAAGCTCAAATAAACGTGCCAGGAGGAAATATTCCAAATCACTTTCTTCTGGTTCCTGAAACCTCCAGACCAGTTTTCAGCATATCGCCAAATTCAGTGATACTTGTGGATGACCCAGTGCTGGGTACCATCTAGGTATCCATGAATAATTTTTGAATCAATTTTCTTTAAAAGTGTTTATCCAGGGACAAATCAGAACTCAAGTCATTGGATCGATTGGCAAGGATGGATCTTTAAATGTTGGTTCAATACTGACTGCCTAGTTTGAATTGAAGGGCTAAACTTAACACCCACACACTGTCAGAAAAAGAACTTCTATCTTATTAATAATGCAGTTTGCTTAAAGCTTCCTCTGGGTACACAAGAAGGTAATTTTGTCAGACGTTTATTCCCAGTTGATCAGCACAAGAGTTTAGACCTGCTCCATTTTCAGTTCAGTCACTCAATCGTGTCCAACTCTTTGCGACCCCATGAACCGCAGCACGCCAGGCTTCCTTGTCCATCACCAACTCCTGGAGTCCTCCCAAACCCGTGTCTGTTGAGTCAGTGATGCCATCCAACCATCTCATCCTCTGTTGTCCCCTTCTCCTCCTGCCCTCAATCTTCCCAGCATCAGGGTCTTCTCAAATAGTCAGCTCTTCGCATCAGGTGGCCAAAGTACTGGAGTTTCAGCATCAACATCAGTCCTTCCAATGAACACCCAGGACTGATCTCCTTTAGGATGGACTGATAGGATCTCCTTGCGGGTCCAAGAGACTTTCAAGAGTCTTCTCCAATACCACAGTTCAAAGGCATCAGTTCTTTGGCACTCAACTTTCTTCATAGTCCAACTCTCACATCCATACATGACCACAGGAAAAACCATAGCCTTGACTGGACGGACCTTTGTTGACAAAGTAATGTCTCTGCTTTTTAATATGTTGTCTAGGTTGGTCATAACTTTCCTTCCAATGAGTAAGCATCTTTTAATTTCATGGCTGCAGTCACCATCTGCAGTGATTTTGGAGCCCCCAAAAATAAAGTCAGCCACTCTTTCCACTGTTTCCCCATCTAGTTGCCATGAAGTGATGGGACTGGATGCCATGATCTTCGTTTTCTGAATGTTGAGCTTTAAGCTAACTTTTTCACTCTCCTCTTTGACTTTCATCAAGAGGCTGTTTAGTTCTTTACTTTCTGCCATAAGGGTGGTGTCATCTACATATCTGAGGTTATTGATATTTTTCCTGGCAATCTTGATTCCAGCTTGTGTTTCTTCCAGCCCAGTGTTTCTCATGCTGTACTCTGCATATAAGTTAAATAAGTAGGGTGACAATATACAGCCTTGAAGTACTCCTTTTCCTATATGGAACCAGTCTGTTGTTTCATGTCCAGTTCTAATGGTTGCTTCCTGACCTGCTCCATTTTCAGCTTGGCCCAATTCACCGCTCCTGGGAGGTCGCCATACTGCCACCAACTTAGTCAGACACCCAGTCAGCCTAGTGTAGCTCCAGTCAGAACTCCTGGGCTGGAACCATCCTGCTCAGCCTCTGGCGTAGCTGGGACCGCAGGCCTGCACACTGTGCCTGGCCTTTTATTCCCTGTTAATCCTCACAATGCTTGTTTGTGAGATTAGAACTGAAACTCTAGATTTGGGAGCAAATATAATCCTATGCTTTGTCAAACAAATGTTTAGTCATTTAAATTGAAAATGTGTTGATTATGTCGATTGTGTGTCCTTTTATAATGAATTTGTGTTTTAGGTTCCAACCCCTGCGCTGAGGATAATGGGGGATGTAGCCATCTCTGCCTCTATAGACCCCAGGGCCTTCGCTGTGCCTGTCCCATTGGCTTTGAACTCATCAGTGACATGAAAACCTGCATTGTCCCGGAGGCTTTCCTTCTGTTTTCACGAAGAGCTGACATCAGGAGAATTTCTTTGGAAACTAATAATAATAATGTGGCCATTCCACTCACTGGTGTCAAAGAAGCTTCTGCTTTGGATTTTGACGTGACAGACAACCGGATTTACTGGACTGACATATCACTCAAGGTTAGCCAAAGAATTGGAATATTAAAACTGGGGACTAATTGGGAGAGCTTCAAGAATTTCTGAGTCTTCATGCTGTTACCAGCTTCCTTCATTACTTAATAGGCAAGAATTCAACAAAAAACCCTTAACATTTTAAAGGAAGCCAAGGAGAAGGCCCATTCAGTATTTTGTTAAGTATCTCTAGTGTTTTTAGTGCAAGATAGTTTGAGTATTCTAAATCTGCAAGACATAATCTTCCTCTGCTTCATTCTATTTGAATACATAAGTGACATTTTCCTCAGCTAGAGAGTAATAAGCACTTGTATGCTTCACAAATGGTTTATAGAGACTTGACTTTTAGTTTATTAAAAATTTTTTGGCACCTGACTGAGGTAGAAAATGCCGATTATGAGTTATAGCATACCTTCTCTTCCCCACCCCTCCCATCCCTAGAATAAATATTGACAAGCTTACTGAGTCAGTAAGGAGGAGCTCTTGACCAGGAAATCTGGAGTATAATTCTTCCTTCTTCCAGATTCTTTTGGACCTGTTTTAGATAGCTTATGTAAAACTCTGTCTAATATGCAAAAATCATGTTAGAGCCAGAGTTAGACTGTAATAGTGGTCAGTAAAATCTGTTAAGTGAGTGAGTAAATAAATGCTTTTTGTGTGGGCTTGTGAGTTTCCTCATCTTGAAAGCAGAGATAGTGCCTGTCTTGCAGGGCTTTTGTGAGCATTAAATGAGAAAACATATGTACACCAAGCACTTAGGATGGTACTTTCCATGAAGTAGGAGCTATTATTAATAGCTTAAGTTATGACTATTTTAATTTTTAGGTGATTCATAGCTATAATGATAATGATATGAGTAGTGTCATATACATTTTATAAGGTATAATGTTGTTGAGCTCTTCCTCAGTTGATGCAATGACTTCGCATACTCTCCAGCACCTTTAGGAAGTTGTGTGTTTGTTAGTCGCTCAGTCATGTCTGACTCTTTGCAACCCCATAGACTGTAGCCCGCCAGGCTCCTCTGTCCCTGGAATTCTCCAGGCAGGAATACTGGAGTGAGTTGCTGTTCCCTTCTTCAGGGGGTCTTCCCAACCCAGAGACTGAACTTGGGCCCCTTTAAATGCAGACAGATTCTTTACCATCTGAGCCACAAGGTTGGAAGTCAGGAAACTGACAACCAGTTAAAAGTCTACAATACTCTGGTCACATCTTTTTCACTTGATTACTAATAATAAGTTTTATAAGAATAGTCACTCCACTATATTACTAGAATAAATTTCTCCCTGAAATTTTTCAGGGAGAAAAATTTCTCCCTGAATTGACAATAAAACTTGAGGTCACAGCTGTGTTCATTGGAGGTTGATGTCATCTTTTTTTTTTTTTTTGCTGTGCTCATAAAATACGTGAATTGTGAGAAACTATGCCTTTGGCTCTTCTGTATCTTCCCTTAAAACCTTAGGATTTGGTACCTAAGCCCTGTGACGTTGTTAATCTTATTTCTGCAGACTATCAGCAGAGCCTTTATGAATGGCAGTGCCCTGGAACACGTGGTAGAATTTGGCTTAGATTATCCGGAAGGCATGGCCGTAGACTGGCTTGGGAAGAACTTGTACTGGGCAGACACAGGAACCAATCGAATTGAGGTGTCAAAGTTGGATGGGCAGCACCGACAAGTTTGGTGTGGAAAGACCTAGACAGTCCTAGAGCTCTTGCGTTGGACCCCGCTGAAGGGTAAACAGCTTTTCATATGTGTTCTTTGCAACTGTATTGTGCATGACCTAGTTATGTATTGTATTCTTGATGTCTTTAAATCATGCTTTTTGGGGAGCTGACAGGTAAATCAACGTTTTATCTTAAAATCGTTAATTGAGATTTCACTGATTTAGAATTAATAATTAGCTAAATTTTACTTCTGTCATAATTAGCATTAGGTGAATAAAAGTTAGTGAAATGGGTTATTAGTTAAATATTAATGATTATATTTATATGCTAAGTAGACAGCCTTTTGAAAGGTGTCATGAAATCTATTTGCTTGCACTCTCCCAAGTTATACCAGATTCTAAACCTGTGAAAGTAAACCCACTGAAATAATGTGTGCTAAGAAATAACTACATTAAAAAACTCTACTTTAGAATGTTCATTAATTCAAAAATGGATAGTTATTATAAACTTGGAGAAACTTTGATATTAAACAGTGAACGTTCTGATAAATTTATTTACAATGTGACATGTTTTTCAAGGATAGATGATCCTTCTTACATGATTTAGCAGGTTTTAAAAAGAGATCTGTATAGTCAAGGCCACGGTCTTCACAGTGGTCACATATGGTCGTGAGAGCTGGATTGTAAAGAAGGCAGAATGCCAAAGAATCGTTCTGTTCAAACTGTGGTGCTGGAGAAGACTCCTGAAAGTCCCTTGGACAGCAGGAAGATCAAACCAGTCAATCTTAAGGGAAATCAACTCTGAATACTCATTGGAAGGACTGATGCTGAAGCTGAAGCTCCAGTATTTTGGTCACCTGATGCGAACAGCTGGCTCATTGGAAAAGTCCCTGATGCTGGGAAAGATTGAGGGCAGAAGGAGAGGGGAGTGTCAGAGGATGAGATGGCTGGATGGCATCACTGATGCAATGAAGATGAACTTGGGCAAACTCTGGGAGATGGTGAGGGACTGGGAGGCCTGGTGTGCTGCAGTCCAGGGGTTGCAAAGAATTGGACCCAACTGGACGACTGAACAACAGCAAAAAAATCCATCATGTAAGAAAGCTGAATTTTGAAGAATAACTCCATTTTAAAAAGCAGAAGTTAACCTGTGAACATAGCAGCACATTGACCATGGCCGTATTGCCAAGTTGTTTCCCTGAATCAGTCAATTTTATGGTTAGCTTGCTGGCCGTGTAGTTAGAAAGTCATACCAAAGGCACCATCGCTGGGCTGACCTGTTGTGATTAGTTTATGGTGATTTTTACTCTAGCTATTAGTTACCAGACAGATAAATTTAGTAGTTGGGACAAAGGACTCTAGTTTACGTGGCTGTTGGCAACTGCGATGTTTCTCCCACAGTTGTTTTCTCTTTGGCTCTTGGGATGTACTCGTGCCTGTTAGCTGACAAGTACAAATGCAAACAAAGCCCAAGACAACTTGAGTTTTCAGAAAAGTGTGTTTATACATTGCTACCAAGTCAACCATCAGCCGATGGGCTGGTGAATGAATGTCTCCTTCGGGTAGTTGATGAGACCTGGCATGTGGAGAACTTTCCTAGACCCAGTATTCAAAGTGTCTTGAAACTAGCACTACTGGTTCAGTCCAAAAGGCATTTGGCTGAGAATTGCCTTCTAGTTCTAGCTCTGCCATATGCCTGGCTTGAGGACATTAGATCAGTTGCACTTCTTGTAGGGCCTTGTCCTCATCTGCAAAAGTCTGTACTGTGCGGTTGCTCTACAGTTAATGTGAAAAACCCAAAAGAGCACATTCACAGGGACTGTAGTAGTAGTGTTCATTGCTCAGCTGACACACTAAGGGGTGTGTGCGGTTCAGTAGTATGTTACCTGGGACAGTGTGACCAAATGCATTTCAAACTTTGCTTTTAAGCTTCAGTTCACAGTTGTTAAGTTGTACCTTTGATGTACTGCTGCAACTTGGTTTTTGGGAGAGTGATTTACACAAATCAGAAAGTAAGTTTTAAAAATTTAAAAACTCGAATTACTTGTCTTCAGAAATCATATATTTTGTTCTGAAGTGAGTCAAATTCTGAGACTAGCACTTTAATCCTTTGCTATCTTCTTGAATATTAGTTTTATAAATGCAAGTGCTGCAATAAGGAAACCATGGGTTTGTTTCCAATTCCTAGGTTTTGGATGGAACAGATTCATTGGAAACACTAAGGAAAGCTGACTCACTTCCTTTTTAGGATATGAGAAAAAATATTTAGTTGAGACTGCCAGTGTAATTGAAAAAAATTAATAGCTTTGATTTTGCTTTGCCAATTTCCTTGATTTAGTATATATTTTCTTTAAATTTACTTAGTTACTATACATGAATATGATCATTTCTCCCAAGTAATCAAAAGTGAAATGTTAAATATCCATTGGTTTGAATTTAGATTTATGTATTGGACTGAATGGGGTGGAAAACCTAAAATAGACAGAGCTGCCATGGATGGAAGTGAACGTACTACGCTAGTTCCCAATGTGGGACGAGCAAACGGCTTAACCATCGATTATGCTAAAAGGAGGCTTTATTGGACAGACCTGGACACCAACTTAATAGAGTCTTCAAATATGCTTGGTAAGCTGTATTCTTTTTTTGTTGTTGTTCAGGGAGATAGTATATAATCCTTTCTGTGAAAAAATCAGTGGCTGCTGTTTACCATAGGTTAGATATGATACTGTTAATAAAACTTCATATGAATGTCTAGGTTCATCCTCTGTCTCACATTGTATCCTATTAATAGTGGGCCAAGGACTTGGATTCATATCTCTTTAATATGCAAAAACTCATTACTGTTGGGCTTATAATGAAATTTATAAATCCCTGGATATTTCTGAAGTGACTTTTTGTAGCAGTAAAATAAATATATACATTTCCATCTTTTTATGGAAGGAAAAAGAGTTGAACTGTAGACCTTTATGGAGGGAAAATAAGACCACAATCAAAACAGACCATCAACATGAGTTTAAACAAACTCGGTGATCTTTAGAACAAAAAAATATTAGTTTGAGGTATGGGGTCAGACTGCAGATGATTGATTTCAGAAGACTTGTCTGGTTTAAGAATTGGCTTTGAAGGAATTTTTCTACTTTAAATTGCTTACAAAAGTAATGTTTTAAATGTTACCTTTTCTTTTTCTTTGCCAACAAGACTCACTTTCTCACATATTACATCTTTCTGCATCTCCCCTGTCTGCTGCCTTTCTGAAAACAGGACTCAACCGTGAAGTTATAGCAGATGACTTGCCTCATCCTTTTGGCTTAACTCAGTACCAAGATTACATCTACTGGACGGACTGGAGCCGACGCAGCATTGAGCGTGCCAACAAAACCAGTGGCCAAAACCGCACCATCATTCAAGGCCATTTGGATTATGTGATGGACATCCTCGTGTTTCACTCCTCACGGCAGGCGGGATGGAACGAGTGTGCTTCCAGCAATGGGCACTGCTCCCACCTCTGCTTGGCTGTGCCAGTTGGAGGCTTCGTTTGTGGATGCCCTGCCCACTACTCTCTGAATGCTGACAACAGGACTTGCAGTGGTAAGCTGCATTCCCCCCCTCAACGCAAACTAAAGTTAGAGTAGGAAGCACACTTTTGAAAACACTGTAGTTCATATTCTTTCTAGAGGGAGAAGTTGTCAAAGTCCATAGTTGATCATTTGTTTGTATAAAAGGGAAGGACTAAAAGTGAAAAAGTGCAAGTTTTTCAGTGATAACTGGTTGATGTTATGGAAAAATTGATATTATAGGAAAAGTAAGTGTTTTATCCTTGGGGATTAAATATGAATAACAAAATTTGCATAGCTTCTTTGAGAGAACATGCACGTGTGCTAGACGTAATTCATATTTATTCATGGTGAAGGAAGGAAAGAACAGTACAAATAGTACAACAAAGAGACTCTACAAAATATAATCTGCTTGTCCTTTGAAATTCACAGAATAGGTGAAAGATGAAAAATGTAAGTGTGCAAGAGGCCAGGCTTATGAGTAAATGTAGCCAGTATGAAACAATAGAAAGTAGATGAGGAGGCAAGCTAGAGAGCACAGGCTCTGACACAGTGAGTGGTTGCCGCCTTATTCTAGCTAATGGTAGCAGGTCGTCTCATCTAGCCATGAATCTGGGTTCACACGCACAAAGACACACACACACTCTGCTTCGAACGCCAGGACACAGTGTATAACAAAACATTGTTGCCTTGGGCAATCCTGATTTATGACTCACATGTATGTGAACGTCTATGTCTTTTGGATGCACAAGAACAAATTAGAAATTGGTAGCTCCAATAAAGAAATAGAGAATTAGATCAGGAAAAGTAGATTTGTAGGAGAAAAGTAGGATATGGTTCACTATGTTAGAAGGTAACAATTGCTGTAGGATATTGGATATAGTGAATGACTGAAATTACTTTATTCTGTGCCAGAAAGTATAGGAGGTCACATAAGCAAGGATTTAGTGTGTTCTCACACAAGGCTTAGTTCTGAAAAAGAAAGAACATCAATTTATAGTTGCATGATTTGGAGTCTCTGTCACACATTAGTTTGTGTTTTACTAAAGCAAGTCAGAGAATTTTTTAAGCCTTTTGATTTTTCTTATTTGGACAGTGGGAATAGTAATAGTAACTACCTTGTAGGATTGCTATCAAAATTGAATAAAGTATAGCATGACTTGATTGCTCTGGAGAATGTATTTGAGGAGGAAAATAAGTGGAAGCAGGTAAGCCAGTCAGACTGCTGTGATAATGCAGGTCAGTTTGAACTGAGGTGGTAGAAGTTGTAGAGAGATGTTGATGGATTCAAGATGTATTTTGAATGAACCAAACTTGGTAATGGATTGTATATGAAGAAGGAGGAGAGAGAGGAAGCAGGATGATGCCTAGCTTTTTGATTTGAGCAGTTGATAATAAATGGGAAAGATTAATTTTCAAGAAGAATTAAAAAGTAATTTTAGTCAGGTTTATATTGATTTTTCTATGGGAAATAGAAACATTAAATAAGTAATTAGAAACCAGTCCGTTCTGAGGGAGATCAACCCTGGGATTTCTTTGGAAGGAATGATGCTAAAACTGAAGCTCCAGTCTTTGGCCACCTTATGCGAAGAGTTGACTCATTGGAAAAGACCCTGATGCTGGGAGGGATTGGGGGCAGGAGGAGAAGGGGACGACCGAGGATGAGATGGCTGGATGGCATCATGGACTCAATGGACGTGAGTCTGAGTGAACTCCGGGAGTTGGTGATGGACAGGGAGGCCTGGCGTGCTGCGATTCATGGGGTCGCAAAGAGTCGGACACGACTGCGCGACTGGACTGAACTGAACTGAACTAGCTCAGAGAAGAAGAAATGAAGTTAGGGGCATAAATTTTAGAAATGCCAGCATGTATTTAAAATGGGCACTTAGGGAGAAGGTGTATACCTGGCCATCAGCAAACTTTTTCTTTAATGAGCCAGAGAGTGAATATTTTGGCTTCGTGAAGCCTATAGTCTCTCACACACCTCTTCAGCCCTGTCCACTGCGATGTGAAAGCAGCCACAGGTGATATGTTTTTAAAACTGGATCAGTTCTGATAAACTTTATTATAAAAACAGGCAGCAGGCCAGATTTTCCTTGTGGGCCATAGTTTGCCAATTCCTGGTCTGGACAGAAGAAAGGGTCTGGTAACCTCAGGAGCTCTGCTGGAGGAGGGAAAGTTCTCAGTGGACATGGCAGAGCAGCAGCCAGAGAGGCCAAAGGATAGGACCCAGAAGGTGGGAGAGAAGATGGTTTCCGAGTAGGACTGTGTTGTGATCACTGCTGAGAGGTTGAGTAAGGTGAGGCCTAAAATATCCTCTGGATATTTGGGTGAGGTGGTGGTTAATAATCCTGAAAGAACGTAATTTCAGGAAAGTAACAGTGAAAGATGGAAATAGATCAACAAGTGAACGGAGCACAGAAAGGGGATCACAGTGTGTGTGTGTCATGTAGACTTTTTTTTTTTTTTTTTAAAGGAGTTTGACTTTGGAAGGAGAAAATAGGGGTAAGAAGTGAAGAAGTGATGGAGGATGGAGATAGAAGAATATGGAAAGGCCTTTCGAGGTCATTGTTTGGGATGTTTATAGCAGTGGTTCTAGGTGGTAAATGAAGGTTATGAGAAATCACTGCTGAGTGTCCCTGATGTCTGTCTTGGGCTGTTTCTGAGATGATCAGCAGTGTTTCCAGAGGCTTCCTGTCCATGTATTCTTTTTTTGTAACATTTATTATTTAATATTTTCGCAGAGATGTATTAAATCCCAAAGGACATTACAAGAGAAGTTTAACACAAAGTACTTGCCCTCAGAAAGTTTTCTAACGTTGTGCCGTTTACTCCTGGACCTGTGTTTCAAAAGCTAAATCAGATCATGGCCTTTTTCCTCTCAAAATCTATTTCACGGGGAGTGAAAACCTCGTTCTTCTAATGACCTACAAATTCCTGCACGATCTGTTCCTTCACAGCCTCCCCACCGCCTTGCTTCCCTGACCACAGCTTTCACTGTGCTTTCTCTCTCCACGGCAGCCACACTAGCCTCAGCGCTCTTTTCACAGGTGCCAGTGACTCCTGCTTCAGGACTGTGGTACTGTGTAGCTCCTCTACTTGGAATGGTTTCCTGCAGATACTTGCATGCATATGCTTCACCTCCATGTCTTGACTTAATCATGACCTCCCCAGAGAGACCTAATCTGCCCTATTTAAAGTTGCAAGTCCTCCTTCCACCCTGTCTCGCGTTGCCAGTGCCCCTTACCTACAGTTCTTCTTTTTCCCAGGACTCTTAATCACTCTCTGGTGTACTGTGTAATTCATTACTTATATACTACAGTGCCTTTATTGTGTTTATTACTTACTGTCTGTTTATTGAAATGTAAACTCCAGGAAGCAGTTTTTTTTTTTTCCTGTTTTTTAACTGTTGTATATCTAAGGTGCCTAAAATAGTTTTTGGTAAATAGTAGTCATTCAGGAAATCGTTGTTCAATAGAAGAATGAGGAAGCAAGACAGGATTTGGAAAAACAGGTGCTTTTCCATTCAGCAGCTTTGTGACCTGGGAACAATTTCTTAACCTTTCTTTAAAAATTAGTTAACTATTCTATTTGCTCACCTGTAAAGTGGAATATTTGGGGGACTAGAAGACATCTAGTATGATATGTGGCATGCTGGAGGTTCTAAGTAAATGCTTGTTTCTTTTTTCCCCCAGTTCTTGGAAATAATTTTGTTTTCTTTCAAAATCATGGCTACAGGGCTCTCCTTAATGATGTCATCTCATGCTTTTTCTTCATTTGTTTACTCATGTATTCTTTCAGTGAATATTTACCGAACAGCTAATCCACACTGGGCATTATTTGAGCCAATGAAGAATGTATTGCTGAATGAAACAGACATTAATCCCTGCCCTTGTGGAGGTTATGTTCCATCAGGATAGATAATGAACTAAATAAGTAAACTATATCATGAGGTAGATGGAGATGAGTGTTACAGAGAAAATTATGAGCAGGAAAGGGAGAGTAGGAGGATCTTGATGTTAAATAGGATCACGAGAGAAGTCCTGGCATAAAAGTGACACTGTGTCAGGAACTGAGGGAGGTGAGGAAATGAGCTGTGCTGGCTCTCTGGGAGAAGACCTGTCAAGCAGAGGGGAACAGCAAATACAGAGGCCCTGTGGGGAGCATGTCTGGCAGGTTGGAGAAACACCTGGGGGCCAGTGTCTCTGGAACAGAGTGTAAAGAGATTAAGTCAGAGAGGAAGCAGGAGGCCACATTGTGTAATCGCGTGTTCAGTGCTGAAGCAGTTGGCCTCTGTAACAGCTTTGTATGATTGAGAAAAGGTGTTTCCTCTGGGTGCATGCAGCTGCACAGGGGCTTGACTTGGCTACCCAGGTGCGGCCTGGACTTCAGTCCCTGCTCGAGGCCTTGGCACAGCTCAGAGATGGCACAGTCCAACGTGGTGGGCTTGGGCTGGTCACTTACAATGTTCTTATACCAGAGTATTAAGCTTTAGGCGAACACTTGTGTCTTTGGAGGAGAGCTGAAAAGCTCAGAGATGGCACAGCCCAACGTGGTGGGCTTGGGCTGGTCACTTACAATGTTCTTATACCAGAGTATTAAGCTTTAGGCGAACACTTGTGTCTTCGGAGGAGTCAAAAGCTCCTGCCTGCTTATGCCTTGTCCTCCAGCTTCTGCATGTGGGAGTGCAACACTGAGACAGCCCGACAGGACCGTTTTTCTTGAAAGCCTTCTGTAAGAGACGAGGGAGTGGTGGTTAGAGGTGACATAAATTAGCATGGGTTTAGGCTTACAGAACTGCATATTCTTTGTCCCTTTTCTAAATAAGTCAAAATATCAGCTTCCTCCTGAAACTATTTAGCCAACTGTAATTAATGTCATCCATAGACTTTTTGAGATGAGTATTTATTTGGAGCTATATTTGGCTTTGTCATCGTCTATGTTTCTAGAACACCTATTCGTGAAAGCTTATTAAAGGTTAAAATTTGACTCAAAGAAAGAAAAAAACAGTACAAAGTGAAACATAACTAGGAGCCCAATATATATTTGATTAATTATTTCCCAGGCAGGAAAATAGGGCAGCTAAAACTATGGGGTCTTTCTTCTGAGTTTCACTGTATGTCTTAATATGCTATTTTGTTGGAAGATTACTATTCAGGACCTTCCCCCCCTCCTTATTTTCTTGATTTATAAGGAAGTAGTACTGCCAATAAATAATTCTTTTGTTGTTGTTTTGTTTTTTTTTAAATGGGAGACTTGTTAACTACTCTGTTGTGACATGTATTCTTACTAATTAAGGTGTTGGTTCTACTAAAATTGCTGAAAGCTGTTAAATCAGTGTGCTGTGGACTCTACACAATGGAGAGTTCAGTGGAATCACTGAAATATTTTCTAAATCTTCCAAGCTAGATGTGGACTTTTGGCCAGTGGGAAACTTAAAGCAGAATTTCAGGGTTGTGAATACCGAGTTTCTTTGTGAGAAGCAATGATTTCTTCAAGATTCAAGCTGATGTACATTTGGGTATAGGTGTAACATCAACCCCAGAACCATAAGTAAGGGCACTATGAAGAATGGGGTTTAGGGGGAGATAAAGCAAGGAGTTCTGTTTTGGCCATTTATGTTTATATCCCTGATAAGGACAAAATTCTGCTGGATTTGGTGATGACTGAGCAACAAGAGAAGAGCGTATAATTAGGGGATTTTTCCATTTATTTTAAAGAAGATTTTAAAAAGACTGTTAGACTTTGAAGTTTTTGGTAGCATTGTCAGATGGTGTTCTTTTCTAGATACTCTCCTCCATTAAAGATGACTGCATAGTAATCAGAGGCCTAGTCCCTGGGACGGGGAAGTGTTGTCTCAGCTGCATTTCCCTGTTTCATAGACTTCAGGCATCAACTAGTGTGTGACTTTTTTTTTTTTTTTTGATGGGTCCCTCTCCTTGCAACCATTACATCCCCATAATGTAAAACAAAGCCTATATATCTACAACCCATGAGGGTTTGTTTCATTCCTACGAACACCATATTTATTATTGCCTCTACTGATAGTAAGCAATAGCTATTTTTACTTGACATTTATATAACGCCTTATAGTTTTTTTGTTCAGGTATTGTACAATTGGGGCTTCCCTGTTGGCTCAGTAGTAAAGAATCCTGCTGCCAGTGCTGGAGATGTGGGTCCAATCCCTGGATGAGGAGGATCCTCTGGAGAAGGAAATTGCAACCCACTCCAGTATTCTTGCCTGGAGAATCCCATGGAGAGGAGCCTGGCGGGCTACAGTCCTTGAGGTTGTAAAAGAGGCATGACTTCGTGACTAAACAACAACAACATTGTACAATTGACATAATACCTTACCTTTTTATTTTTACTTATGTTATAAAATTCTTATAGCAACTCAGTGAGCAGGACAGCATAACTATAACCTAGTTGAGTAAATTTCAACCCAAAGAGGTTGAAGGCTGTAGTTAAGATCAAGTGACTAAATTATGGGAGAACTGAGACTGAAACCACTTTTGAAGTCTCTTTTTTGACCTGTGGAGACCCAGACTTCCTTTCACCCATAAGAATAGAAGAGGGAGGAGTTAAGATTATTTACTCGGTAGACAGGGGAATTTTGTCAAATGCTTCATTGAAATCAGGTGTCCTGTGATGATGCCACTGTGGACATTGGATAGAGAAAACTGGCTAACTGGCTGTGTCATGGCGTAAATTCATAACTGGTTTAGTAACCAGAGTATGATCAGTGTTTCCTCTAAGAGTTCTGAAGGCATTCCAAAGGGCTTTGTCTCATACAGGTCTTCAACATACACGTCTCTTTTTTGTGAGATACAACAGGCCGATCAAATCTTTGAGTGATCCGAGACTTAGGATAACTGTTTCATATTTGCTTTTTTCTCTCTTTAAGCTCCAACTACTTTCCTGCTCTTCAGTCAGAAGAGCGCCATCAACCGTATGGTCATTGATGAACAGCAGAGCCCTGACATCATCCTTCCTATCCACAGCCTTCGGAATGTCCGGGCCATTGACTATGACCCCCTGGACAAGCAACTCTATTGGATTGACTCACGACAAAACATGATCCGAAAAGCACATGAAGATGGCAGCCAGGTAATCCAGGGCTCAGCAAAATCCAGCTCTTCTGTGTAGTTATTGGACCAACCAGACATCCTATTTTACTTATGTCATGACTCTGCTTGTGTGTGTGTAAAACTGGAATTCTGAACCGGGCAGCACTTTTTCTCTCCTAAATGACCTTTGAGTAAACAGTTGTTTGCTAGTGCTATTGAAATGAAGATTGTATTGTATTAAAATAACTTCTGCTCATATATTAGAATGACTTTGTCAGTCCACCCATATCCATTTATATTCCATTTTATATTTTGTTTCGTTTACATGGAATGTTGGAAACTTTGAAAGCAAATAGACCCTTGGTTCTAAGCTCTGTCACTCACTAGGATTCTTATGAATCTTTAGGTGAATAGGATGTAAAGCACATAGCCCATTACCTGTTACACAATAGGTACTCTATAAATAATAGCTCTTTTACTAGTAACTATTATTTAAAAGTTTCAGAGAATGGGAAACATAAAACACAATCTCAGTAAAATTAAAAGCATCTAAGATATGTTGTTATTAATCTAATGGGTTTTGGTTTTGTTTTTGTTTTGGTAAATATTACTTGGTGACTGTGGCAAAGGAATGAAGTATTATCAACACATCTTATCTGTGCTTACATTCTAATCATGAGTCAAACACCACTGTCCATAATTTGCTTTCTTTCTGTGTCCAAGCAGTATTACACCAGGATCACTAATAAATAATTATTTGTCATCTTCCTTGTAGCACTAATGTTGTTAGATTTTTAATGTATGAAAATTAGATTGCTAGTTTTTTTTTTAATATCTGATCTGATAAAAAAAGAGCAAGGAGATAATGTATTTAGGTCTGAGAGATAAGTAAGGTATAGTTATAGCTGTATATTACAGATGCAGTTTACACTGTGTAGGTCAGGACTGATTGGCTGATAACTAGTTGATAGAAATTGTAACTGTTGTTATATAGCCAAATAAATGAGACAGTCTCATTAAGGAGTGTTACCTTGGAGATGCCGAGTAAATAAAATACCATTTATTCAGGTAAAACAGATGAACAGTGCCTGTGTTTTGTTTTTTTTAATTGTTTTGAGGGGGTAGATTTGAGGATTAGAGGACATGACTGATAGATGTGGTTTGTAGCCCTGACTAACTGCTGTTGTCTCTAGAGCAGAGATTCTCAGCTTACACACTATTGACATTTTTGGCTGGATAAATCTGTGTGGGGGAGGTCTGACCTATACATCACATTTTAGCAAGGCTAAAGAATGTTTAGCAAGGTTTCCCTGATGGCTCAGCAGGTAAAGAATCCACCCCTGCAATGCAGGAGACACAGATTCCATCCCTGGGTCGGGTAGATCCCCAGGTGAAGGAAATGGCAGTCCATTCTAGTATTCTTTCCTGAAAAATCTCATGGGCTGAGGAGCCTGGCGGGCTACAGTCCAAAAGGATTGCAAAGAGCTGGACATAACTGACTAAGCACGCATACACTGGCCTCTGCCCCTTTAAAATCCAGTTATACCCCCATAGATGTAACAGTCAGAAATGTCTCCAGACATTGACCAGTGTCCCTGGTAGGTGGTGGTTGAGTTGCAAAGTCGTGTCCGATTCTTGCGACCCCGTAGACTAGACTTAGCCTGCCAGGCTCCTCTGTCCATGGGATTCTCCAGACAAGAACACTGGAGTGTGCTGCCATTTCCTTCTCCAGGGCACTTGCAAATGCAGAATTGCTCCTGGTTGACCACCACTGCTTTAGAGCTATTTCTAGAGTGCTCTTCTAGCCACAGCTGTCTCGAGTTTATGGGAAGCAGCTGCCACCTTCTCACGCCCAGGTCTCATCAATGCACTGTCATGTTCTTAGAGCAACTAAAACAGCCTGTCTCTCTCCTGCTATGTCATAATAACCAAGGGAACATTTGAAATGCTCACTAAGAAACATCCCTTGAAACTTAAGAGTTCCACTCAGGTGTGTGACCACATGTGTGTAAGTATTGTGAGTGATCTCAGGGCTGTCTGGCTTGGAGTCTCATGTTCTGTGTATGTTTCTTTTTCCCTCCTTAGGGCTTTACTGTGGTTGTGAGCTCAGTTCCGAATCAGAACCTAGAAATCCAGCCCTATGACCTCAGCATTGATATTTATAGCCGCTACATCTATTGGACTTGCGAGGCCACCAATGTCATTAATGTAACGAGATTAGATGGGAGATCAGTTGGAGTGGTGCTAAAGGGCGAGCAAGACAGACCTCGAGCCATTGTGGTAAACCCAGAAAAAGGGTATGTTACCAAGGGGGAATCTGAAACCCTCATCAGCCTTCCTATTTATCCCATTTATATTCTTGCTTTCTCTGTTTTTCTGCCTAGAATGTCTTTCCTTAGTCACTACTGCTTTATCTGTCGATTCTGCCCATACCTCCAGAACTGCTGGAACTATATTGTCCTCCAATAATTTCCCATTGATCTCCCCTGTGCTCCCTCCCCCAAATGTGACGTCCTCCTCTTAGATGCCCAGTAGTCTATATTTGTGCCTCTTTAATCCTTTCCAGTTTACCTTATACTTGATTATTTTCAGGCTTATATTTTCTCGGCTTTAGATTCCTTTATGATAAGAACTAGTATGTCTTTAATGCAGAGCTTTGCATTCAATTAATAGTACTTATTGAATATGAATGAATGATAAGGAATTCAGCAAGGAAAATAGCTTACTTCAGAAGAGTTACAGGAGAGAGATGAACTGAAGAAGTTAAATATAAGAAATAATTCACATATGACTTATTTTCAGTTATGAAATGGACTAGAAAAGAAATTTAAAAGTTTGTGTCCAAATCTGATTATTGCTATATCTTTTATTTATCATATTATTCCAAAAGCATAAGTGTGCCTGTATCTAACATATTGTTTTATTAATTCCTGAAAGTTAACTCCCTAAGAACTTCTGTGCAACCTTTGTTACTGTTTTTGAAATTAAGAAATGTATTCCATAATATTTTAAAAAATACTCTAAAACCTTAAAAAATGACACTTAATATTATTCTACTTCCTTTTGTCTTAACAGAAATATTTTCATTTTGTGTGGCTTCTTACTTTAGTAAACTTAGAGTTTCCTCCTTTCTTTTCAGGTATATGTATTTTACCAATCTTCAGGAAAGGTCTCCCAAAATTGAACGAGCTGCTTTAGATGGAACAGAACGGGAGGTCCTCTTTTTCAGTGGTTTAAGTAAACCAATTGCTTTAGCTCTTGATAGCAGATTGGGCAAACTCTTCTGGGCTGATTCAGATCTCCGGCGAATTGAGAGCAGTGATCTTTCAGGTACCCAAGAAATATTATTTCTGTTTCAATAATTGAGATGATTCACTGATAGCATTTGTATTTTCCTTCTGTTGTACACATTTCTTTATAGTTTTATTCGCTAAGAGTAGTCAGCAGCAAGTTGGTTGGGAAGCGCTTTTTCTTTAACCATCAAAATGCTTACTCCATCTGTTATCTAATAACTTGCCAATTTTCTTGATTTGGGCTCTGTAAATAGTATGTTTCTAATGCATCTCTTCTCTTTTTCTAATTCTTCCACTCTACTTTTCTTCTCATCATCTCTGGCCTGAATTCTAGCCTATGATTAGTCTCCTCCCTGTTGATTTTTCCTGCCTGGAAGTTTACACACTGTTCCTAAATTAATTTTCCAAGCATGGTTTCTAATCATGTCACTGCCATACTGAAAAACCCTCCAGGGTAGTCTCATAACCTAAAGAAAAAAGTCTGGTTGAATGCTTAAGTTGGTATTTGTCTTTCACAAACTCATCATAAATGCAAATGAGCTTAACACTCCTGATGTGTTTTAATGAAATTAAATTATTTATTGATCTTCAAATGTACTTTTTCATTTCTCTGCGATCCTCTGTTTACAATCACAGTTGTTCCCATACCCCCAGTTTCTGAAGTCCGAATACTCTGTGTGGCCTTACCGGTGATCAAGGAAATGAAATTACAATAATACACTATATGAGAGCCATAAAATGTAAAGTTGACTATTCCCAGCAATGGCCAGAAAGGTAACAAGTGGCATGCTCTCATATACTTTTGTGAGGTGAAATTGGTAGAACCTTTTCAGAGGGAAATGTGCCGATGAATTTCCGTTTCAGAGAGCTGTCTTGCAGACATACTGAACCAGTTGTACAGGGGTATGTGCTGAGCATCCTTTGTAATATGTACAAAGAATACACGTACAGAAATACATCTGAGCATATTGAGTGTGTGAGCTAGTAGTCATTCAGTAGATGAGGTGTGTAGTGACATAGAAGGATTTTTTAAGATTAAGTTGTGTAATAATTATTAAGATTTAGTTTTATTTAAAATTTAAAACTATATTGTATATACACATACACACAGAGACATATATATGCACACACACTATATACTATATACTATAAACTATATACACTGGCAGATTGCCTCCAAAAATGCAATATATCCTGTACACAGAGAGACATACCTGCATATATATATATACATACATTACACATATGTGTATAAACTATTAGTAAACATGTATGTTTGTGTATTCCCTGAAAAATATGCAAGCAAATATATCTTGAGAAAGGTTTAAAAGTTTAGCATGCTAATAATATGTTAAGAGTATTTCTGTATCATTTAAAGTTTTATATGTTTCAGTGTATGTATAATTTTTCAAAAACTAAACAAGTTCTCTGTCAGGTTCAAAAGACTCCCTTCCATTATGTTTTCTTCGATTCCAAACTGTCAGGCACACACCTTGCACAGTATATTCCTTCCTTTAACTGATCACCTGTATCTCTTATATCCCATCTCATTTAATAGTTACTTATCTCCATGTTTTAGCCCTTACTAATATGTCAGTGGATTTTTTCCCCTACTTTTCCTTTTCTCTTTTTTCTTCATTTAGGATTTTTTTTCTTTAAATAGAGGTGATGCAGGTTCTTTAGACAGTTTAGAAAATAAAAAAGAAAATCCAAAATACTATCATTATTGATACTATTGATACTTTAATGAATTAGCTTTCTTTTTTTCTATACTTTTTTTGGTTCGTTTCTCCACTGTTGATTATGACATGGTTCTAACATCCAGAAAGTACAGAATTTCTGCCATCCAACTTAGTCAAATCTTAGTGTTTGGCCATATTTGCTTTTGAACCTCCCTTCCTCCTCTCTTGAAAAAAGACATAGGGAGAATCTGAAGCTCTTGTGTTTCCTTCCCCAATTCTGTTTTCTTTCCTTTTTCTTAAGAGGCAACTTTTGATGTGTGTCTTTGCCATGCATGGTTTGCTCTGTGTGTATGTGTGTTTTTACTGTGTATACCGATACAAATTTAAACTTTTTTACTTTTTAAACTTAATATAGTCTCATGTATTCTTTTCTCACTTGCCTTTTTCAGATATATCAGTTTTGAGATGATCCCTATTGAGCCACAAATCTATGTTAGTTATTTTGCTAAATAGTGGTTTCGTTGTATGATCATTCTCCAGTTTCTCTATTTCTATTCTGCTGTCTAAACTGCTGTTTCCTATTTTTTGCCATTAAAAGCAGTAGTCTGAACCTGGTAGTGGGATTGCCATGTAATGTGGTATGTATATATTCAACTTGAATATATCCGTTCAGACTGCTCTCCACAGTGATTGTATCAGTTCAAAATCCCCTCCAGAAGTATATGAGTTTCTCCTTTAGTACTTGGTACTGTTAGATTCTGAATTTTTACAATCCAATAATTTTAAAGGTATATCTGATTATTAATAAAATACAAACTTTTCTATTTGATATTGAAATTAATTTATTGGTCACTCATGTTTCTTCTCTGAATTGCAATTCTTAATTTTTGCTCATTTTTCTATTACTGATTTCTAGAAATTCTTTATTCAGTGTATTACTGCATTATTAAGTTACATACATATTCAGGGAGAAGTATTATGGTTAAAGAATTCAGTCTTTTCATTTATGACTGGTGTATCTTTCCATTTAAAAGTCGTATGTAATAATTTTTGGTACATCTTTATACTTGCCTCTATAGAGAAAGATAGTTTTATATAAATCTTTGCTTGTGGTTTACCTTTTCACTTTCCCAGTGGTGCCTTTAGATGAAAAGAACTCATATTTTTAGTGTTGCACAGCTTATTAATTTTTCCCTGTATGATTAGTTTCTTTTATGTTAAGAAATCTTTGCCTACTGCTTAGTTACAAAGATATTTTCTTGTGTTTTTTCCTAACTTTTTTTTTGTTTAACTTGTCTTATTTTAGATCTCTTATTTTAAATCCATTTGGAATTTATTCTTGTGTACAATGTGAGACAGGGGTTTAATTTTGTTTTCCTTGTGACTGATTCAGTACCATCTCTTTCGAGAAGACCATTCTTCGTCTACTCTTCTTTCCTGTTACTTTTGTTGTAAATAAAGTGATTATATTTGTATGAGTTTATTTCTGGACCCTAATGTTCCCTTGGTCACCTTGTCTTTGTATTGTCTTAATTTATAGCAGATTTATCTAGCAGTGTATGTCCTTAGTATTTCTTACCTTGATTAGTATTACCTTAATATTTCTTACCAAAGATTACCTTGGCAGTTGTTGACACTTTGCATTTCCATATACATTTTAGAATCAGCCTCTGAGTTTCCACCAAAAACAAAAACACCTAGTAGAATTCTGAGTGGCCTTCCTTTAAGTTTATAGCAATTTAGAAAAAATTGTTATCTTTATAATATTAGTCTTCTAAACCATGAACATGGTTATCCCTCCATATATTTAAAACTTTAATTTCCCTTAGTGTTTTGTAATTTTCTCTATTGAGGTTGCCTTTCATTGGAGTTATTCTTTGGTACTTAATGCTTTTGAATGCTAGTGATAAAGAACATTCTAAATATTTAATATTTCATTTTCTGGCTGTGGCTGGAATGCAGAAATACAGTTTTTATTTTCCTCTCCTACCCTAGTGCATTGAGTTTGTTCCCAACCATCTTGCTAAATTATTAATAGAATTTTCTGTGTTATGGAATCATTTGTCTACAAATGAGGAGAGTTTATTTTTTTCTTTTTCAGTCCTTTTTTCCTTGTTGCCTTACTACATTGACTGGGGACTACTCCCTGGTGCCCCCCACCCCAGTACAATATTGAACAAAATAATAGAATCCCTAGGTATTTTTGTTTCATTTTGTATTTGTTTTCCATGATTTGAGGAGAAAGCATCCAATACTTCAATTAGGTTTTTGCTAAGGTTTTTCTGTAGGTAACTTTTAAAAATCAGATTAAGGAAGCTCTGTTCTTGGCAGAGGAACCAGAAATCAAATTGCCAACATCTCTTGGATCATATAAAAAACAAGAGAGTTCCAGAAAAACATCTGCTTTATTGACTACACCAAAGTGTGTAACTGTGAATCACAACAAACTGGAAAATTTTTCAAGAGATGGGAATACCAGACCACTTTCCTGCCTCCTGAGAAATCTGTATGCAGGTCAAGAAGCAACAGAACTGGACATGAAATAACGGACTGGTTCCAAATAGGGAAAGGAGTATGTCAAGACTGTATACTGTCACCCTGTTTATTTAATTTATATGCATGTGAAATGTGAAATGCCAGGCTGGATGAAGCACAAGCTGGAATTAAGATTGCCAGGAGAAATAACAATAGCCTCAGAGATGCAGATGACACCCCTTATGCCAGAAAGTGAAGAGTAGTTCCAGAAAAACATCTGCTTTATTGACTACACCAAAGTGTGTAACTGTGAATCACAACAAACTGGAAAATTTTTCAAGAGATGGGAATACCAGACCACTTTCCTGCCTCCTGAGAAATCTGTATGCAGGTCAAGAAGCAACAGAACTGGACATGAAATAACGGACTGGTTCCAAATAGGGAAAGGAGTATGTCAAGACTGTATACTGTCACCCTGTTTATTTAATTTATATGCATGTGAAATGTGAAATGCCAGGCTGGATGAAGCACAAGCTGGAATTAAGATTGCCAGGAGAAATAACAATAGCCTCAGAGATGCAGATGACACCCCTTATGCCAGAAAGTGAAGAGGAACTGAAGAGCCTCTTGATGAAAGTGAAAGAGGAGAGTGAAAAAGTTGGCTTAAAGTTCAACATTCAGAAAACTAAGATCATGGCATCTGGTCCCATCACTTCGTGGCAAATAGTTGGGGAAACAGTGACAAACTTTATTTTCTTGGGCTCAAAAATCCCTGCAGATGGTGACTGTAGCCATGAAAGATGCTTACTCCTTGGAAGAAAAGCTATGACCAACCTAGACAACTTACTCTGGTCAAAGCTATGACTTTTCCTGTAGTCATATATGGATGTGAGAGTTGGACTATAAAGAAAGCTGAGCACTGAAGAATTGATACTTTTGAACTGTGGTATTGGAGAAGACTCTGGAGAGTCCCTTGGACTGCAAGGAGATCCAACTAGTCCATCCTAAAGAAAATCAGTCCTGAATATTCATTGGAAGGACTGATGCGGAAGCTGAAACTCCAGTACTTTGGCTATCTGATGCGAAGAGCTGACTCTTTGGAAAAGACCTCTGATGCTGGGAAAGATTGAAGGCAAAAGGAGAAGGAAATGACAGAGGATGAGATGGTTGGATGGCATCCCTGACTCTATGGACATGAGTTTGAGCAAGCTCCAGGAGTTGGTGATGGAGAGGGAAGCCTGACATGGTGCATTCCGTGTGGTCGAAAAGAGCTGGACACAACTGAGAGTTGAACTGAACTCTTGTTAGTTTTGTAGAATAAATCAAACTTGGCCTGATACATTATCCTTTTTTTATATTGCTGAATTTGATTTGGTAGTGTTTTGTTTAAGATGTTTACATTTGTGTTCATGAGAAAGATTACCCCATGATTTTCCTTTCTTACTAATATAATGTACTTTTTGGGAGTTTTGCCATCAAGATTACATTGGCCTCATAAAAAGAAACATTTCCTTTTTCCCTGTTTTCTGAAAAAGGTTGATTTAATGTTATTAGGGTTTTCTCCCCCCCCCTTCCTTTTATATGTTCACAGATAATCCTATACTTTTGTCATGGGTTATCTTTCTACTTAGAGTCTTTTATACTGGAGTAGATTTAGTAATGCTTTAGTTTGTTGAATAAGTATGTTTTTTCATTGCTGGTTCCAGTGTTTTCTAACTGCTCTCAGAGTAGATCTTGGGTCCTCCAGCTTCTCCTCATTTTCCCCAGTTGTTAGTTGAGGCCATCCTTACACTACCAACAACTCATCTTTTTTTTTTTTTTGTTATCATTCTTTCTGCTGCTGTTTTAAATTTAATTTTAATTTTTATTAAAATAATACATGTAAATGTGGAAATCAAGTGATTCCACTTGATCTGTAACAAAATCCGAGTTTACTTCTCTGCTCCTTCCTCCTATTAGTTCCTACTCTTAGAAGCATCTCTGATGGTTTAATCAAGAGTCATTTTAAAATATCTGATTTAAAACAGCTGCTTCTTGATGTTTAAATTTTAGACATCACAATTTGACTTTTTTTGTTGGAAGATGAGGATTTGCTGTCTTAAACCATGTATCACTAAAATACCGGTATGAACTTTTCTGTCATCCACCCAGCTAAAAAATTATCCCATTCAACTTAAAAACTATGATTTTTTAAAAAATTAAATCATAATTTTTAAGCTCATAATTATTTGTTATTTATGGGTATGGAAATATAGCCATTACCTTCATTTCTTTCTGCAGCTTTTTTCCTCTCTGAAATTATTCTTGTTTAATATAAATATTGATTCAGTACATGCAGATGCAGCAACCAGTCCATCTTTTTTTTTTTTTTTTCTGTTTCACTGAAGACATACCTCTTTATCATTCTGTTTCAGTCCGTCTGGATTGGCTTGCTCTAGGCCAGCCTCCTTTCACCATTATCCTGGGGATGTGCTTGCTAGTCTTCTTGGTGCTGAACCTGCTGTTTCCTAGTCTCTGTTTCTTTGGTTCATTCCTTTTCCCTGAGAGATCGCATCCTCTACTAGCTACTTGAAAGGAGGTTCATAGGAGATTAATATTCTAGATCTGTTGCTTGTTTCTTATCCAGCTTGTAAATTTTATATTGCTTTTCTACTCTTATGTCCTATTTTTCTGTATGCCTATATGCCTTCATTGTTTAGTATCATTTTAGTAGATATTTAGGAGGGCACGTAAGTGGACTTATGTTTAACTCTCCATGGATCTGAGTGTTGACTTAGTGCCTTCTCATATGTATGTCTCCACCTTTCGTCATTTATTAAGCTTAGCTTTATGCTCGGCTCTTCCCTGGAACTTGCCCTGATATTTCCAAAGTGTTAAGCTAGTATCTTTCTTTGATTGAACTCATCAATTAAGAACCAGGGAAAAGTTCTATAGATATTTGAAGGGTGATTAGGAGGAAGAGGGAACGAATGGATGTATGTTTTCTATTTGAATGAGGGCGAAGCAGTGGGGTAGTGAGGAGTGCAGCACAGATTTCAGCATATGGTGTGAAAAAACTTTCTCATAGTTGAGTAACAGGATCGGTTGCCTTTCCAGAATCTGGCTCGCTTTGTGTCTGGGATATTTTAGAAATACTTATTTTGAGGCAAAGCTTGAACCAGGTAATGTATGAGCCTTTTCCAGTGTGCTGAGTGGCTGAGTGAGGCTGTTGTTTTCCACAGATGCCTTGAGTGTGCTCAGCAGGTCTGGGTGGCCAACAACACAGAGTGCTCTGCCCACCACCACTACTTCATATAGAGAAGCACTGTTTTGTATGTTTTACGTATTAGAGATCCTCATAAGATTTATTTGGAAAAAAATGGACTGGTTTAAAAAAATTTTTTGAAAATGGCTCTAAAGTTCTTTTGTACATTTCTGTGAACTCAGTATTTACTGTGTATTGGACACTTAATTTACTCTTGATTGCACTTAAATGTCTAGTCTGTTATCTGGTATGTATATATCTTTTCTTCTGAGAAAGAGTTTTAAGTTTTCTGCTAGAGAGCTTATCATATTTTCCTTCTCAGTACTTCTAGAATCTTAATGGGTTTCAGTCAGTTGCTGTTGAATGTATGACTTGACTACATGAATCATTTCTGTTGAACATTCTTTCCAAGGGGCCAACCGAATAGTATTAGAAGACACCAACATTCTACAGCCTGTGGACTGACTGTGTTTGAAAACTGGCTGTACTGGATCGATAAGCAGCAGCAAATGATTGAAAAAATTGACATGACAGGTCGAGAGGGTAGAACCAAAGTCCAGGCTCGAATTGCCCAGCTTAGTGACATTCACGCAGTAAAGGAGCTGAATCTTCAGGAATATAGTAAGTGCTGATGGTGTATTGCTAGTCCCAAGATTCATGTTTGTTATTACAAGTGACAAAAATTAAGATGTTGTTTGTCTTCTATTTTTAAGATTTTCATCTACTTCTAGTTTTGCCATTTTTAAAAAGTCTTCATGTCTTTAAAACCTTAGTCTCTCCTGGAAATTTTTTCATATTAAACTTGTTTTCCTTATAAAACAAGAGTTAGAGAAAGGAATGGTGTGTCTCATTTTCAAAAATCTCCCCACCCAGGAACAGCAAGGACTTGCTTTCCATGTTTTCTCTTTCTCTCCTTCAGCGTTTTAAGAATACTGGTATAAAGCCTGTATCCATACATCCCCATGGTTTCAAGAGAAGCAGAAGTTAACATTTATATAATGATGAATATAGTTATAACGAAAATAAGCCTATTCCTTGGCTTATACACTAAGAATTAGTGTATAAACTTAGAGAAGACTGTGCTTAATAAGTGCTTGTTTTTTCCCCCTTTGGTTAAGTTTTTCAATTCACAGCTTAGGAAAGTGGCCATAAATTATTGAAAACTTAAAAATGACTAGTCATCTTGGCTTAGATAATATGTATTAATATAATACTATTAACTCTATGTATAGTCTCTTCCCTAGTGGCTCAGAGGGTAAAGTGTCTGCCTTCAACGCAGGTAGACCTGGGTTCGATCCCTGGGTCAGGAAGATCCTCTGGAGAAGAAAATGGCAACCCACTCCAGTACATTAGTATAGTATTAATATTAGAGTTAGTATTAATATTTTAGTATCAACATTATTAATAAGTTAATATTAACAGTAATTAATGCTATTAACTCTATTAACATAATACTGTTATATCTCTCCTCGGATGTACCCCCCAGCAATCACTACTGTAGGTCTTACACAGTTATATCAGGAAGGCAGGTGTTAAAATGGAGGACTAGTGAGAGAAGTATTCACTCCTGAACTTCTCAGCACAATGTTTTCCAATCAAATTGGAGTATTTAAGAAAGAAACAGGAATGAGAACACCATAACTTGTTCAAGTCTCTATTGTGTTGTCACTGTTCATGAACTTAGAAGCTAATTAGAGGTATTTGAGATTTAATAGTTAGAATTGTCATTCTGTGTTATGACGTGTAATTCATGCTGAGTATTTAATAGAAATAAGGTAGATGATGTAGTGGCTAAGTATTCAGTTGATACATGAGCTTTTTACGGCAGAAAATCTATGGGTGTTTTCAGAATTTCAGGGGGAGTATCTTTTTTGTAGTTCAACACTTAAATATGGTTTATATTTAGAAAAACTTTAGTTTTCAAAAACATTTCTAAAAACGTTAACGAAAAGGAGATTGTTTATCAAGAGTGTCTTGGAATTAAAAGGTTGAGAAACACTGCTGTATAGGTTGTACATACTGATACAAGGACTGATGTCTGCTTTGGGACATCTACGTAGTATGACACATCTGCTCGTTTGCATAGCTGACTCTCTCCATCTTGTCAACATACAGTGAAGCGGGACTGATGTGATACTGACAGAGTCAGATAATAAATGGGTGGCCACATTTGATGTTGGTATTCTGGGGTGATAGCTGTCAAGTTACTTTGGACGTGAGCTAAGTAGAAAAGTCAAAGCGATGATTTCATTAAATATAACTTATGAGACAGACTTTGAAATGTGCCTGACAGTGTATTTATTTAATTTAACCCAAATAGGAAGAAATCAAACATTTATAACATTGCAAGTTCTTTTGCGGTTTACCAAGCAAATAATTTTGATGGTCTCTGAGTGGTTGAATTCATGTGAACTTGTTTTTTCTTCTAACAGCTCTTAATTTTTAGCAGATTCCTCCCTAGAATACACTTTTGGAGCAAAATCATCATGTCTCTCAGAAAGGTGAATTTCTGAGTTAAAAATCTTTAGAAGAATTTTTATATTTTAAAGAGAATTAGATCCAGGTTTCAGCATTCTCCCCAGCAATTTTTTTACTTTGAGTAATCAGCTTTTCTTACTCACAAAAATTAACATAAGCTGTACCATTACCTTACTTTAAATACTTTAAAATATTTTATGTATAAATATGTAAAGACAGTGGCTACATATAAATATTTTGTGTCTTAAATTGTCCTTGTTTTCTTGTAGATTGTGTAGAGATGGTGTGAGTAATTATATTCAGTGGAAATAAAGTCCAAAGGACCTTTGAATTTGATTTTCTTGGTAACTCATAAATAGTTGATTTTGGCTGGGCTTTTCTTCCTCCCTCCTTCCCTTGCTATTCTTTTCCCTTTCTTTTTTCTCTCTCATTCTCTTCTCTTTCCTCTTTTCTTGCAGGACAGCACCCTTGTGCTCAGGATAATGGTGGCTGTTCACATATCTGTCTTGTAAAGGGAGATGGTACTACAAGGTGTTCTTGCCCCATGCACTTGGTTCTTCTTCAGGATGAGCTATTATGTGGAGGTAAATATGTTGTTATTTTCTTCTGAAAGTGTAATTCCAATCACATGTTCCAAAACTTAGTCTAGCATTCTTTGACAGTGAAATTGCTTTCTCCTAATTTGATTGTGTCCTTGTATTTCATACATCTGCACTATCCTAGGCTTTAGGGTATTCTAACATTGAATGCATCGTGACAAGAGATAGGTGTGACCTGACCCTGGGCCTAAGGCAGAAGAGCCCTTTTGAGGGGAAACTCATAACTGTAAATGAGTGTATTTCTTAATAACAAAGTAGGTTTTGCTCCCTCAAAGGGTAATAAGAACTAATTCCACCTCCTGCAGTCTTAATCTACTGAATTCTGTCAGTTTATGTGTCATTGTTGCGAATGTATCCAGTGAAAAGAATACTCTTCTGTTCAGATCTATCAGCAGTTGCCTGTTGTTTCTCTTACTTATCTAGCCAATAAAAAAAGAAAAAAATATTTTTTAAGGTATCACTGAGTAGTAGTAATGTTGTAGTGAAATTGGTTCAGTTACTCATAGGACCACAACAAAGTGTATCTCTTTGCTAAAGCATAGTATGGTAGCATCAAATGCATTATAATATTTATTTCCTTAATTTAGAAATTCTCCTGCTGGGGATAATTCTATGTGAATTCAACCAAAGGAAAAGGACTGTTTCTACAGTGGTGGGAGTTTAAAACAATTTCTAATCATAGGAAAATGATTTAATAAAATAACTGAGCTTATGTAGCTGTTAAAATTATGATCATAAACTGATGTAAAAATGTAGCCCAAAGTTGGCTTAAGTGGGAAAAAAATATTAAAATGGTGTTTTATTGTGTGATGAGAACTACATAAAAAGTAAATCTCTGAAAAAAAGGTTGAAAGGGTTTGCATTCAAAATCTAAAAATTATTGATACGATGGTATTATAAGAATACTTTATTATTCTAACTTTTAAGTTTTTTGTTTTTTTTTTTAAATAACATGTATTGAGTAGTAGCTATGAGGATCTCTGTCTGGACCACAGGAGATGTGAAGATCTTTGATACAGAGAATGCAGTTTAGTTGGGGAGATCAGCTTTGTGCACAGGGAAAGTTAAGCTCTGGTTCTTGAAGTATCTGTCCCCAGAATAACAGGTGTTACACAATGATGTAAATATATATAATGCACTGATCTGTACATTTAAAAATGGTTAAAATTGTAAACTTGTTAACATGTATTTTGTGTGTGCTTAGTTGCTCAGTTGTGTTCAACTCTTTATGACCCTTTGGATCATAGCCTGCCAGGCTCCTCATCCATGACTTTTTTTTTCAAGCAAGAATACTGGAGTGGGTAGCCATTTCCTCCTCCAGAGGATCTTCCTGATCCAGGGATTAAACCCTGGTCTCCTGCATTGCAGGCAGATTCTTTGCTCACTGAGTTATAAGGGAAGGCCCCAAAACAGAATCTAGTTGCTTAAAGTGTGTGTTAGTTGCTGAGTTGTGTCCAGCTCTTTCTGACCCAGGGACTGTAGCCTTCCAGGCTTCTCTGTCCATGGGATTTCCCAGGTAAGAGTACTGGAGTGGGTAGCCATTCCCTTCTCCGGGGATCTTCTTGACCCAGGGGTTGAACCTGGGTCTCCGCATTGCTGGCAGATTCTTTACCATCTGAGCCACCAGGGCCATAATTTAAAAAAAAAAAAAAAAAAAAAGGACGTGTTTCCATGTCAGAATGCTAGATTATTGCTCCAATAAGGCAAATCTTAGAAAAATACGCCTTTATGTAGACACAGATAAAACTGAATCAATGATATCACCTTTTATTTAGAAAGTGTCTTTTAAAAGACCAGTATTTTTTTCTTCATATTTAGTGATTGTTTTTAACATATGTATTAACCGAATACTCAGTGTGCTTTAACAGATGTGTACAGTGATGTTACCAGCACCCATTTCAAGTGAAAGAAAGTGAAAGTCTCTCAGTCATGTCTAACTCTTTGCAACTCCATGGACTGTACAGTCCATTGAATTCTCCAGGCCAGGATACTGGAGTGGGTAACCTATCCCTTCTCCAGTGGCTCTTCCCGAACCAGGAATCAAATTAAGGTCTCCTCCATTGCAGGTGGATTCTCTACCAACTGAGCTCTCAGGGAAGCCCACCCAGATCAAGACCTGCAGTGTTGTCATTAAGAATAGTTCCCTGTGTCTGGGCACCCAGTTCTCTTCCTGGAGTAGTTTTCAACTCCGTGGTTTAGCTTTACTTATTTTTGAACATAATTCACATAAGGAATCATGATGTAGGTACTCTGTGTCTGGATTCTCTTGCTTACTGTAATATTTTGAGATTCATCTTTATAGTGAATGGAGTGCCGCAGTCTGTGGTTTTCTTATTGCTGTATAGTGTGTTTCATTGTATCAATACAAATAAGCCACAGTTTTATTATTGTGTTCAGGGACATTTTAACTGTTTTTAGTTTTTGTTAGAGTGAAACTGCAGTGAATTGTGAATTCAATAAATCTTGAATTTATATACAAGATTTTTCTTGTGATTTAATGTAGATTTTAAATGCATGCATGCATGCCTCAGTCATGTCTGACTCTTTGCGACCCCATGAATTGTGTAGCCTGCTAGGTTCCTCTGTCTGGGATTCTCCAGGCAAGAAGACTGGAGTGGGTTGCCATGCCCTCCTCCAGGGGAACTTACTGACCTAGGGATAGACCTACATCTCTTATGCCTCCTGCATTGGCAGACAAGTTCTTAACTACTAATTCCACCTGGAAAGCTCAGATTTTACCATGGAGGCAAATGAAATACACAATCTGAATTTCTCTGCTTGACCTTCTCAAAATGTGTTTTCATTTGAGGCTGTGTTACCTCCCCATCATCTCATTTTGTACTTCTTCCAGTCTGAATGTGTTTTCAAACTGGTCTCACCATATTTTTACATTTTAAAAAATTTTTGAGGAGAGCTTTTGTTTGTATAGATTGTGTTTATCTGTGTTTACTGTGGTAGGATTTGAAACCAAAAACTTTAAAAAATACTTGTTAAAAAAAATAAAGCATTACATGTTCTCAAGTTAAAACTCTTAAGAAAATTGATGGTATTTGCTAAAGAAAAATAATTTTAGTGAGAAATATAGCATTGTTTTTACATTTTAAAAAATCTTTTGAGTGTTGAGCTGTATTCTCTTGTCTACTTATGCATTCAGTCTGTTGTAGTATGTAGCTTCATTGAACTCTGTGAAGAATTTTGGCCTCAAAGATACGTAGTTGGAAACTGGAGGCTATAATTAAACAGCCTTTTCAAGCAGTTATGTATATGCATATTGAATTCTACACCAAATCTTGACATATGATAGTTTTCTATAGTGTTAGTTGCATTGTGGAACTTGAAACCATATCAGTTCACTTTTCATAGTCTCTTATATTGAAATCCATTAATTATTTTGTACCACAAATGGGTATTTTATCCATGCACTAATTTGTAACCTTATGCATCTTGGTCATCTGGAAATACTAGAATTCCATTCGGAAATTTCCAGATCATCAGATTTTGATGCATTTTATTATACAGTATCAAAACAATCACATTAATATTACTACCAATCTCATCATAAGAATTTTTAAGTACTAGGAATCTGTCAAGCTAATAGTGTTGGATACAAGTCTTCTAAAATTACAATTTCTGATAAAAAGTTCCAGTGTTGTATAATTTGCCACAAAAGTATGTTATGGTTGCTATTGTTTGAAATCACTGGTTCATTTTTTAAAAACTTCCCACAAAATACCCCAAGTGCAAATATCAATAGTTTATCTGCCACTCGTTCTTTCACATTAAAAGGGTGTCACGTTTTGGGTTGCGTTTACAGCTCAGTGTTTTTCCCTTTGGAAACCTTGATACTGAGGTATGCAGCCCAAGCTTTGTACATATTTTCCATTTTGTCAAACAGTATTGAGGAGATGTGTACTCAGAGAATTGATTTTAATGTAATTAGTATTTTTTACTGATTCATCAAGAACATTCTTGAATGACACTGCCCCACCACAACCCCCACCCCCCACCACCGTGTGTATGTATGGTATATGACTATGTAGAATTCGGTGACTACCGGTACAGGTGGGGCCCTTGCCCCAAGTCTGCTAAGGTGCCAAGAGTTTTACCTTCCGTGGCATCAGTGCACGTGTAGTGAGAAAGGCAAATGATATGTTAGTATTGTAAAATACTGTCTGTCAGTTCCCTGGAAAGAGGTCGCAGGTCAGGAACCCCCAGGGTTCGTAGATCATTCTTTGAGAACCTCAGGGCTGGAAAAGTTATGAATTCTAAGATAACTTTAAAATATTTGAAGGTGAATTATTATAATGGTAATTCCTGGGTTATGTGTGAGATTATAACAGATTGCAAATTCAGTACTCCTACTTAAATTATAATATATAAGAAAACTTTCTGCCTTATAGTGTTGTAAGTTAGTGAATCTCAGTGTAAAAATTATATCTCTTTTCCGATTCAGTAAGATAATTAATAGAGTTTATCTATTATAAAGTGTTTCGCATATGTTAATCGTTAAAGGGGCTTCACTCAGGTGTAAATGTCAGTACCTCCGTGTGACTATGGCTGTGTTTTTCATTCCCCTCCCCCTGTCCATTTGAAGAACCCCCGACGTGCTCTCCGCAGCAGTTCACTTGCTTCACGGGAGAGATTGACTGCATCCCTGTGGCTTGGCGCTGCGACGGGTTCACCGAGTGTGAAGACCACAGTGACAGCTCGACTGTCCCGTGTGCTCAGAGCCCCAGTTCCAGTGCGCCAGCGGACAGTGCATTGATGGCGCCCTGCGGTGCAACGGAGACGCCAACTGCCAGGATAAGTCAGATGAGAAGAACTGTGAAGGTAACTGCAGTTCCTGGGCCTGGTTACAGATTTCCTTTCTCAGTTAAGTTGTTTGAAATTCACAGTTTTGCTTTGGCTCATTCAGGGGTAGATTTGGGGTTTTTCAAGTGTGTTTGACTTTATTATTTCTAAACAGTAGCATGTTCTAAATTGTCTTAATTCACTTAATGTGTGTAAGATTTATATACATTAATAAGCTTTGCAGTTGAGCAATGACACCAAAAGATTAGCCCTTCAGTATGTGAAAATGGTCCTTGTTTGCAGTGAGCTCTGAATGGGGCATCCCTGGTAGCTCAGCTGGTAAAGAACCTGCCAATGCAGGAGACCCTGGAGAAGGGAATAGCTACCCACTCCAGTATTCTTACCTGGAAAATTCCGTGGACAGAGGACCATGGTGGGGTACAATCCATGGGGTCGTGAAGAGTTGGACATGACTGAATGACTAAGCACACACACGACACACTTATTAACAACATAAAATAATTTCATGTTTTCTTCTCATCCACTAACTTTTAACACAGTATAAAACAACCACAACAAAAATATTCTCTGGAAATTTTTAGTGTCTAGAAATGCATGTAGAATTCTTTTAATTCTTAACAGAATTGTTAGTGAAAGATGGAATTTAATATAAAGGATAAAATAGGAAGTTTCCTGCTAGATTGCTTTTTCTTCTCTTTTCTCTCTCTCAGTTGAAATCCCCAGAGAATTATTTGTAAGTTTTCTCTAAAAGTCTGATTTTTCACGTGTGCCTGGAAAGCTCTCTTTGACTTCTGCCAGATTTTACACAATAGTAAAACTAAGAAAACTATTTACTTTTTTTTCCCCACAGTACTCTGTTTAATTGATCAGTTCCGCTGTGCCAATGGTCAGTGCATTGGAAAACACAAAAAATGGATCATAATTTGGATTGCAGTGACAAATCAGATGAACTGGATTGTTGTAAGTATGATGAAAACCTTGTATTACTCTTAAGGTAGAATTTTCTTTTTTAAAATAACTTTGTTAGTCTTAAAAGTGTGAAAGTGAAGCTTGCTCAGTCATGCCCGACTCTTGGTGACCCCGTGTATTATACAGCCCATGGAATTCTCCAGGCTAGAATACTGGAATGGGTAGCCTTTCCCTTCTCCAGGGGATCTTCCCAACCCAGGGATCGAACCCAGGTCTCCCACATTGCAGGTGGATAAGGGAGAATTTTTAATGTTCTTTTCCTTTTCATTATGTGTGAGGTTCACTTATGACCAGAGCTTTCTTATTAAGAAGCAAGTTATTGATATTTGATATAGTTATTTGTACCTGAGATTTCTTACATTTTACATTTAATAATTTCTTAAAGATAGTAGTTTTCTTATGTTCAAAAATCTTCACAGAAACATTTAGCAAAGCATCAGAAAGGAATATTATTTTGTGAAAACTAAGGTTAGGAAAATCTCAGTTTCAATATGTGGAAATTAGTGGTCTAAACTTAAGAATTTCTGAACATTTGTTGTTTAGTCACTAAGTCATATCTGACTTTTTTGCAACCCCATGGACTGTAGCCCACCACGCTCCTCTTTACATGAGCTTTCCCTGGCAGGAATACTGGAGTGGGTTGCCATTTCCTTCTCCAGGGGATCTTCCCAACCCAAGAATTGAACCCTTGTCTCCTGCATTGGCACTGAGCTACCTGGGAAGCCCCTTCTGCACGTTAACACATATTTAAAATTTCCTAATTTTTTTCTTGTATAATTTTCTATCAGTCTCTCAGTGACTTTAAGAGCTTCCTTAAAACACAGCCTGAGAATACTTGAGCCACCACATATATATTCCTGAGGCTAGAGACCTTAGGCTAAATAGCCTGTCGTTTCTTCAAGGTACACAGCTACTGACTAATGTTCTCACGTGAAATGTATCCAAATATTCCATTTGTCAAGTATTGCAAATGACATTCAGCACAGGTCTCCCCTGTCAAAACTGATTTTGTGAAATTTAGACAGAGCTCATTTAAAAACTCTTTTAATTGTGACAAAGACTTCAAGCTGATGTTTTTACAAAATTCAAATGGGATCCTCACTGAGACTACTGGAATCTGTTTCCGTTTATTCAGCAGACCTTGCTGAGTACTTGCTATGTGGTGAGGGTACATCGCACCTGTGTGAGATTCCTCAAGAGTTCTCTGTGGCCAGAGGAGCATAGGAAGAAGGATGTTCAGGCCAGGCAGATGGATTTGAATTCTGACTCCACCAGTAAATTATTTGCTCTTGTTAGATCTCACTTTCTCCATCTTTAAAATGAAGATAATATTTAGTATGGTGATTGTGAGAGGATTAAATGATTTCATTTATATGAAACAGCTTAAATCAGAGTAGGTGTTATTGATAAAGGAGTGTGATGAGTAATGATACATGTGCTAGAATAGACATCTGTATAAGGAGTAGCACAAAGAAGAGAATGGTCAGATCTTTAGAAATGAAGATGGGATTCAGCAAGGAAAACATCTTAGAAAAATATGGTAAGGTTGGGTGGGTGTTGATCAGTGAATAGCCTTACTTGTGCAGTTAAGTGAAGAGATTGCATTCTGGGTAGAGGGACTCTCTTGTCCTGCCCAAAACCAGAGTGCAGTGGGCACTTTTGAGAAATTACCTGTAAATTGGACTGCTGAAATATAGGCTGCTGTCTTGAGGTGTGTCGGCAAAAGCCGATATATGTAAAGGTGATATCACAAAGGACTTTGCTTTTCCTCTAAAGAGTCTGTAGACAGTATTCCAGAATAATGTTGTTGTTATTGTGTTAGTCACTCAGTCGTGCCTGACTCTTTGTGACCCTATGGATGGTAGTCTGCCAGGCTCCTCTCTCCATGGGATTCTCCAGGCAAGAATACTGGAGTGGGTTGCTATTCCCTTCTCCAGGGGATCTTCCCAACCCAGGGATTGAACCTGGGTGTCCCGCATTATAGGCAGATCTTTACCCTCTGAGCCACCAGGGAAGCCCCCAGAATGATGAAGAGCCATTAAAAACCTGAAGTGGAGGACTGGCATGGCTATGTAATTGTGAAAGTAGTAAAGTAGATGGATTGGAAGCGATAGTATGATAGGCAAAGAAATCTGTTAGCTTGGGTGCTTTCAAACGTTTTGACTACATGGAGAAGAATACAAAGATGTGGATGTACACGTAAAGAAATGAGAGTGATGCAACAGTATTTTCCTGTATTGTGTGGAATGCATTCTGAGCTTTTCTGTTTCAGAAGGCTGGTTTCAACACATTAAATTGTTTTTACCAACTAAAGACTTGCAGCCTGTACCTTTAAAATGTTTCAGAGACTTGTAGTTCAGCAGAAGATGGTGGGTATCTAAATCAAGGGAAGCAGCACTGATGGAGAGGAGGGAGCGGATAGATTTCAAAGTTATTTCAGAAGTAGAATGAAAAGGTTTCAGTAACATAGCTTAGAGGTGATAAGTTTAGGTTGAATTAGCAGGTAACCTCATCGAATGACTGCACTCATAAATGAGACTATATGGCAGAGACTAAAAAGACTGTGGATATCATGTTCAGCTGACGTAGGTTTTTAATTATCTTTTTATATAAATTTAAATGCTTATAATTTGCCACAGATGCCATTATTTATTCATGATCTGCTTTGTCCCTGGAATCTAGAAAATGTTGACAAATGGTGGTGACTGTGAGTTCAGTTGGGATTACGTGGCATTGAAGCTGCCCCCTTGGGTGTCCCATTGAAGCTATTCAGAAAGCTGCTAATAACTCTGTGGGTCTGTAGCTCAAGAGAGAGAGAGAGAGATGGGCTTTTCGGTTTATTCTTGATAATTACAACTGAGGCAGTAGATGAAATCTCTGAGGGAGAGGAAGCAGAGGAGGAAGATAGCAGGAGGTAAAGAGAACTCTAGGAAGCACCTGTACTTGAGGCAGACGGAAGAGAATGAAGCCAACGAAAGGAAATAGAACAAATAATCAGAGATGGTAAAACTAGAGAATGGTGTCCTGGAAGGGGAAAGGATCAGACATGTTTGAGGGGGAAACAGGAGCCAGCAGTACTGAATGTATAGAGTTGTGAGTGAGATGAAGAATGTATTGACTGTGGCATATAGGAGAACTTTAACCTTTCACAGACTAGTTTCATTGTAATAGTAAGGACAGAAGTCTACTTTCAATGAGTTAAAATGTGACCCAGAGACAAAAAATTGAAGACAGTGAGTGTAAACTATTCTTTCTTGAAAGTTGGTGTTAGAAGGAATGCCAAAGCCCTGGGGGCCGGGGAGGTGGGGAATGAGAAAGATGGGCTGGTTGCCTATGGGCTCAGAATGACCCACAGCCCCTGCATGGTATGTAACTTGGTGATGTTATTTTCTTTCATTCTTAGATTTAATCATAAGATGAGTTTACCTCTGTGGATGGGAGGTTTTGAGGTGAGGTGGAACAAAAGGAAAGTTTTAAGAGATACGCAGTTGTGAAATACAGCCTGACTATTCACAAAGGAAGGATTTCCCTTCTCAGTAGAAGAGTAATGTTCTGCATTCGATGGCCCTTGTGCTTTATTTCCCCGTCTCTCATGTTGATGCCCTGTTTTAAAGCCTCAGATAGCTCGAGGATCCCATGAAGGTTGCTGACATGGTCCTCTCATGCTCCGACTTTTCTCTCTGAGCCCTCAGCTACTCTGGTACCAGAGACCTTACGTTCCTTGCCCTCAGGCAACTAGACTCACCCTTAAGGCAACAGCATATTGGGCCTGAGAGCTGATGCTCATCAGTAGCTTCAAATTTCTCTTCACCAGGCATAAATGTCACTTTTCAGATCTAAAATCAAGCTCAGCTAATTTTGGCTTCTTTACCATTCCAGGTAAAACGTTTGACCCTAAAATTTTCTTAGACATCTTCAAATAATATTGATTTTTATGATAAACAGAATGAAGTAGGTTAAACGTTTGACCCTAAAATTTTCTTAGACATCTTCAAATAATATTGATTTTTATGATATACAAAATGAAGTAGGTAGATTTTGTCTATATATGTGTTTTTAAACTTGTTAATGGTATTTTAATCTATAATTCACTTAACATTTTTGTTACCAATTTACAGTTATACTTTCCAGTGTATTGTCCTATGTCTGTTTTCAACTAGGAGTCATTCGTTTTGATTCCTAACAGTGACATTTATCTGTCTACGTATCCATGGGGCATGGTGTGTGTGCATTCATAAACAGGAAAAATGTGTATGGGCTGTCTTCGTCAGGCTCGCGTTCTGCTTGCACACCCTCTTTCCGTTACTGATCGGAACCTGCAGTTGTTTTTCCATTTGTAACTGTGCTGCATTCCCGTTCTAGATCCAACTGAGGAGCCAGCACCACAGGCCACCAATACGGTGGGTTCTGTTATTGGAGTGATAGTCACCATCTTTGTGTCTGGAACCATATACTTTATCTGCCAGCGGATGTTGTGTCCACGGATGAAGGGCGATGGGGAAACCATGACTAACGACTATGTAGTTCACGGACCAGCTTCCGTGCCCCTTGGTTACGTGCCACACCCCAGTTCTCTGTCGGGATCTCTTCCAGGTGAGCCAGGACTGACCCATTGAGAATCAAGTCTTGGCAAGATTGCCAAGCTTCCATTATGGAAACAGAATACTGCCTACAGTCTACTTAAGTGTAGACTATTTTGGGTTTAAACAGTTACAAGGACAAATGTTTGCTTACTTTTAGCACCTTCTTTTTACACAGAAGACCTTAGGTATGGTTTGATAGAAATTGGCAAAGGATACAAAGCGAATACATGTATATACAAGCATTTATATTAATATATCATACAGTTATTGCATGTACACTTCATTTGGGCTTCCCAGGTGGCACTGGTGGTAAAGAACCTGCCTGCCAATGCAGGAGATGCAGGAGAGACGGGTTCGATCCCTGGGTCAGGACAATCTAGAGGAGAGCATGGCAATGCACGCTTGGAAAAGTCCATGGACAGAGGAACCTGGTGGGCTGCAGTCCATGGGGTCACAAAGAGACTGCAGTGACTAGCACGCATGCACTCTGCATTTCTAGATGTGCTCTACTGAAGTTAATCAACTGGCTGTTTGTTGAAAAGAATCATAAACCACAGTTCACTTGGTTTACTACCAAGAGACCTGTACTACGGAGCCCAGGAATTAGAAGAGGCCAAAAAAACAGATGAGGTTTCCTTTTCAGCAGATTTACAAATGCCTGATTGATAGCAGGGAGGAATACATCATCTTATGTTTTCTCCTAACTTAGATGAAGACAGTGGGAGGAGGGCTTATTCAAGCATGGCCAGGGTGCCAGATGTTCTGTCCTTGGGGAAGACTGCATTCCTCTAGGGAAGTACAGCTTTCTTTTCAATGTCTTTTGGTACCCTTAATAAAAAGAATCCTTTCTTGTAATGAATATGGAGAAAGAGATATCAGGCCAAAACCCTGTGAAAATAACTTAACTCTGGTTGTTAGTTGTAAGGAAATAGATGATTTTAAAATTGTTAATAGATTCCCTGTTGCCATACCTAGTTTGTTAAAGGTGGAATTTGGGAAGTCACTTGTGAAAAATAGAATTTCTTCTTTAGCATTGTGGTTGTGATTACAACAACATTTGTATCTAGTAGATAAAGAAATAATTTCCCATACATTGAATTTATGCTCTTAACAATGGGTTTACTTTTCTTTTGAGCAGACCTATTGCTTTGTCTAGCCTGCTTTGCACTTCTGCTCTTCACAGTTCTTTTTTTCTCAGGTCCTCTAAGAGACTGAAAACCTCTCGTCTTGAAGAGCTCTGCTTCCACTCTGGCGAGTAGGAAGGGCCAGGAGCTATTCTTGGCCTTGTGTTATAGGCCAGCTCTCAATGGTCTAGAGAACATTTGTTTGCCTTTTCCATTAAGTGTTTTCAGTTATTATTGGGAAAAGAGGGCATACGTTGTTTGAAAATGGAGCTATTTGACTATTGATATTTGTAATTCTAGGACTAAATAAAATGATTTCATGCCTTCTTATAGATTGCACTCAACTTCAGTATTTATCCTTCATTTTAGGATGTCTCGTGGTAAATCAATGATCAGTTCCCTCAGTATCATGGGGGGGAGCAGTGGACCCCCTTATGACCGAGCCCACGTCACAGGAGCATCGTCAAGTAGTTCATCAAGCACCAAAGGCACTTACTTCCCTGCAGTAAGCAGCCTGTTTTCCTCTGTTCACTTTGAATGCTGAGATAAATAAGATCTTAGGTGTTTAACTTATTTATTAAATATGGGTACTTAGTGATGGTGGTATAAAAGGTTTTAATATAGAATTTAGACATACAAGGCCCAGAGGATTTACCACCACCCTGTGAGCACTTAGAGTGTGCTCAATTTAATGCCTGTGTAGCAGCCAGCATATTTGAAAGTATTGGACACTAATCTCATATACCAGGTGAAAGTAGAACTGTTGAATAGTACCTCCTGAGAGGCTAAGGACCGTCATTCTGTGGCCTCTCAAAAGAAGGAAGAACATGTGGTGTTTCTCTTAAGTAAGTAAGCTTTCTCTAAACATTTATAGTTTTAAATATCAGAACCGAGTTGTGCTACACTTAAACCAGTAACTTGTAGGTTGCCAATTTCCTTCTTGTCACCTTGTGTTATTTACCCCTAATGAAATTGTGCCTCGAGGGGTTGAGAGCCACAGCCCTAAAGTACTGTTTTAGGTTAATTCTTTGAAAAAGAGGAAGTGAAGAGGAATATGAACAGAGATGAAGAGAAGTTGAGAAAAGGCTAATAGTTTCTGTCTGAATGGACTATTCTTATTTCAGTCATTTGGTTTTCTTTCCTTTTTAGATTTTGAACCCTCCACCATCCCCAGCCACAGAGCGATCACATTACACCATGGAATTCGGTTATTCTTCAAACAGCCCTTCCACTCACAGGTCCTACAGGTAATATACATCCTCCTCCAGTGTCAGTCCACATTTTTTATTAGAAGGAAGTGTTTGAGTTGTGAGTTTGCTGTGGCCCTGGCTGAGGAGATGATGGTCATCAAGAGAGAACAGGTATCTTGTAGAGAGAACAGGCATCTTGTCTGGTAATGCTGGTATTGCCTCTACCACAAACCCTTTTCTTTCAGGGCATTAGACTTCCTTTAATTAATGTATTGTTGATGCACAATATTATGTAAGTTGCAGTTGTGTAATTTGGTGATTCACAATTTTTAGAGGTTGTTTTGTCCCATCTGTAGTTATTACAGAATATTGGCTATAGTTCTGTGTTGTACAGTATATCCATGTAGCTTATTTTACACCTAATAGTTCATACCTCATTCCCCTGTCCTTTGATTTCTCCTTCCCACTTCCCTCTTCCCAGTGGTGATCACTAGTTTGTTCTCTATGCTCTGTGGGCCTGCTTCTTTTTTTGTTATTTTCACTGGTTTCTTGTATTTTTTGGATTCCATGTATAATTGATATCACACAGTATATGTCTTTCTCTGTCTGAGTTATTTTACTTAGTGTATCTCCTCCAAGTCCATCTGTGTTGTTGCAGATGGCAAAATTGCACTCTTTTTCCTGGCTAAGTGTAGTCCATTGTGTGTGTGTGTGTGTGTGTGTGTGTGTGTACACACACTACACCTTCTTTACTCATATGTTGATGGACACTTAGGCTGTGTCCATATCTTGGCAATTGTAAATAATACTGCTGGAAATATTGGGGGGTGTGTGCATCTTTTCAAATTCGTGTTTGCGGTTTTCTGGATATTATACCCCAGAGTGGAACTGTCAGGTCATATGATAGTTCTGTTTCCGTTTTTTGAGAAACAATGGCTACCTCAGTTTGCATTCCCACTAACCGTGTAAAAGGATTCCCTTTTCTCCACATCCTGCCAGCACTTGTTATTTGTGTTCTTTTTGGTGATAGTCGTTCTGACTCATGTGAGGTGATAACTCACTGTGGTTTTGATTTGCACTTTGCTGATAAATAGCCACATCAAGCATCTTTTCATGTGCCTGTTGGCCATCTGCATTTCCTCTTTGGAAAAATGTCTGTTCATGCCTTCAGGGAACAGTATATTTTTTAAAGAGAGCCGCAATTTTTTTTTGTGGCTGGCTTTTTAGTATTAAGATAGAGCCTCCAGGCTTTGGCAGTATTCTAAGGAAAAGTTACCCCCAAAGTGACTTGATTTCAGAATATGTTACTGCTGAGGTTAGGTTTGATTGATCATCTCAGTGGAATGTTGGGATAAGACGAAGGTCCGGAGATTTAGGAGAGCTCTAAAATAGCAGAAGTATTAAGGGCACATAATTTGAGAGAGGCTAAAAGAAGCTTAAGTTCAGCTCTTGCTTACATATGTTGTTATTACAGTCTGGAGTGAAAGCTTTCTCATATAGTTGGATGGAATAAATCATGACTCATTAAAATAAATGCAATGTGTTTGTAAGCCAGAAAAGGGGAGATACTATGCCTCTGTGCCGATTTGTGACTCTGTGGAGCAGAGTGAACAGGTTCAGTCCTAGTGTGTCATCCTTACTCTTTCGTCTTGTTGGACAAGACAAGAGAAAGTCAAAAACTTATGTTCTCTTCAGACACTTAATGCCCGTGTTTATTGGCATCACCCATTATCTTCTCAATAAGGTGTTTCCTGGCATTCCAGTCGATTGCCCTGATGTATATATAACCTTATAGATGTATAGAAATGAGGTGGAAACTGTTTATACGGTATCTCATTCGGAATCCTTATGTCACTTTATGGATAAGATAGCTTTAACTCGAACTGATTGATTTTATGTTTCACTTAAAGTATTGTTTTCCCTACCTCAGATTTGTTCTAAAAACTCAAAATAGAAAGGCAGAAACCTGAAAATTGAAAAAACAAAAGAGCTAAAATTTTACTGTTACACAGTTTCTTTAAATTAAACACTGTTTGATTCAGGAAGACATAATTGCATCAAAAACAGTTCTTTTTTATGGAAACTGTTCTGTTCCGTATGGGACTGTAGCTGATAACCCTGTTATGCTGTGATAGTGTCACTGCACAGCAGTGTGACTTGGCCATACAGACACCTGTTTCCATTCTCCCCCAAACTTCCCTCCCAGCCAGGCTGCCACGAGACATTGAGCGAGTTCCCTGGGCTACCAGGAGGTTCTTGCTTAACCATTTTAAATATATCAGTGTGTACACGTCCATCCCAAACTCTCCATCTATACCTTCCTCCCATGGTCCATGTTGTGTTTCTCCAAGCCCCTACCTCCGCCAGCAGTGCTAAGTTTGTTCTCTATGTCTGTCTGTCTCTGAAAAACAGTTCTTATTTAACTGTTTCCCACATCTCAAATTAAGCCCAGTTTATTTCTTCAATGTGAAACTTTTTATCATTTAAATTTTCTTGAGGGTTGGGGGAAGGTTTGCAAAACTTAATACATTTTGTTAATCTATTTCCTTTCTCTCCTCTGGTATTTTGTTTTTTCTTCCTCTCCTATGGAAATGGAAGTATTGGGCCTTTTAAATGATGAGCCAAGAAATTTCACCAAGGCTCACCACCTGATTGGACAGAAAGATAAGACATAAAAAATACTGTGACATCATGTCAATACTGGTAGTAAAAGCGCTTGAGAACCTGCTTAGCAGGTCATGTAACTTTTGGTCTTTTATAGCTGATATGGAGGGCTTGCCTCAAATCGCATGCATCCTGAGGTGTGTTACCTGGCACATTGTTAGATGTTTTATGAATTGTTGCTTCAGTTTTACGCTTGCTCTTGCCCCACTGTTGCAGTCATTTTATTTGATGAGAAAGCGTATAAATAAATCCTGACTGGGATAAATATTAAATAAGATCAGCTTTACTATACTTATACTACAAAATGGTATAAGAAGTTATAGTAGAAATGATGGAAAAATCAACACTTTTAAAGTCAGCTCTTAATTTTACTAGTACATTTCTCTTTCCAGTGTGCCTTTTTGTTTAGTTAACCATGCTACAAACTTAACAGTTATAGATTGGTTGAAAAGATAGCTTAAAGGGTGAACAGAAATAAATTAGGTCTCTGAAATATGTTTTAGAAAACTCACTGGTTCTGTATGGATACCTGGAATTTGTCATTTTGGTGTTCAGTTAGAGCCGCTCTTATGACAACATGCTCGTCTACATACAGTATAGGAAATGACATTCCTTTCCCCAAATCACGGTAATTTCTCTGTACTGATAGTAATGGGATAGATATGTTCCTTAGGCTGTCTACCAAAATTCCGCCTGGCTTGTATAGTATTTGTACAAGAGAGAATGAAGTAAAGAGAGTAATGAAGTCTTCGGTCATCATTAAATTATTCATCAGGTAAATCATGAAGTGTTTGAGGAATGTTGAGGGAATGCTCACATGTTTAAGTAATGTAAAATCATAAAAACACGTTCTCACAGATCATGGAAAGGCAGAAATTGATGTCCACTATACAGACTAAATGCAAAATGAGAGAATTTTTCTAAAGATAACCATTAAATACAACTTTGGGTAGTTCCTTCTTATTGATACAATGTTACTTAAAGATGTTTTTTAGTCACTAAATCTAGTCTGACTCTTTATGATCCCATGGACTGCAGTCCGCCAGGCTCCTCTGTCCATGGGATTTCCCACACAGGAATACTAGAGTGGGTTGCTATTTTCTCCTCCAGGGGATCTTCCCAACCCAGGGATCGAACTCACATCTCCTGCATTGCAGGCAGATTCTTTACTGTGGAGCCACCAGGGAAGCCCAACTTAAATACTTAAGCACACATCCAGAGGTTAGGATGAGTTCATCATTCACAAGATAATGCTGTCTTCCTCCTTCAGCCTGCCTTTGAAAATTGCCTCTTGGTTGGTGCCAGCTTAAATTGTCATAGCTGATTGTCTTCCAAGTCAGGTTTACATTTAATGCCTTCGTATTTGGATAGAGAAACCATTCTTTTATAAAACTAATTCCTCTTCTCCTGCTTTCTTCCCTGTATCAGCTACAGGCCGTACAGCTACCGGCACTTTGCACCCCCCACCACGCCCTGCAGCACAGACGTGTGTGACAGTGACTATGCTCCTAGCCGAAGGATGACCTCAGTGGTGACGGCCAAGGGCTACACTAGTGACTTGAACTATGACTCAGAGCCTGTGCCCCCGCCTCCCACGCCCAGAAGCCAGTACTTGTCAGCAGAAGAAACTATGAAAGCTGCCCGCCTTCTCCTTACACGGAGAGGAGCTACTCTCATCACCTCTACCCACCGCCACCCTCTCCCTGTACAGACTCCTCCTGAGGAGGGGCCCTCCTCCTCTGACTGCCTCCAACACAAAAGTGTAAATACGAATTTGGTTGAGATCTGGAGGGGGGGGAGGGAACTATTATTGAAGGATGAGGCAGACCGTGTACAGTTAAAATTATAAATGGGGTAGGGAAAACTGGAGATATTTGTACAGAAGTAAAAGATATTTATATATTTTCTTAAAATAGCAGATTTGCTGCTTGTGCCATAAAAATTTGTATAAATAATAAATTTGTACTAAAAGTTTTATTTTTGCAAACTAAATACACAGAGCATGCCTTAAACCCAGTGAAGTGACTGAGTACAAAGGAAACAGGAATTTAAAAAACGGCATCACTGACCAGGAATGTCTGGGGCTTTATTGATACCAAAAAAATTTTTTTTTAAAAAGCAAAGAAATTAAAGTCCATCTCAGCAGCAAACCATATATACTCAGAAGGAGCCCAATGGCCTTCATGTTAACTACCATTTGAATCCCAACAAGTTTAAGAAATGAAAGGCAAAAGAAAAGAATACTAATTTTGGATAAAAGGCTTTGTTTTCTCTAGGGGTCCAATAATTTTACCGAGGAAGATGGATGTTTCTAAAAATTCATTCAGGGTGCTGCTGTTGTGGGAGAGATGAGCTGTCTGGTAAGATGCTATGGGACCGTTTTGTTTGCAAGCCTTCTGTCCCTGTCTTAAAAGTCACCCCTCTGTCATACATCAGTTTGTTTCCTGGGTGATATCACCTTGCCTCCTCCCTTAGCAGCGTTATATTTTGCCAAGATACCATAATTTATTCACCATAAAATCTGGGGATTGATTAAATAGAATTTGCTAAATAAAAGTTTTGTTTTAATATTTCTACTAACTCCATTCCCCGGTCAGCTTAGCTCTTCAATTGGACTGCTGTGTCCACATAAGGATCAAAGGTTAGACAATTACTGTTCCTCTTTATTCCAAGATTGTTTTAATGCTCAACACAGTGTCTTTTTACAGCACATATAGAAAGTGTTTAAGAGTTACAAATTTAACCATTAAGTTTTTGTTGTAAATTAATCATATATCCTTGCAGTACTTTCAGCATATAATAGCACAGTATGAAATCATTTATATATATATATATTTCCTAGTAAAACATTTAGATATGTTCTGGTTAGAGACAATCTATTTTAAAAGAGGATTTTTTTTTTGTTATCGTTAGGTTTTCCCTTTATTAGTTGTTGGTGACATTTTCATGTTGTTTAGGCTGATTTTTCTCAGAATGATCTCTACACACATAACCTCTTTCTAATGTGTGGCGTGAGTTGAATACAGTATCTTTCTGTTAACCTAATGTGAATATTAGATTGTTTTCAAATTATCCATGAATTACTCTTATAATCACCTCATATATTTTTCTGTGTCTTCTCTCTTACTCCATTATGGATTAAGGTGATTTAACAAATTTAACGATATGGCTTACATGAGAAGGAAAACTGAACTTTTCAGCTGTCGGAACTTGAGTAGAGGGGGATAATGGAAGGCTTTTCCGTGCTCTGCCTGCCCCGTGTGGCACTGGGGCTGCTGCTGCTTCAGCTGTCAGGGCTGACCCGTGAAACGACACTGGCACTGCTCTGCCACCTTGCCAGAAGTCAGTTTCCTGCTTTTTCACATGTTTCCAGCATTTCTCTGCTAAAGTTGAATGTGTTTTTAAACTAATATATTTTTACCTTAACAGATGTTGGTCAGTTACTTAATGAATGATGATTTTTCTTTTTTTAAATTCTGTTTTGCTGAGGCCACCCTGTCTAGATTTCAGGGCCCAAGAGAAAACAATGGAAGAAAGGATTTATAATTTTGGTGGAGGTGAACTAGCTTCTTAAGCAATTAAAAATACCTAAGTAATCTTTTTAAAAAATTAAAAAATGCAGTTTCAGAATATCACATCGGTTATTGGGGTACCTTATATGAATCTGGTGACTTGATTTTGCATATAAATAAATGGTAATCCATCAGTGTCTTGCATTTCAGTCAGACGAGCGTTAACTCTTCCTGTTGACGGAACAAAGTGCTCAAGTTCTAACAGAATGGAAATTGAAATTGCATTCTGTGACACACAGAGGCACTTGATGCTCACATGAAGATGGAAAGGTTAGCAATAACTGGGTATCAATTAAAATATGAGAATTCTCGATGTTTACATTTCTTAATGTGCATCTTTATCTGGTGGGCTTCCCATGTGGAAACTTGCACTATAATGAACTAAGAAGAATATTGCCTTGTTATATCTCAGTTCAAGTGCTTGTACTGCGATGGCAATGGCCTCTTCTTGCAAAATACTGATGTGTGTGCCAATTTGTTTGAAATTATTTGAAGGCAGTTCAGCTTAGTCTCAGAATCCTCTTTCTCAATGTTTTGAGATGGAGTCTTAACATTTTGGGGAATATTTGAAAGGTACAGTTTGAGAGAATTGTCAAAATTCAGGATGGATTTATTGGTCCTCAGGTTATATGGACAGTTAAGCTTTAAAGTAGACCATCTTATTTATGAAACACAAGATCTTTAATTGGAAGATAAAAAATTAACATGAGCACAAATTGGGGGAAAAAGAAAACAGTTTTGAATTTGGATTATTTTGAATTTTTGAATTTGGATTATTGCTAGATGCATTAGCCATGCTGAGGGGCAATGAATAAAATTTCATTATATTCCTTAAATATAGTAGTAGTTGTTGTGATTGTGTATCTTGAAGTGTGCCCACTTAGTCATGTGATTAAAATGACCTGAGAATTGAACGTTAGTATAGCATGCTTTCTGTGCACTACAGTAAGCTTTTCTTCACTAAAGTGGTCTTTTATACTTCTAAACTTTTATAACCTTGAACTTGGCTCCTGCAGAGCTGTGGGTTTTTGAACCCTGGCCCAAAGAATTTTGCTGTTTATATCAGATAATGGCATAATCGCAATTAACAAAAAAACAGTTAAGGCATAGAATTTTCTCATACTGATTTTTCTTTCAGGAAATTTTATTATGCATCTGACACTTGCTGTAAATCTAGTATATCGTGAGATATTATGTTTAGCAGAAAATTATCATTATTTTAAGTTTAATACAAAAATACTCTGATGTACCACCAAAAGATATCTGACCCTTTAGTCAGTTTGAGAACAGCTGTTCTGAAGGACTCATATTTAGAAATGAAGACTTTACAGTACATTTTTATCTAATATAGACCATTAATTGGGATGGGGCTTTCAGCAGAGGATTGACTTTGTTCGTCATTTAAAAATATTCCAAAGTCAATAATTTATATAAGACCAGCTCATTGGATACTAAGATGTAGAAATAGCCACTGTCTGCATTAGATCACAGTCACTTTGGCAGGAAAATTCTTTTTGTTTGTTTTGCTATAAAGGCTCATTAATGAGGAATACTGCCAGTAGGTTTAGTAGCTGTGTCTTATCTAACCTATTAATGAACTGTGTATATTTATGTGACATGGTATCAATAATCATAGTATAGAGACTATTTTGGTTACAGGAAAGGCCTGCCTTCAGCAAACAAGCCTGGCTCTCTGCGATAGGTCTGCTGCTGTTGTTTTGTGCCTAGGCTAGATTCTTAAAAAGTATAGTTTTTAAAATTGTTTTATCTCTTGCAGGGGAAAACTTGTTCATTGATTTTTGCGTGTCATAAAAGCAGCATGACGGTTATTACTATTACACATTTAACAAGATTCAGAGGAGAAAAAACAACCTTGGCCTTTTCATACCTCCCAAGTATGTCATACTTTCAATCTGTGTAGTACTTCATTCTGAATAATGACATGAGTAGTATGCCTGGAGTGTGGATATGAATATGGGATTATCAGATGGCTGACAAATGTTTGAGCATCAATAAATGAGACTATAGACTAAGTGTAGACATGGACCAAGTCTTAAAGAAGTTCATAATCAAGCACTGTTTAATATATATTCTCAGAATTCTTAAACTCAAGAGATTTAATTTTGTTTGGTACTCCTTTCCTATTTCACACCTAAAGTGAACCCAGAGAAATAACAGATGATTTTACAAAGTACTATAGCATATGTGTAGTTTCCTGCTTCTGGAATTGCATCATTTTACAATGGGCTCAAACTTTAGCTTTTGAAAGTCTCAAAAGTTTTAAAGGATTTTGGACCCTAACGTATAACATGATTTAAAAATTGTGAATCCATATACTTGAGATATTTGACTGGATTCTGCCTCTTTTTCAACTAAATCTGTACCTGAATGGAGAGGGAGGAAGATTCTTTAGTTTATCTAGATGATTTAGAATGAAATTACTGACCTCATCCTTCTTAAGTTAAGGTAAATTTTATTGTTCCTTTTCTTTTTTATAAGTCATTCTTAAACCATTCTTAAGTTACTGCTGAAAGAAAATCATCATGACTTTGCAGATACAATTATAAAGAAAGTGATGTCTTATACTCAGAAGTGGAAATAACTGTTAATTTTCCCATTACTTCGGGTTTGTCCAAAAGTTAACACCAAAGAATTATACAGTATGCTTTGCTTAACTGTCCATTCTTTAAGAAATAATTATTTAAAAATCACATATAAGCAAGGCAGGGGTATAGATATATAGAAAGATATATATATATATATATATATAGAGAGAGAGAGAGAGAGAGATCTCTACTGTATCTCACTAAATATTAATGCCTAAGTAAGAATATTAAAAGGAAAACAAAACAAGTCTGATTAAGGTTACATGAAATTGAGTAGGATTAATTGAGAACATTTTAATGAGAGTAAAGAGGATACTGAGACGCTTAAGCTGGACTAGCCTTATTTGCAAGTGAAGGATCTGGTGCTGCTTTCAGATGTTTTATCCTCTGTGTTTTTAAATTTTTTAAGCTTTAATCTTCGTCATTGTCTTAAAGTCAGCTGGTGTTTCTTGTTCATGGACTTTGGTACGATGGTGCTTTGCAAGGATGTAATTATATTTTAATGACCAACATTTGGTCAGCCCTTGTCCACTATTCACTTCCCCTTTTTGTAAAATAGTGCTTTAATTTTAAACTGTATAAAAAAATACCTTGTATAAATCCCCCTTTTGATTATTACAATAAGTTGAGTTGTAACAAATTGAAATGTTGATTTTTATAATAAAACAGTGGAAAATAAAAGTGTCATTTCTTTTCAGCAAGAAATTAAAATGGTTGTGCTTTGCTATGATAAATGAATGCTGTGTTTCAGACACAACAGAACTCACCTTTATTATTTGCATTTCAAATAAAATACAACTTTGGAAGAGAGGTTTGAGCAAGGCTTTGCTTTGTGCAATGTGACAATACCTGTGATTGGGGACAAAATAAGGAAGGTTTGAGTCGGCTTATCCTCTGCACAGCAAAGCCAATCTGCTGACACCAGGTTGTGATGAAGGAAAACACAGCGTTCATTTGGAGGACGCCAAGCAAAAAGAACAGGAAGCTTGTGCTCAAAGACTCAAACTCCCTAGTGGCTTTCAGGAAAGGTTTTTAAAAGGCAACATTTGGGATAAAAACTGCAAAAGACTTGACCTTGTTCTGATTCAGTTCAATTCAGTCGCTCGCTTGTGTCCGACTCTGCGACCCCTTGGACTGCAGCATGCCAGGCCTCCCTGTCCCATCACTCACTCTTGGTGCTTACTCAAACTCATGTCCATTGACTTGGTGATGCCATCCAACCATCTCATCCTCTGTCATCCCCTTCTCATCCTGCCTTCAATCTTTCCCAGTATCAGGGTCTTTTCATATGAGACAGGCTTTGCATCAGGTGGCCAAAGTATTGGAGTTTCAGTTTCAGCATCCTCCAATGAATATTCAGGACTGATTTCCTTTAGGATGGACTAGTTGGATCTCCTTGCAGTCCAAGGGACTCTCCAGAGTCTTCTCCAACACCACAGTTCAAAAGCATCAATTCTTTGGTGCTCAGCTTTCTTTATAGTCCAACTCTCACATCCATACATGACCATAGGAAAAACCATAGCCTTGACTGGACGGACCTTTGTTGACAAAGTAATGTCTCTGCTTTTTAATATGTTGTCAGGTTGGTCATAACTTTTCTTCCAAGGAGCAAGCATCTTTAATTTCATGCCTGGAGTCACCATCTGCAGTGATTTTGGAGCCCAAGAAAATAAAGTCTGACACTGTTTCCACTGTTTCCCCATCTATTTGCCATAAAGTGATGGGAGCAGATGCCATGATCTTAATTTTCTGAATGTTGAGCTTTAAGCCACATTTTCCATTTTCCTCCTCTTTCACTTTCATCAAGAGGCTCTTTAGTTTTTCTTTGCTTTCTGCTGTAAGGGTGGTGTTATCTGCATGTCTGAGGTTATTGACATTTCTCCCAGCAATCTTGATTCCAGCTTGTGCTTCATCCAGCCCGCCATTTTGCATGATGTACTCTGCATATAAGTTAAATAAGCAGGGTGACAATATACAACCTTGACATCTTTCCCAATTTGGAACCAGTCTGTTATTCTGTGTCTAGTTCTAATTGCTTCCTGACCTGCATACAGATTTCTCAAGAGGCAGGTCAGGTGATCGGGTATTCCCATCTCTTTAAGAATTTTCCACAGTTGGTTGTGATCCACACAGTCAAGGGCTTTGGTATAGTCAATAAAGCCAAAGTATATGTTTTTCTGGAACTCTCTTGCTTTTTTGATGATCCAGCAGATGTTGGCAGTTTGATCTCTGGTTCCTCTGCCTTTTCTAAAACCAGCTTGAACATCTGGAAGTTCATGGTTGATGTACTGTTGAGGCTGGCTTGGAGAATTTTGAGCATTACTTTACTAGCATGTGAGATGAGTGCAATTGTGCGGTAGTTTAAGCATTCTTTGGCATTTCTTTTCTTTGGGATTGGAATGAAAACTGATACACAGTCAAGGGCTTTGGTATAGTCAATAAAGCCAAAGTATATGTTTTTCTGGAACTCTCTTGCTTTTTTGATGATCCAGCAGATGTTGGCAGTTTGATCTCTGGTTCCTCTGCCTTTTCTAAAACCAGCTTGAACATCTGGAAGTTCATGGTTGATGTACTGTTGAGGCTGGCTTGGAGAATTTTGAGCATTACTTTACTAGCATGTGAGATGAGTGCAATTGTGCGGTAGTTTAAGCATTCTTTGGCATTTCTTTTCTTTGGGATTGGAATGAAAACTGACCTTTTCCAGTCCTGTGGCCTCACCCATCAACAGAAAATTGGATTAAAGATTTACTGAGCATGGCCCCACCCATCAGAACAAGACCCAGTTAACTCCTCAGTCAGTCTCTCCCATCAGGAAGCTTCCCTAAGCCTCTTATCTTCTCCATCGGAGGGCAGACAGACTGAAAACCACAGTCACAGAAAACTAACCAGCCTGATCACATGGACTACAGCCTTGTCTAACTCAATGAAACTATGAGCCATGCTGTGTAGGGCCACCCAAGATGAACAGGTCACTGTGGAGAGTTCTGACAGAATGTGGTCCACTGGAGAAGGGAGTGGCAAACTACTTCAGCATTCTTGCCTCAAGAACCTCATGAGCAGTATGAAATGGCAAAAAGACGTGACACTGAAAGAGAAACTCCCCAGGTCTTAGGTGCCCAATATGCTGCTGGAGATGAGTGGGAAAATAACTAGAAATAATGAGATGGAGCCAAAGCAAAAACAACACCCAGTTGTGGATGTGACTGGTGATGGAAGTAAAGTCCGATGCTGTAAAGAGCAATATTGCATAGGAACCTGGAATACTAGGTCCATGAATCAAAGTAAATTGGAAGTGGTCAAACAGGAGCTGGCAAGAGTGAACATCAGCATTTTAGGAATCAGTGAACTAAAATGGACTGGAATGGGTGAATTTAACTCATGACCATTATATTTACTACTGTGGGCACGAATCCCTTAGAAGAAATGGAGTAGCCATCATAGTCGACAAAAAGAGGCTGAAATGCAGTACTTGGATGCAATCAAAAACGACAGAATCGTCTCTGTTCATTTCCAAGGCAAACCATTCAGTATCACGGTAATCCAAGTCTATGCCCTGACCAGTAATGCTGAAGATGAATGGTTCTATGAAGACCTACAAGACCTTCTAGAACTAACACCCAAGAAAGATGTCCTTTTCTTTATAGGGGACTGACATGTAAAAGTAGGAAGGCAAGAAACACTTGGAGTAACAGGCAGATTTGGCCTTGGAGTACAGAATGAAGCAGGGCAAAGGCTAATAGAGTTCTGCCAAGAGAATGCACTGGTCATAGCAAACACCCTCTTCCAACAACACAAGACTCTACAGATGGACATCACCGGATGGTCAACACCAAAATCATAATGATTATATTCTTTTGGCCACCTTATGTGAAGAGTTGACTCATTGGAAAAGACCCTGATGCTGGGAGGGATTGGGGGCAGGAGGAGAAGGGGATGACCGAGGATGAGATGGCTGGATGGCATCACTGACTCGATGGACGTGAGTCTGAGTGAGCTCCGGGAGTTGGTGATGGACAGGGAGGCCTGGCGTGCTGCGATTCATGGGGTCGCAAAGAGTCGGACAAGACTGTGTGACTGAACTGGACTGAACAACAAAAGATGGAGAAGCTCTATATAGTCAGCAAAAACAAGACCAGGAGCTGACTGTAGCTCAGAACATGAACTCCTCATTTCCAAAATCAGACTTAAATTGAAGAAAGTAGGGAAAACCGCTAGACCATTGGGGTATGACCTAAATCAGATCCCTTACGATTATATAGTGGAAGTGAGAAATAGATTCAAGGGATCAGATTTGATAGAGTGCCTGAAGAACTATGGATGGTGCTTCGTGACATTGTACAGGAGGCAGGGATCAAGACCATCCCCAAGGAAAAAAAAATGCAAAAAGGCAAAATGGTTGTCTGAGGAGGGCTTACATATTGTTCTGATTGGTTGGTGGTAATGTAGCAGTGGTGTTTCAGGAATCTCCATCATCAACCTTGTGATACCACCTGTGGTCAGTGTGTAGTCACCATCGTCTACCTGGTTGGGAGGGTTTTAGTTTCTGTGGAATAACTCAGAGATAAGCATCAGATTGTTATATATATCCTTGAGAAGGAGCTGTTCTATCACAGAGCTATTGTCATTACTTTTCTTGCTTGGCTGCTTTTCCTTTATTTCTACATTCCCCTGCTTCCCTAATTAGCAGGAACTTCAGGAATCTCAGAGACTGAAGCCTTATTCTGCAGGCAAGAAACAGGAGGGCCCCACAGGCTCCAGCTCAGTTTCACAATTTGTGCTTCAGAATGCTCTTGTTATTAGTAAATTCCTGGAAGACATCCTCATGTAGGCTCTGAGTCACCCCCTTCTCCTCCTCCAAATTCCCTTTAAAAATGAACATTGCTTTTCCTGGTGCAGAGCCCAATAGGATATGATGATACTGAAGGGTAGCAGAGTATACCACTGCAAAATATGCCACGTTGGCTTCTTGATTATTTTGATCAGCAGGCCCTTAAAAAATAGCGAATGCAGAGAAAAGCTGTCTGAATTCCCATTATCTACCTGAAGACAGATTATCTAAAAGGAACACAATTGTCATAAATGATAAATTCTCTCCCCTGAGAGTTTCATCAACCAGGGAAATTGACATCACAGGAGTTAAGTTCAGTTGCTCAGTTGTGTCTGACTCTCTGCAACCTCATGAACCACAGGATGCCAGGCCTCCCTGTCCATCACCAACTGCCGGAGTCTACCCAAACCCATGTCCATTGAGTTGGTGATGCCGTTCAACCATCTCATCCTCTGTCATCCCCTTCTCCTCCTGCCCTCAATCTTTCCCAGCATCAGAGTCTTTTCAAATGAGTCAGCTATTCACATCAAGTGACCAAAATATTGGAGTTTGAGCTGCCACATCAGTCCTTCCAATGAACACCCAGGACTGATTTCCTTTAGGATGGACTGGCTGGATCTCTTGCAATCCAAGGGACTCTCCAGAGTCTTCTCCAACACCACACTTCAAAAGCATCAATTCTTTGGTGCTCAGCTTTCTTTATAGTCCAACTCTCACATCCATACATGACTACTGGAAAAACTATAGCCTTGACTAGACAGACCTTTGTGGACAAAGTAATGTCTCTGCTTTTTAATAGACTGTCTAGGTTGGTCATAACTTTCCTTCCAAGGAGTAAGTGTCTTTTAATTTCATGGCTGCAGTCACCATCTGCAGTGATTTTGGAGCCCCCCAAAATAAAGTCTGACACTGTTTCCACTGTTTCCCCATCTATTTGCCATGAAGTGATGGGACCAGATGCCATGATCTTCGTTTTCTGAATGTTGAGCTTTAAGCCAACTTTTTCACTCTCCTCTTTCACTTTCGTCAAGAGACCCTTTAGTTCTTCATTTTCTGCCATAAGGGTGGTGTCATCTGCATCTCTGAGACTATTGATATTTCTCCTGGCAATCTTGCCTCCAGCTTCTGCTTCCTCCAGCTGAGCATTTCTCATGATATATTCTGCATATAAGTAAGCAGGGTGACAATATGCAGCCTTGACGTACTCCTTTTCCTATTTGGAACCAGTCTGTTGTTCCATGTCCAGTTCTAACTGTTGCTTCCTGACCTGCATACAAGTTTCTCAAGAGGCAGGTCAGGTGGTCTGGTATTCCCTCTCTTTCAGAATTTTCCACAGTTGATTGTGATCCACACAGTCAAAAGCTTTGGCATAGTCAATAAAGCAGAAATAGATGTTTTTCTGGAACTCTCTTGCTTTTTTGATGATCCAGCAGATGTTGGCAATTTGATCCCTGGTTCCTCTGCCTTTTCTAAAACCAGCTTGAACATGTGGAAGTTCATGGTTCATGTATTGCTGAAGCCTGGCTTGGAGAATTTTGAGCATTACTTTACTGGTGTGTGTGAGATGAGTGCAATTGTGTGGTAGTTTGAGCATTATTTGGCATTGCCTTTCTTTGGAACTGGAATGAAAACTGACCTTTTCCAGTCCTGTGGCCACTGCTGAGTTTTCCAAATTTGTTGGCATATTGAGTGCAGCACTTTCACAGCATCATCTTTCAGGATTTGAAACAGCTCAACTGGAATTCCATCACCTCCACTAGCTTTGTTCGTAGTGATGCTTCCTAAGGCCCACTTGACTTCACATTCCAGGATATCTGGCTCTAGGTGAGTGTGAGTGATCACACCATCGTGATTATCTGGGTCATGAAGATCTTTTTTGTATAGTTCTTCTGTATATTCTTGCCACCTCTTCTTAATATCTTCTGCTCTGTCCATACCATTTCTGTCCTTTATTTCTTTGCATGAAATGTTCCCTTGGTATCTCTAATTTTCTTGATGAGATCTCTAGCCTTTCTCATTTTATTGTTTTCCTTTATCTCTTTGCATTGATCACTGAGAAAGGGTTTCTTCTCTCTCCATGCTGTTCTTTGAAACTTTGCATTCAAATGGGCATATCTTTCCTTTCCTCCTTTGCCTTTGGCTTGTACCCTGCAAATAAATGCTGTACTTTCCTGTACCAAAGCCTGGAGTCAGTAGGTTGGCTTTATGAGCAGACCCAAGTTGGATTTGGTAACAATTTCTCCAACCATGTAGGGACTCATCATCTCACATGGGTGTCTCTCATGTGGCACCTTAGACCCTAGTTTGTGGTGGTTCTGATTCTGTCTAGCAGCTGCTGAGCACATTTGTTGCTTGCCACTGACTGGGAGTCATTGGCCCACAAGCTCTTGATATATGTGGTAAAGGAAACATGGCATTTGAAGGAGGTGGTTGAAGTGTCTGGTGAGTAGCAGAAGTCTTTTGTGTGATGATACCAGGGTCTTCTTCCCTATTGTGTTGCCTTGACCAGAAGTTTTCTTTAGTGTTTGGGACTTGGTCATTTGGCTTTGGTCTGAGTGGAGCACTGCTTTAATTGGCTTTTCCCTTTTGGACTGAGGAGTCTTTCTGACCCTTTAGTACCTCCTGGGTTGGTACCTGGAGATCTCTGGTTTGGACGAGGACCCACACATCATCATCTAGAACAGAGAAAGGAGGTTCCTCACTCTTGAACTAAGGAGCTGTGATCCTGAGAGACCTCATTGCATTTGTGTTTCTTTCGGCACTTGCTGGTGGATATCTGACAGTACCATCCGTGGATCATTAATGACGGGTAACCTGAGCTCTATCTTGTAGACCCCTACAGTATATTTTGTAGGTCTGGGAGATCTTTAGCTATATTCTCATGAAAGAAAAAAGATTTTTAAAACTGCTTGGCCTTGTTACTCCTTGAGATATGGAGAACAGTGGATGCTAATGGCTCTCTAAATTATAACATCATCTTTCAACTAGAACTGTTTTATAAAAGGGAAGGAAAGTGTGATGAAGTTCCTTATGCATAGGCTTTTTATGCTGTTGTGTCTAATTAAATCTTTGGAAAATGGTTTGGCTTTGAGCCTTTTGGAACTGGTTTGGCTTATATATTGGGGGTGGGGGGAGCGTTGTGACTGTATAGTTGTATTAAAGAAGGTGCAGTGTTTTGATTGGTGGACTTGAGAAACAAAAATTCATTTCCTGAAAATAGCTCTTTATGATGCATCCTACAAAATTAGGCCACCCTCCTTTGGGGTCCATAGATTTTTTTTCTTATGATACCATGTGGCCACAAAGTCCTTTAGACTCCAGAGAAAAATGATGAAGACAGAGCTCTTTTGACATTCTAAATGTTTTTTTGTTTGTTCTTCTGTAATGCAAATAGAGGAAACAGGTTTTCTAGGAGGAACTTGTATTTCTCTCCCTGTGCATTTGAGATATAAACGTTTTGATTGGACTCTGAGAAACTTTGACGTCTACAATTCCTGACACTAAAGGGAAAGAAAGGAAAAAGAGGGATTTTTAACTCTCTCAGGAAAACTGAGATCTATGTCTATATGGATGGATGTGTATGTTACAAGGATGCTATGTTTTACCTATGATCTCCATTTAATTGGCTTAAAGGAAAGTAAGCACATACATAAATTCTCAGAATTATAAAAGAAAGTCACCCGAATGAATTTCAGATTCACATAATTGGGAAATATTTAGTATTAAATATTTCTGGTATTAAAATTTATTGACTTAATGTAGACATGTTTTTGATTCATTGACATTAAGTATAATATTTTTGGCACCCGACTCCAATACTCTTGCTTGGAAAATTCCATGGATGAAGGAGCCTGGTGGGCTGCAGTCCATGGGGTCGTGAAGAGTCGGACACGACTGAGCGACTTCACTTTCACTTCTCACTTTCATGCATTGGAGAAGGAAATGGCAACCCATCCCAGTGTTCTTGCCTGGAGAATCCCAGGGACGGGGGAGCCTGGTGGGCTGCCGTCTCTGGGGTCACACAGAGTCGGACACGACTGAAGCGACTTAGCAGCAGCAGCAGCAGCAGAATATTTTTATTGTACCTAGTTTTACTGAGCATCAGTAAGATTTTAATATTCCTGTTAGAAAATTTGTCAGCAAGGAAAATAAGTTGTTATGATGAAACTTTAAAGTATATGAAGTGGTAGTCTTTGCAAATATTTAATTTGGGAATATCTACTTGAAAATCATCTCTCCAGGTTTTGGTAACTTGAAACTTAAACGATGGAAATTTATTGAATATCCAGGTCATTTCATATAAGGTAAAATGCTGAAACATTAATTGTTAGATAAATCTAAGTTTACCTACTTTTGTCTTCTTGTGAGAGAAAAACTAAAATGTTTGTCTTTGTTAGACACATATCTGGTACCTCAATGAGGAAGGAAATTGTGCCAGGAAAAGATGTTAGTTTCTAGAGGTTACAGAATGTATTTATGAGCTGGCCAATCAGGAGATGCTGGTATGTTCACAGTTGCTTACTTCGTGGTTTTCACTAGAGATTAAGGTCTTTGATGGTTAAAATTTTAATATATATGTATGTAAAGCTACTAAACTAATAAGGAAAGCATTTCAGTATGCAGGGAAAGTTGGAGGTGTGTTTTTATTAAAAGAATTTATAAGAAATTGAAATGTATTTTTTTAAGGGAAAAGAAAGTAATTTTGTCCTAAAGCTGATTATTTCTAAATGGGAAAGGAAATAAGGGATAAACTAATATTGATACAGAAAGTTGTAGATTTATAGAAACAAAAAAGAATTTTTACAAGGAATTCTTTGTGTGATCAAGACTAGGATTAGAATGACTTTAACTGAGTAAATAAATTTTAAGATTGATAGTAAAGCAGTACAAACTTGAATTATATTTTTCTGTTAAGGAAACAAAATTTTATTAGAATATTGATCAGATTTTGATAACAGATTGTAAAGTTTCTTAACTTCTTAAGTAATTTCTTGTAACTTTCTGAATTTGCTCTTAAAATCTTTTATTGTCACTTCGGTTAAGTAAATAAGTATTGTTTCACAGTGACCTATAAGCTGATTTGACCAGGTATTCTGAAGCTTTTTCATGTTTCTGACAGACTTTCTAAATATCAAATTCTAATTGAAGTGCATTTGATCCCCAGCTATCTTTAGAATGCTTCAGGGGAAACCAAAAACATCTCCGAGAGAGAGATTGAAATAGGGTTATTTGGTATATCAAAATTGTCAAGTGATTGGTAATAAATTTTCTTAGCTTATATGGGTAAATGTCTTTAATATAAAGATTTTAGAAATTATATGAAATTTTAAAAATTGGTACATTTTGGTATAATGTTATCAGTCACAATTCTAGTTATTAAAATATCTATCACATCAATAACCAGTTTCTTTGTCCATTACAATGTAATTGTGTGTTAAACAGTGTCTTTTAAAGTCTTGTCATTTATAGAGTTGTTTTGCTATTATTGGTACTTTTACAAAAAGAAAATGTTTCAAGAAGATTCATAGAAAGGGCTTTTTGACAAGTATAGATTTTTGTAACATTTAGAACATACTAATGAACTGGATAAGAAAGAATTCTGACAAAATACAGTGGCTTCATAATACTGGTAACACAAAGGATTAATTACATAAGACTAAATGCACGGGTGAATATGGTTATAATTTTTATGGGTTTTGTCTGAAATATTACTGGCTTTTAATCTATGTTTTCCAAATACAAGGAACCTTTCCCCTCAAAGTACTTATGGCTTGTAATGACTTGGTAAATTATACTTTTGTAAATAGGATGGAAACATTTATCTTTTCTCTCTCCCTGATTCCTTTAGAAGTTAGAAACCAAACTTGAGCTTCCCAGGTGTTATAAAGAATCCACCTCCCAGTGCAAAAGCCACAGGAGATATGGGTTCAGGCCCTGGGTCAGGAGGTTCCCCTGGAGGAGAAAATGGCAACTCACTCTATTATTCTTGCCTGAGAAATTCCATAGACAGAGGATCCTGGTGGGCTACTGTCCATGGGGTCGCAAAGAGTTGGACCCGACTGAGCGACTGCACACGCATATACGTATGCATGTTCCCAATAGCCGTATCAGGTGAATAAAGAAGGTCCCTTCCTGATGGTGCAGGAATCTCAAGATATTTTCAGGATCTGAAGAAGAGAGGAATTCACCGAGATCTCTAGCTAGCATAGGCAGAATCTGACAAGCCGTTGGCATCATTTTTCCGGCCTTGAGAGATCTTTTAAAGATTCAATCTGAGATGCCTTATGAAAAGTTCCAGCACAACTAATTAAAAAAAAAAAAAAAACACAATGAAACTCAATGTCATCAGTTCAGTTCAGTCGCTCAGTCGTGTCCGACTCTTTGCGACCTCATGAATCACAGCATGCCAGGCCTCCCTGTCCATTACAGTGTGGGTGTTTCTGTATAAAGACCCATATAATTAATTGAGTGTTTGTATTTTCATCTAAATGTTTTCCACTCTTAGTGCATCAGTTGGTTGTGTTTAGGAAATAGTAGAATTCTGAACATTTTCGCATCTAGGCATTTCTGTGTCTCTCTCTTTTGTGGCTACACCCTGGCGAATGCAGGGTCTTAGTTACCTGACTAGGGATTAAACCCAGGCCCCCAGCATTGGGAACGTGGTGTTTTAACCACTGGAATGCCACAGAAGTCCCCTCATCCAGACATTTTCAAAAGGACTTTTTGGGTAGATGATACTCTTTTAAGAATAATTTTGTAAGTATATCTATTTGGGGTCCTCATTTCAAACAGTTTAAAAAACCATTTCCTTATGAATAACCTGTTGTCTTTTGTAAATAATTTTTTAGCAAACATTGAGAAGAATGTGCTACCTTACCATCAAAGAAATGGCTACCATCTCTGAGGATGTCATAATTGTTACAAGCAGGTATGTGAATAGTTAAAACCTGGGATAGGATACTTACATATTTAGTGGAGTATTTCTTGTCCTCTTCCTATTAATTTTACATTTTGACTGTAAGAAAGCCAATAAGAATTTTAAAAAGAATATAATGTCAAAGAGAATTCTTTTCTAAAATGTGGTTGTCATCCTGTGAAAACCATCCCTGTCTGATAAAGCAAAAAAAAGAAGTCATGAAGGCTAATGCTAATAGATTGATTACATTTAGAATCATAATATGTCATTAAACAAAACTAAAAAGTAAATGATGCACTGAAATAAAATATTATTTAAAAATTTAAAATTTTATATTATAGTTGCATTATGAAATAACATATATCAAAAGACATATCTATACTAAATAAAAAACTCTTATATTTCAAAAGTTATCTCCATGTGATAATTAATAAAATAACTAATATAAAGAATCTAAATATCTTTAGTCATTCTCACTAGTAACCAAAAAATGTAAATTAAAAATTCAAGAATGAGTTACAGAATTTTTTTGTGCTTTTAAATTCAAATTATTAAACCAAAAAAAAAGAAACACCCCAAAAACCCAAGCCTCTCACATATTTCAGCCCTAGTCCCTGCCTCTGGCATCCACTAACCTGTTCTCTGTATCTATGATCTTGGTTTTATATATGTATATTTATTTACTTATTTAAATTCCACATATAAGAACTATTATATGGTATTTGTCTCTCTCTGACCTATTTCACTTAAGATAAGGCTCTCAGGGTCCATACATATTGTCACAAATGGCAGGATTTCATTCTTTTTAATGGCTGAATAATATTTCAGTGCACATATGTACCTCAATTTCTTTATCCATTCATCTATTGATGGATACTTAGCTTGTTTCCATATCTTGGCAATTGTAAGTAATGCTGCAGTGAGAATGGGAATGCATATATCTTTTTGAATTAGTGTTATTGTTTTCTTCAGATGAATACCCAGAAATAGAATTGCTATGTGGTAGTTCTGTTTTCAGTTTTTTGAGGAATCTCCATACTGTTTTCCCTAATGGCTGTACCAGTTTCCATTCCCACCAGCAGTGCAGACGATTCTCTTTTCTTCATGTCCTCAATGCTATTTCTATGTTTTTGTTAATAGGTGTGAGGTGATAACCTTATTGTGGTTTTGATTTACATTCTCCTGATAACTAATGAAGTAGAGCATCTTTTCATGTACTTGTTGGCCATCTCTATGTCTTCTTTGGAAAAATGTCTATTCATGTCTGCCCATTTTAAATGTCTTTTTTTTTTTTGTACTGAGTTTTTGAGTTCTGTATAAATTTTGGAAAATTACAGTCTTTTTGCCAATCACATTGGCAAAAAAAAAAATAGTACTTGTAAGGGATATTGATTTTCTTGTAAACAGGAGGTAGAATAATGAATTGGTTCAGTTTTTCTAGAAAGCATTGTGGCAGCATTTGTTGAATGTTTGGAAGGGTTAATCCCTTTAATCCAGTAATTCCACATCCATGAAATTATCCTCAGAAAACAGAGATAAGTATTTTAAGTTTTTGGATATATTTTTGAAACATTTTAATGATATGGGGAACTTCTCAGTACAGTGTTGAATGAGAGTTGGAATCAAGTCTGTATATTCCTTATAGTCTTAAAAATATTCTAAGTATATGTATAAAAATTTATGGCTGAAAATACAATGATTCATTACCAGTAAGTTATCTCTGGGTATTTGGAATTGTGACTATTTATATTCTTTAAACTTTTAATAATTTTCAAATTTTCTAGAATGAGAATGTGTAATTTAGAGTCCTAAGACATTTAACAAATGTTATGTAGAAAAATAGTTGTTAATAGTTATAGTTAATAGTTATTAATTACAACTCATTCAAGTGAATCTGATATTTGTATAGCAAATAAATTTTGTAGGAGGAGACTTATGCTTAACCAGCAGTTGTGTTGAAGTTTCAATTAGTAAAGCTTTCAGCTGAAAAGAACAGAGAGCCAGATGTAAATAGTAACACATAAAATAGGGAGAGAAACTGGTGGTGCTTCAGTGGCTCAGCAGTGTCAGGGCTGACATGTCTTAAATTCTTTGGGACATCCTCACATTATTGCAAAATAGATGCCTGAATTACTGGCAGTGCACCATTCAAGATGGGAGGGGTACCGGGAAGGGGGCCAGAGAGAGCCAGCACCATCTGCCTCTTTCATCAGGTATGGAAAAGCTTTTCCCAAGGCAATTTTTAGATTTCATTTGGCACAACTGTGTTATGACTAACCTTGGGAGGCCAGGAAAATGAGTATTTAGCTTTTATAGCCCAGGGGGCAAGCTTGAGAGAAGGGATTGAAAATGGGTACTTAGTTAACTAAGATTAGTTAACTCACACAAGTGACACAAATAAAAAACAAAAACAAAAAAAAATCTTTACCGAGATTGCTAGTCTCCCTGAATAGTGGAAAAGTTAAAAATAGAGTATCAACTGTTGATTGGGGATTTTCGTTTCTTTGTGTAGCTGGTAGTACTTCCACTTGAGTCCTGTTAGGCTGCTTTGCATTGTGGTTTGCTTCTTGTTTGTTTGAAGTGATTAGTAGATGTGTGGGCAGAATAATATACCTTCCACCTGCAAGGCCTCCCTGTCCTAATTCCTAGGACCCGTCAGCATGGTCCATGGCAAAGGAGAATTCCAGTTGCTAATCAGCAGACAGGGAGCGTATCCTGGGTTATCCATGTGGGCCCAATACAAGGCTAAGGGCCCTTACGTAGAAGAGAGAGGTGGAAGAAAAGCTTTAGTAAAGGGATGTGATGGTGGAAGCAGGGCCACAGAACTGCATTGTTTTTGCTGGATTTGGAGATGGAGGAAGGGGACCACAAACCAAGGAAATATGGGTAACCTCAGAAATTGGAAAAGGCAGGGAAATGGATGAACCCCGACAGCCCCCAGAAAGGAATGCCTTCTTGCTCATACCTTGATTTTAGCCCACTGAGGCCTGTGTTGGACCTCAACTTACAGAACTGCAAGGTAAAGAAATGAATGTTGTCTTAAGCTTCTTAAGTTTGTGATAATTTGTTACAGCAACAATTGAAAACTACTGGGTTTTACAGGGTATTAATATATCAGATCAATACCTTGTACACTTTAAAGTTGGACACTGTTATTTGTCACTTACATCTCAAAACTGGAAAAAAAAAACGAGTAAGAGCCTTTGGTACCTGAAAGTGGGGTGCTGCTGTAACAAATACCTAAGAATGTGGAAGTGGCTTTGTAATTGGGTAGTGAGCGGGTACTGGCAGAGTTTGGGGAGCATGATAGAAAAATTCTGCACTGCCTTGGACAAACTGTTAGTAGAAATATGACCATTAATGCCTCTTCTAAACTAAGAAGGAAGTGAGCAGCAGGATAGAGAAAACGTTTATCATGTATCATTGTGAACAGACTGTTGACAGAAATATGGACATTGAAGGTGCTGCTGGTGAGGGCTCAGGAAAAAATGAGGAAGAAGTTTCTATTATTAATAGAAAATGGAGAATGGGGATCCTTGTTGTATTGTGGCAGGAAGCTTAGTCGCATTGTATCCTGCCCTAGGTGGAACGTGGGGCTTGCAAACATGAATTTGGATTTTAACTGAGATTTCCAAGCAGAATGTTGAGGTGTGGCTTGATTTCTCTTTTTGTCATTTAGTAAAATTTGAGCGTACAGTAAAAATTGAGGAGAGACCTGTTAAACGTGAGCCAGGAGGTCTTGATAAATACCCAATTGTTATGTTGTACACCTGAAATGAATATAATGTATGATCAATTACACCTCAAAAACACAACAAAAATAAAGCAGGAGTTGGTGATTTTGGAAATTCTTAGCCTACAAAATGGCAGAGGATGCTCAAATCAAGAGATGTGTATTTGGAAAGCGTTCTCTAGAGGAAAAAAAATCAGTTACTATATAGCCTTTTGTTCAAACCTCAGATTAAAAGGTCAGTGTATTCACTCGCACAAACCACTCTGAGAGATCAAGGGTGTGACTCATAGATTCCCTCAGCATCTAAACAGAAGCTGAAAATAGAGATGGGATTATCTAGGCAAGATCTGTGGAGGAACCTCTTGACTAGTGGAGTGAGTCTGTACAAATATGGTAGTCCCACAAGGCGCTTGAGAACCTTACACCAGCACAAACACTGCCAGCCTGGACTGAAAGGACCAGAGACGAAGAGAAAGAGGGCTGTCAGAGCCCCAAATTCTGCAGGCAGGAGACAGGCTGGTAAGACTCCTCAGCTATAAACACAGGCTGCCCTTAGTAAAAAGGAAGGATGGCTCAGAGAGCAGAGCTGCAGGCCCAAAGGGTAGAGCTGAGAACCTAGTGAATTCTGCTTAGGACTTGAACTCTCTTCCTGTTTGCCTGGATGGATTGCAGAATTGTTTGGGGCCAGTAACTCTTTTTTAGCCTTCCATTTTCTCTTTTTGAATAGGAATGTTTGTATGTGTTCTGCTATGCCAGGTCCCATCTTTGTGTTTCAGAGCAGGGAACTTGTTTTAAAGTTTAGCATGTCCACGGGTAGAGAGGAATTTTACCTCAGGATAAATTATACCCTTTCTCACCCATCCCTTATGATTTTTGATAATAAGATTGGTGCTTTGAGTTGGGTGATTTTAAACGAGATTTTGGACTTTGAGCTAACGCTGTAATGTGTTGATTTGGGGCAATCTTGGGATGGGGTGAATGTATTTTCCCTATGAGAGGGATGCAGGCCTGCTGACATGATTTTAGCCCAGTGAGACCTAAGTTGAAATTCAAGCCCATAGAACTAACTATAAGATACTGTACTTTTGTTATTTTAAGCCTCTAATTGTGGTCATTTGTTGTAGCAGGAATAGAAAATTAATATATTAGATGACCATTCATCTAATGGTCATGCAGTTATGTTAGCATGAATATTGAGAAGACCTGAAGGCATACACTTCACTAAAGAATATATATAAAGAGCCGGTAAGCACATGGCAGTGTTTTCAATATTATTAGTCATCAGGGAAATGAGGATTTAAATTTCATCTAGTCAAGGCTATGGTTTTTCCTGTGATCATGTATGGATGTGAGAGTTGGACTGTGAAGAAGGCTGAGCGCCGAAGAATTGATGCTTTTGAACTGTGGTGTTGGAGAAGACTCTTGAGAGTCCCTTGGACTGCAAGGAGATCCAACCAGTCTATTCTGAAGGAGATCAACCCTGGGATTTCTTTGGAAGGAATGATGCTAAAACTGAAGCTCCAATACTTTGGCCACCTCATGCGAAGAGTTGACTCATTGGAAAAGACCCTGATGCTGGGAGGGATTGGGGGCAGGAGGAGAAGGGGACGACCGAGGATGAGATGGCTGGATGGCATCACGGACTCAATGGACGTGAGTCTGAGTGAACTCTGGGAGTTGGTGGTGGACAGGGAGGCCTGGCGTGCTGCGATTCATGGGGTGGCAAAGAGTCGGACACGACTGAGCGACTGAACTGAACTGAACCTTTCACATTCACTAAAATGGTTAACCTAGCAAAGCCTGACAGTACTAAATCAACAACCCTACTCCAGTATCCAGTGTACCAAGCAGTTGAAGGTGTCACACATTGTAGATGAGAATGTAGAATGGTACAGCAACCTCAGAAAAGGTTTGGCAGTTTCTTATGAGTTAAACATATACCTACCCTGTGACCAGTGATTTTACTGCTATATATTTACCCAAGAAAATGAAAATCTTTGATCACAAAAAAAGACTGTACAAGAATTTGATTGCAGCTTTGTGATAGCCCTAAACTAGAAACAACCCAAAGGTTCATCAATAGGAGGATGGCTAAACAAATTGTGTTTTATTAGTATAGTGGATCACTACTCAGCAATAAAAAAGAACAAATTGCTGATTCAAGCAACAACACAGACACACTCCTAAAATAGTATGTTGGAACAAAAGACACACAAAAAGAATGTTTGGATGATTCTTTTTTAATATAAATTCAAAGACCAGCCAAAACTCAGCTGTGGTGATAGAAACCAGAAGTCTGGTAGATTGGAGGAAACTGACTAGATGTGGGAATGAGGGAACCTTCCGAGATGAAGGAAGTATACAGTATTTATTTTGGGTAGAGCTTACATGAGTGACTCCAGATGCCATCTAACCAAACACTTAAGCTGACATTTTTTAATTGTATATAAATTACAACTCATTTAAAGAAAAGAAAAACACAAAGAGATTTAGTTAGTGGCTTAAGGATGGTCAAGTATATTGACAGTCTGGTCATACTGTTCTACCCCTGTCTGATGAGACTCACCAGTGAAAGTGTATCTGAAGATTGCTTAGAATTCTGGGATTGAGTCCTGAGGACTGACCCATCACTCACATGGCAAGTATCATGGGGGAGTGGATATCAGTATGTGATTAGTTACATCCCTAGTCTCAGGAAATTTCACAGTCTCAGTTTAGAGACCATGGTTTAGGAAGAAATAAGGGGGCTAGGGGCTATGGGAATGACTGGCAGGCAGTTTTGATATCAGTTGTGGGAATAACGTGAGGATTTGGGCAAGAGGAAGACAGTGCTTTAGTTACTGAAGGAAGCAAGAAGCTAAGACCATCCCCAGACTTGGTAAGAAATATTCAAGCCTGAAACAGCCTTTCAATTTGAATGGTGGTGCTGTCCCTGACATTATGTCTACCAAACTTGGTGTAGAATAGGAAAGGAAGTGAGATACTATTCTAATTTGACTTAGCCATCACTCTAGTGAAACTTCTCTCTCAAAGATTTCTAGTAATCTCTTAATTGCAGAATCCCAAAAGCTGATTTTTCAGTCCATATTTTACTTGGCCGCTCTCTTAGCTTTAATATGGTTAAACACTCCATGAAGTTCTATCATCTTTGGCTTTCAGAACCACAGAACTGAATTTTCTTGCATCTCTGATTACTCCATTTTATTTTTTCCACAGAAGTGGCAGTTCTGTTCTTTTTCAGCTTACTGATTCACATGCCAGTCTCTTCTGGAAAAAGCTCCCCTACACACACCCAGAAGTAATGTTTTACCAGTTATCTGGGCATCCCTTAACTCGGTGAAGTTGACACAGAAAATTAACTGTCTCAGTGGGTTTAATGGGTGTTGTGAAACCTTTCTATATGCTGCTTTTCTTCCCTCTCTCCTGCCCAGTTGACATGCAGACTACCCCAGTTTATTTGGATTCTTATTCTCTATTAAATACTTATTCTCTATTAAAATGAAACTGTGGAAGACTTTTGAGAGAAAATGATGAAAATGATGCCAAGTCATAAAATTCCCTTCTCTTGCTTAATAAACACCAGCGAGTAAAAGGGAAGGTCAGGGACTTCTAGCCAAGATGAAGAAATGCCTCGACAGGTCATCTATTCTAATAATTACAACTAAAACCTCTGGACAGAGGTATAGAAAGGTATACAGGTATACCTGAGGCCTTTGAGTAATAACAGTGAATTAGATCATGGCATCCAGTCCCATCACTTCATGGCAAATAGATGGGGAAACAGTGGAAACAGTGAGAGACTTTATTATTTTGGGCTCCAAAATTACTACAGATGGTGACCGCAGCCATGAAATTAAAAGACACTTGCTCATTGGAAGAAAAGCTATGACCAACCTAGACAGCACGTTAAAAAGAAGAAACATTACTTTGCCAACAAAGGTCTGTCTAGTGAAATCTATGATTTTTCCAGTATCATATATAGATGTGAGAGTTGGACCATAAAGAAGGCTGAGCACTGAAGAATTGCTGCTTTTGAACTGTGGTGTTGAAAAAGACTCTTTAGAGTCCTTTGGACTATAGGGAGATCCAACCAGTCAATCCTAAAGGAAATCAGTCCTGAATATTCATTGGAAAGACTGAATACTGCTGAAACTCCAATACTTTGGCCACCTGATGCAAAGAACTGACTCACTGGAAAAGACCCTGATGCTGGGAAAGATTGAAGGCAGGAGGAGAAGGGGAAAACAGAGGATTGAGATGGATGGCATCACCAACTTGATGGACATGAATTTGAGCAAGCTCCAGGAGTTGGTGATGGACAGGGAAGCCTGGTGTGCTGCAATCCATGGGGTTGCAAAGAGTTGGAAACGAATGAGCAACTGAACTGAATGAATAACAATATGGCGTGTTTCATGGTTATTTTGGACCGAGAACAAACTAATCCAAGAACTGTATGGTGGGAGGAGTCAATAAAGACTGGAGCCTGTCTCAGTCCTGAGCACAGTTTAAAGACAAGACCTCTGCAAGCTGGAGAGATGGGGGGAGAATCCTTGTTTGTTCTTGTTTTTCTCTTTACTTTCTGGTCTTGCTTGAGGCCAGCCCTAATTCTGGAACATTACTGTGATGTGACAGAAATATTTCAGACACCTGAAAGCCTGAGATGTGCTTTAAAACCACAATGAGATACCACTATACATATTTGAATCAACTGAAAATTAAATAGACTCACTTTACCAAATGTTACCAAGGATATAGAGGAGTTGGATTTCTCATATGCTTCTGGTAGGAGCCAGTACCATAGACAAAGAAACCAGTGGAAACTATCACTATGGCTAGTAAAGCGTCACCTCGGCTGTACTGATCTACATTTTTTGGACTTTTCTGATACAAATGGAAAGTGGAGAATTAGACCCAAGTACATGTGAAAATTTAGTATATGATGAAGGTGGCATGTCTAATCACTAGGGTAAACATGTACTTTTTTTTGCTATTTATTATTTTTCTTCACAATATTGTATTGGTTTTGCCATACATTGACTTGAATCTGCCATGAATGTACATGTGTTCCCTATCCTGAACCCCACTCCCACCTCCCTGCCCATCCCATCCCTCTGGGTCATCCCAGTGCACTAGCCCTGAGCACCATGTATCATGCATTGAACCTGTTGGCAATTCGTTTCACATATGATAATTCACATGTTTCAATGCCATTCTCCCATATCATCCTGCCCTCACCCTCTCCCACAGAGTCCAAAAGACTGTTTCATACATCTGTGTCTCTTTTGCTGTCTCACATACAGGGTTACTGTTATCATCTTTCTAAATTTCATATATATGTGTTAGTATACTGTATTGGTGTTTTTCTTTCTGGCTTACTTCACTCTGTATAATAGGCTCCAGTTTCAGACATGTACTTTCAATTCAGTTCAGTTCAGTCGCTCAGTCGTGTCCGACTCTTTGCCACCCCATGAATCGCAGCACGCCAGGCCTCCCTGTCCACCACCAACTCCCGGAGCTCACTCAGACTCACGTCCATTGAGTCCATGATGCCATCCAGCCATCTCATCCTCGGTTGTCCCTTTCTCCTCCTGCCCCCAATCCCTCCCAGCATCAGGGTCTTTTCCAATGAGTCAACTCTTCGCATGAGGTGGCCAAAGTATTGGAGCTTCAGTTTTAGCATCATTCCTTCCAAAGAAATCCCAGGGTTGATCTCCTTCAGAATGGACTGGTTGGATCTCCTTGCAGTCCAAGGGACTCTCAAGAGTCGTCTCCAACACCACAGTTCAAAAGCATCAATTCTTCGGCGCTCAGCCTTCTTCACAGTCCAACTCTCACATCCATACATGACCACAGGAAAAACCATCGATGGACCTTAGTCGGCAAAGTAATGCCTCTGCTTTTGAATATACTATCTAGGTTGGTCATAACTTTTCTTCCAAGGAGTAAGTGTCTTTTAATTTCATGGCTGCAGTCACCATCTGCAGTGATTTTGGAGCCCAAAAAAATAAAGTCTGACACTGTTTCTACTGTTTCCCCATCTATTTCCCATGAAGTGATGGGGCCAGATGCCATGATCTTCGTTTTCTGAATGTTGAGCTTTAAGCCAACTTTTCCACTCTCCTCTTTCACTTTCA
>SJXQ01003254.1:260748-271077 GCA_006408695.1 Aepyceros melampus
AAAGTCTGACACTGTTTCTACTGTTTCCCCATCTATTTCCCATGAAGCGATGGGGCCAGATGCCATGACCTTCGTTTTCTGAATGTTGAGCTTTACGCCAGCTTTTTCACTATCTTCTTTCACTTTCAACAAGAAGCTTTTTAGCTCCTCTTCACTTTCTGCCGTAAGGGTGGTGTCATCTGCATATCTGAGGTTATTGATATTTCTCCTGGCAATCTTGATTCCAGCTTGTGTTTCTTCCAATCCAGCGTTTCTCATGATGTACTCTGCATAGAAGTTAAATAAGCAGAGTGACAACATACAGCCTTGATGTACTCCTTTTCCTATTTGGAACCAGTCTGTTGCTCCGTGTCCAGTTCTAACTGTGGCTTCCTGACCTGCATACAGATTTCTCAAGAGGCAGGTTAGGTGGTCTGGTATTCCCAACTCTTGAAGAATTTTCCACAGTTTACTGTGATCCACACAGTCAAAGGCTTTGGCATAGTCAATAGAGCAGAAATAGATGTTTTTCTGGAACTCTCTTGCTTTTTCCATGATCCAGCGGATGTTGGCAATTTGATCTCTGGTTCCTCTGCCTTTTCTAAAACCAGCTTGAACATCAAGGATTTCACGGTTCACGTATTGCTGAAGCTCCAATACTTTGGCCACCTCATGCGAAGAATTGACTCATTGTAAAAGACTCTGATGCTCAAAGCGACTGGGGGCAGGAGGAGAAGGGGACGACAGAGGATGAATTGGTGGATGGCCTTACTGACTCGATGGACATGAGTCTGAGTGAACTCCGGGAGTTGGTGATGAACAAGAAGGCCTGGCCTGTCGCAATTTATGGGGTCGCAAAAAGTTGGACATGACTGAGCGACTGAACTCAACTGCGTATATTGTAGTACTTCCTGATTCAAAGTTAGAATATTTCACATTTCTCTAGGCTGTTCATAATATTGGCATGGACTGAACTGAACTGAAGTATTCATAATAAGCTCTTAAAGATCCTCATTTCTGTGGTGTCACTTTTAACATCTTTTTCATTTCTGATGTTATTTATTTGGGCCTTTTTTTGATGAGCCTATCTAAAGGTTTTTCAATTTTGTTTGTCTTTTCAGAGAAACAGCTCTTAATTTCATTAATCTTTTACATTTTTTTGAGTCTCTATTTCTGCTCAAATTTTACTTCCTTCCTTTTCATAACTTTCTCTTCTTTTTCTAATTTCCTTTTTGTATAATGTTACTGTGCTTATTTGCTATGTTTCTTATTCCATGATGTAGACCTGTGTCACCATGATCTTCCCTCTTATAACTGTTTTTGCTGCATTCAATGATTTGGAAATTTGTGTTTCTGTTCTCACTGGCTAAAGTATTGTTTTATTTCCTCATTGATGCACTGTTTATTTAATAGCATGTTGTTTAATTTCTGTGTGTATCTTTTGAATTTTTTTTCTTGTTAATTTCCAGTTGTATACATTTGTGATCCAAAAGATACTTGGTATAATTTCAGTTTTCCTAAGTTTAAGCCGGCTGCGAGCCAGCTCACTAAGCGCAGGCGGCTGTGAGCCGGACTGGTGATAGAAGCAAGATCCGATGCTGTAAAGAGCAATATTGCATAGGAACCTTGAATGTGAAGTCCATGAATCAAGGCAAATTGGAAGTGGTCAAACAAGAGATGGCAAGGGTGAACGTCAACATTCTAGGAATCAGTGAACTTAAATGGACTGGAATGGGTGAATTTAACTCAGATGACCAGTATATCTACTACTGCGGGCAGGATCCCTCAGAAGAAATGGATTAGCCATCATGGTTAATAAAAGAGTCTGAAATGCAGTACTTGGATGCAATCTCAAAAACGACCGAATGATCACTGTTCGTCTCCAAGGCAAACCATTCAATATCACAGTTATCCAAGTCTATGCCCCAAACAGTAATGCTGAAGAAGCTGAAGTTGAACGGTTTTATGAAGACCTACAAGATCTTTTAGAACTAACACCCAAAAAAGATGTCCTTTTCATTCTAGGGGACTGGAATGCAAAAGTAGGAAATCAAGAAACACCTGGAATAACATGCAAATTTGGCCTTGGAATGCGAAATGAAGCAGGGAAAAGACTAATAGAGTTTTGCCAAGAAAATGCACTGGTCATAGCAAACACATAGAAACCTGTGTGCAGGTCAGGAAGCAGCAGTTAGAACTGGACATGGAACAACAGACTGGTTCCAAATAGGAAAAGGAATATGTCAAGGCTGTATATTGTCACCCTGCTTATTTAACATATATGCAGAGTACATCATGAGAAATGCTGGACTGGAATAAACACAAGGTGGAATCAAGATTGCTGGGAGAAATATCAATAACCTCAGATATGCAGATGACACCACTCTTATGGCAGAAAGTGAAGAGGAGCTAAAAAGCCTCTTGATAAAAGTGAAAGAGGAGAGCGAAAAAGTTGGCTTAAAGCTCAACATTCAGAAAACGAAGATCATGGCATCTGGCCCCATCACTTCATGGGAAATAGATGGGGAAACAGTAGAAACAGTGTCAGACTTTATTTTTTTGGGCTCCAAAATCACTGCAGATGGTGACTGTAGCCATGAAATTAAAAGGCGCTTACTCCTTGGAAGAAAAGTTATGACCAACCTAGATAGTATATTCAAAAGCAGAGACATTACTTTTCCGACTAAGGTCCGTCTAGTCAAGGCTATGGTTTTTCCTGTGGTCATGTATGGATGTGAGAGTTGAACTGTGAAGAAGGCTGAGCGCCGAAGAATTGATGCTTTTGAACTGTGGTGCTGGAGAAGACTCTTGAGTCCCTTGGACTGCAAGAAGATCCAATCAGTCCATTCTGAAGGAGATCAGCCCTGGGATTTCTTTGGAAGAAATGATGCTAAAGCTGAAGCTCCAGTACTTTGGCCACCTCATGCGAAGAGCTGACTCATTGGAAAAGACTCTGATGCTGGGAGGGATTGGGGGCAGGAGGAGAAGGGGACAACAGAGGATGAGATGGCTGGATGGCATCACTGACNGCAAGAAGATCCAATCAGTCCATTCTGAAGGAGATCAGCCCTGGGATTTCTTTGGAAGAAATGATGCTAAAGCTGAAGCTCCAGTACTTTGGCCACCTCATGCGAAGAGCTGACTCATTGGAAAAGACTCTGATGCTGGGAGGGATTGGGGGCAGGAGGAGAAGGGGCAACAGAGGATGAGATGGCTGGATGGCATCACTGACTCGATGGACCTGAGTCTGAGTGAACTCCAGGAGTTGGTGATGGACAGGGAGGCCTGGTGTGCTGCGATTCATGGGGTTTCAAAGAGTTGGACACGACTGAGCGACTGAACTGAACTGAACTGAAATTTATTTAGCCTTGTTTTGTGGCCTAACATGTGGATCTACACTGGAGAATATGAAAAGAATGTGTTTCCTGCCTTTGCAGGTGAAAAGAATGTTTATCTTGTCATTTTTTGTGCTCTTTATATATCTAATAATTCTATAGTGAAATGTGTCATTAAATGCCATACTTTCTGTATTGAGTTTCTTTCTAGATGACCTAACCATTACTTTAAACAGGGTATTAAAGTCATCTGTTATTATTGTATTACTGTAAATCTCTCTTTTTATATCTGATAATCTTTGCTTCTGTATTAAGGTACTCCTTCCTATGTTGGATGCATAAATATTTACAAGTGTTATATCCTCTAATTGGATAAATCCTTTTATCATTATGTAATTCCTTTCTTTGTCTCTCGTTATAGCTTTTTTAAAGAAGTTTATCTTCCTGATATAAGTATTACTACCCCATCTTTGTTTTCATTTTCATTTACATGGAATATCTTTTTTCATACCTTCACTTTTGGTCTGTGTGTGTCTTTAGGTCTGAGTCTTTGGTATAAAAAAATATAAATGAGCCTTGTAATTTTATGTATTCTTTTATCTTGTGCCTTTGGATTGAAATAATTAATTCATTTACATTTAAAGTAATTATTGATAGGTGTGAGAAAAAGTGGTACAATACTGACCATAAAAAGACACATGTTTACAATATGAGAACTCAGACAGGAGGACAGAGCTTTGCACTGTTTGTCCTCAGCTGAAATTGTACATTTCAGGGAGAGCAAGGTTTTTGCTGAACTGTGTAGGGTCACAGATGACCACAAGATGTCATTATAATTAATTTTGAGGTTACAAATGAATGTTGGTAAATAGGTGATTTTACAGCACAGAATTCATGAAAAATGAAGATCAGCTATATATTCCTTGAGACTAGGCTGAATGCTAAGTGAAGGCATGCAGTATTGTTTGTGGCACTTTTATAGCACTTGTCTAGCAGAACATTCTCCCAGAGTTGGCAGTAGCATTGAGGTCATGCGTTTGAATCTCCAGTACCAAGAAAGAATCTTTTTATAATTAACCTGACACACTCTGCATAATCCTCAATGTGGACATTACATGGATCCACAGCTCAGCAGTTCATGAGGAAATACAGTCTATTTGTAGAATAGATTATTGAAATGAAAGTTGATCAATAATTCATATCCATTTAAAACAGAAAGCAACAAATTAAACAGTCCTATGCCAGCAGCTTTACATTTATAATATCACTAAATCTCTAACCATCTCCATGACAGATTATATTTTTATTTTGCCAAATAAGAACTCAAACTCAGAATGGTTTGTTAAGTTGCCCATAATTTCATAGCTAAATATGATGGAGAATTTGTAGTAATACAAAACTCATATATGTCAAATTGCAAAGTTTATGATTCTTCTTTGTATCATTTCTGCCCTTTGCTGTGACCTTTTATCAATTTTTTTGAATCCACAAAACAATTCTTTTAAATGCTGCTAATTGAAAAGTGTGGTGCTTCTTTCTGATACTATTCAATATTTGCTAATATTTCTGCCAGTTTAAGAAGCATAAGATAAAACTTCTCAAAAGCTTGGTTTCCTGAATAAACTTCTATTGGAAGATACTTTAAGGGAATATGTCTTTTACTTCAGTTCATTTCAGTTGCTTAGTTGTGTCTGACTCTTTGCGACCCCATGAATCGCAGCACACCAGGCCTCCCTGTCCATCAGCAACTCCCAGAGTTTACTCAAAGTCATGTCCATTGAGTATATGAGGACATCCAACCATCTCATCCTCTGTTGTCCCCTTCTTCTCCCACCTTCAATTTTTCCCAGAATCAGGGTCTTTTCAAATAAGTCTGTTTTTCCATCAGGTGGCCAAAGTATTGGATTTCAGCTTCAACATCAGCCCTTTCAATGAATATTCAGGACTGATTGCCTTTAGGATGGACTGGTTGGATCTCCTTGCTGTCCAAGGGACTCTCAAGAGTCTTCTCCAACACCACAGTTCAAAAGCATCAATTCTTCAGCACTCTGCTTTCTTTATAATCCAGCTCTTACATCCATACATGACTACTGGAAAAAAAACCAAAGCCTTTCAGAGCTACCTTTGTTGGCAAAGTAATGTCTCTGCTTTTCAATATGCTGTCTAGGTTGGTCATAATTTTTCTTCCAAAGAGCAAGCGTCTTTTAATTTCATGGTGGTGGTCACCATCTGAAGTGATATTGGAGACCAAGAAAATAAAGTCTGTCACTGTTTCTACTGTTTCCCCATTTATTTGCCATGAAATTATGGGACCAGATACCATGATCTTGGTTTTCTGAATGTTGATCTTTAAGCCAACTTTTTCACTCTCCTCTTTCACTTTCATCAAGAGTTTCTTTAGTTCCTCTTCACTTTCTGCCATAAGGGTGGTGCCATCTGCATATCTGAGGTTATTGATATTTCTCCCAGTGATCTTGATTCCAGCTTGTGCTTCATTCAGCCCAGTGTTTCGCATTATGTACTCTGCATAGAAGTTAAATAAGCAGGGTGACAATATACAGCCGTGACGTACTCCCTTTCCTATTTGCAACCAGTCTGTTGTTCCGTGTCCAGTTCTAACTGTTGCCTCCTGACCTGCATACAGGTTTCTCAAGATGCAGGTCAGGTGGTCTTGTATTCCCATCTCTTTCAGAATTTTCCACAGTTTGTTGTGATCCACACAGTCAAAGGCTTTGGCATAGTCAATAAAGCAGAAATAGATATTTTTCTGGAACTCTCTTGAGTTTTTGATGATGCAGCAGATGTTGGCAATTTGATCTCTGGTTCCTCTGCCTTTTCTAAAACCAGCTTGAACATCTAGAATTTTGCAGTTCACATACTGTTGAAGCCTGGCTTGGAGAATTTTGAGCATTACTTTACTAGCATGTAGATGAGTGCAATTGTGGGGTAGTTTGAGCATTCTTGGCATTGCCATTTTTGGGGGATTGGAATGAAAACTGACCTTTTCCAGTTCTGTGGCCATGGGTGAGGTTGCAAATTTGCTAGCATATTGAGTGTATCACTTTCATGGCATCATCTTTTTGGATTTGAAATAGCTCATCTGGAATTCTATCACCTCTACTAGCTTAGCTCATGGTGATGCTTCCTAATGCCCACTTGACTTCACATTCCAGGATGTCTGGCTCTAAGTGAGTGATCACACCCTCATGATTATCTGGCTTGTGAAAATCTTTTTTGTATAGTTCTTCTGTGTATTGTTGCCATCTGTTCTTAATATCTTACTTAAAATCTTTTACTTAAAGAATATAATATTAAGTAATGTGTGCAACAAAAAACAACAGGACAGTTTTGAAATAATTAACATGGTGACTTCTTTATCTCTGCACTGAACTCTACCTAACTAGCCTTTTTCAATTAGTTAAACATAAATAATTACTTAGAATATACCCATGTCTTCCTTCTCTTTTTAACATACACACACACACACACACACTCACACTCACACACACATGTGTGTGTGAGTGTGTGTAGTTTCAATAGAGAGAAATCATTCCATTTATACATATAAAATCATATGTTTTAATTTAGGAATTATTCTTTATTTGAAATAAATAAGTGCTTCTAAATTATTTGAAGTAGTTTCAAACTTATAGTTTTCAAGCACAGCACAAAGGATTCTTTTTCCGGTGATGTTTGAAAGTAAGTTGCCAATATGATACTCCTTAAACAGCAACATGCTTGTATAAAGCCACAGTGCAACCTATCCAAATCAGGAAGTCATCATTGATATTTTACTATCATTTTATCCTCAAGTTCTTTTCAAATTTCACTTTCTGTCTCAATAGTGTTTTTTTTAATTAATTTTTATTGTTTAGTTTGTTTTGCTTTACAATACTGTATTCATTTTGCTATACATCGACATGAATCAGCCATGAGTGTACAAGAACTCCAGCGATCCCACTGCTGGGCATTTACACCAAGGAAACCGGAATTGAAAGAGACACGTGTACCCCAGTGTTTATCGCAGCACTATTTATAATAGCCAGGACATGGAAGCAACCTAGATGTCCATCAGCAGATGAATGGATAAGAAAGCTGTGGTACATATACACAATGGAGTATTACTCAGCCATTAAAAAGAATACATTTGAATCAGTTCAATAGTGTTTTTATAGCAAAATTATTCATGTAGAATCACCTGTTGAATTTAGACTCTATATCTCTTCAAATTGAAGGTAGAGTCAGCCCTTAGTTTTCTTTGACTTTCATGACACTTTTGAGGCTTATAGGCTGGTTATGTTTCCTGGTGGCTCAGATGGTAAAAGAATCTTCCTGCAGTGCAGGAGACCCCAGTTCAATCTCTGTGTCTGGAAGACCCCTGAAGAAGAGAATAGCTACCCACTTCAGTATTTCTGCTTGAAAAATTCCATGGACAGAGGAGCCTAATGGGGTTACAAAGAGTTGGGCATCATTGAGAGACTAACATTTTCACTTTCACATTAAAAAAAAAAAGTCCCTGGAATTAGGTATTTCTAATGTTTTCTCTTAGTTGGATTTCACAGAATAATTGCAGAAGTGATATTCTGTCCAGTTACTGCATCTTCTCGGATAGTTGTGTGTGCATGCAAGCTTAGTTTAAATAGTTAATCTAAAAATTAATATTCATATGGACTAAAGCTTTTCTGTTTTATTCAGTATGTTATAATCTTTTAATTTTATTATTGATTTGGGTGTTAAATTGTCTTAAATTTAGCCAATGGAGCCCTTTAACCTGGTTTCTCTGATTTATGTCACATGCAGTTTTTTTTTTTTTTTTTTAACACTTTGTTCTTTCCCGAGCAAGTTATTCTTGCTTCATGTGAAAAATATTTGCAGCACCAGCCTTGGAATCAGCCGTTTCTCCAAGGAATGCCAGTTTGTTGTTGTTGTTGTTGTTTGTGGAAAATGGATTTAAAAACTGAGATATAGTGAAGATGTAACTGTTGTTATTGTGGTGGCACCTCTTCCAGGCCTTTTCAGTGGAAAAACCTAGAGAATATGTGTTACAGAATTGTAGTAAAGATGAACTAACATGTTAAAATATGCTAAGTGGAGTCTGGATTCTGTCGTCTATTCCTATCATTGTTATTTTCCTTTCTGCCTTAATGTTTTGGCATGTGGCCTTTGCTTGATTCATTCTTTTTCTGTTTCTTCATGTCCTTCACTGTTTTCAGTTTCTTTCTACTCTTCTCAGCTGGCTGGCATAGCTGGTGGACTTCCAAATTTAAGTACTAAAAGCTTACTGCTTACCAGTAAAGAGATCAAGAATACAGAAGAAAAGTCATGATTAAATGTTTACACAGGCCAGACCCCACCCCTGCACAAATAAATAACCTGTTAAATTAGGTAAATATTTACATAACTTGCCATTTGAAAATCTAGCAAGTTGAAACACAGAAGTCTCAGTTCAGTAGGTAAATTGCCAGTCACCACCAGCAAATTTTGGCTATATAAAAGTTCTTAGTGCCAGATTTGCCATTCAGTTTTCAAAAGATTATGGAAATTAAGTGAAACCTACCAATTTTAAATTTGTTAACTAATTATTTATTTGACAACATTTTGCATGTTAAAAAATATACATATCAGCATGGCATGAACTGAAACGTTTTTTATTTAAATAAAGTCAGGAAATATTTATTGCTCAGTAGATTGAAGTTACCAGAAAAGTGGCTGCTGATTTTCTCCTTTTTCTTACAAGCAGATATGTGTGTCAAATATAAGGCAAACATTCCCATTTTTATACTTGAGTGATGTTGTTCAGACCTTACTATTTGTAAGGAAAAATGCTAGACATTGCAGTGGATAGACAGATAAAAATGCTGGTTATTCTCTCCTTAAAACATTATAACATTGTAAGGGGAAGGATAAGTATAAGAAAATAAGAAAAAAGGAAAAACAGCCCTTGAACTAAACTAAAATATATATGATGATAAAGTAGAGAACTATGGTATTTCGAATAGAGAGAGGAGATTAAATTGAACAGATAAAGCTAAAAAGAAAAATATAATGTTCTGTGAATTTAGTAATTAAGCTGTTTTATTAACATTTAGTAAAATGGAGATTGAGAGGCAGAGATCAGCATTTGAAAACATGTTGAGTGAGGAGGTAGAGAACTTGAGGAGGATTTGTAAGGCAAAGCTATTTGTGATAGGTCTAAAAGTATAGAAAATAGCATGAAGATCATGACAGTCAAGTTTATTTTAACATGATATGATGGGTACCAAGTGGTACAGCTCTAAAGAAGTGGAAATAAATTTAAAAGGAAGAGGATCATGAGAAAGTAAAATTGTCATTTTGTTTGAATAGAGGGAGCAGAGAGCTAAAGAAGAAAAATGAAAATTTCCCATATTTTCTTTTTTAAGTGATAAGGAGTATGTCTTTAATATAACAAGAGTAGAGAAAAGTTGTTTTGTGAGAGCAAGATGGTTACTTCGTATTTTAATTATAAAATACAAAAATTAATTAATTCACTTATTCTTTAGAAAATTTGAGTAAAAACAACGTACCAAGCTCTGGATCTTGGCAATCGGTGTAGAGGAGCAAATAAGGATGGGTCTTGTCCAAGGAAATTATAGTGTAGTAAATACTGTACTAGAAGTAGGCATACGATACAGTTGAAGCACAGAAAAAGAGCAGTTGGGAAAGACCATGTGACCACAAAGAAAATGCAGCCATCTGAAAACCAAGGAAGGAAGGTTCAAGATTGTGGTGTAGGAAGAGTCTGAATTTACTTCCTCTCATGGATACAGCAAATATATTCCTACATATGGATCAGTTCCCTCTGAAAAGAACCTTAGAACTGGCTGAACAACACTGTTCTAGTAGTTGCAGCATTCTGTTTCTAGACTTAAGGCAGTGCACAGGCACAGATAAGCTGCACACAACTGTAGATATCGGCATATTTTTTTTAATTAATTTTTATTTTTTAGTTTGTTTTGCTTTACAATACTGTATTCGTTTTGCTATACATTGACAT
>SJXQ01003255.1:0-38573 GCA_006408695.1 Aepyceros melampus
TTCTTCCAGTCCAGCATTTCTCATGATGTACTCTGCATAGAAGTTAAATAAGCAGGGTGACAATATACAGCCTTGACGTACTCCTTTTCCTATTTGGAACCAGTCTGTTGTCCCATGTCCAGTTCTAACTGTTGCTTCCTGACCTGCATACAGATTTCTCAAGAGGCAGGTCAGGTGGTCTGGTATTCCCATCTCTTTCAGAATTTTCCACAGTTTACTGTGATCCACACAGTCAAAGGCTTTGGCATAGTCAATAAAGCAGAAATAGATGTTTTTCTGGAACTCTCTTGCTTTTTCCATGATCCAGCGGATGTTGGCAATTTGATCTCTGGTTCCTCTGCCTTTTCTAAAACCAGGTTGAACATCAGGGGGTTCACGGTTCACATATTGCTGAAGTCTGGCTTGGAGAATTTTGAGCATTACTTTACTAGCATGTGAGATGAGTGCAATTAAATACTGTAAAACACAAATCTAAAGTAAACTGTTTAATTAATTTTATATGCATACAAGCATGGACCCATCATCCAGATTGATACATAGAACATTTCTGTCACCCCAGAAGTCTCCTTGGTGCCCTTTCCATCTACAATCACATCTGCATCATTGAATCTATTTTTCTGACTGTCAGCATCATTTATCAATTATCTTTGCCTATGCTCATGCTCAGGAGTGCAAGAGGAGAAGGGGACAACAGAGATGAGATGGTTGGATGGCATCCTGAAGTTTGAGCAAGCTCTGGGAGTTGGTAATGAACAGGGAGACCTGGCGTGCTGCAGCCCATGGGGTTGCAAAGAGTTGGACACAAATGAGCAACTGAACTGAACTGATGCTCCCTCTCAGTTGCTCAGACATGTGCAACTCTTTGCGACCCCTTTGACAGCAGACTTTGAAGCTCCTCTGTATGGGATTGTCCTGGCAAGAATACTGAAATGGGTTGCCATTTCCTCCTCCAGGGGATCTTTTCAACCCAAGGATAGAACCTGCATATCCTGCATCTCCTGTATTGGCAGATGGATTCTTTATCACAGAACCATCTGGGAAGCTGTCATCTTTGCCTGTACCTGTACTTTGTATAAATGATATGATCCAGTATAAAATGTTTTGTGTCTAGTCTTTTTTCACTCATCATAATGTCTGTGAAATCCATCCACACTGTGGTAACACTAGTAAACGTTTCATTGTATGGAAATGTAATCTTCCATTATAAATATGCCACCATTTATCTGTTTGTCTACTCTTTTATCTACTCTATGTATCTAATCTACACCATTTATCTACTCTTCTGCTGATGGACATTAGGGTGACTTTGTGATTGAGCTCAATATAATGAACATAAGATCCATTTAATAGAAGAATCACAGATCCAAAATGGTATCACTTGTGCTAAAGCTCATGATACCAAACTTAGATTTAATACCTAACCTAATTGTAGTTTTGCTCTTCCTTCAAAATGTAATCTTAATCAACCAGTTTGGAATTTTCTCATCAGCACCAATGAGGTAATACGTCACGTAGGTTCTTTCCATCCTGCAAAGGAACGAGTCAATCCGTATGATGAAGTTCTCACCATTTCCTTCCCTCCAAAAGACATTGTTGTTCCCTAGTATTCTTCATATTATGTACCACAGCTGTTCACCCATTCATGAATAGTGACTCATTGGTTTGGGGCTATAACAAATAAAACTATCTGAAACATTTATGCACAGGTTTTTACAGAAATATATATTTTCATTTCTCCAGGATATATACCCAGGAGTGGGATTGCTGGTTGTAGCTTTTAGCATACAATATGCTGTACATGTCTTATTAGACTTTTATACAAGTATTTCATTTCTTCAGAGCTATAATACATGGTATTGTGTTTTTTATTTCTATTTGCAATGAGTTCACTGATAGTAAACATAAATATGATCGATTTTTGCATGTGTGCTGACCTTGTCTCCTTTAACCTTGTGTAACTCACAAGTTACAAGTTAATTAGTGTTATGAGTTTCTCTTGTAGAGTCCTTGAAATTCTAACATAGACAACTGGGGCAGGTTTATTTCTTTTGTTTCCCAATTGGCATGCCTTTTATCTCCTTTAACTGTTTATTACAATAGCTACAATGCCTAGTATTATGTTGAAAAAGAGTGAGGGCAAATGTACTTACTTTTCCTGATCTTTAGGAAATGAAATTTCATGGATACAAATCTGAGGAGTCAGCCTATGATAAATTGAAAATACATATGCTAAATGTTACAAAAATCATACTAAAAACAAAGCAATAAAACCAAAGGCAGAGATAATAACCCAATAGTGGAGAGAAAGAAAATGTATATATGTATAAAATTTGTATAAGAATACTACCCAACCATAAAAGAGAGTGAAATTTTGTCATTTGCAGCAACATGGAGTGACTTGGAGGGCATTACAGAGAAGACAAATGCTGTATAATTTCACTTTTATGTGGAATCTAAAAAATACAACAAACTCATGGATAAAAAAAGAAGCAAACTCACAGACAACAAACTAGTGGTTACAAGTGGAGAGAGGGAAGAGGGTTAAGAAAAAGGAAAGGGTTATTATGGGATTATATAAAATCATGTGTGTGAAAGTTTTGAAAATGTAAAGCACTATAAATCTAAAGAATCTTTCATTTGATTAAAAATAAGTAAAAATTTAAAGAGCCACTATAACCAGTGTACATGCTCTTCAATAGGAAATAGTTACATTAAGCATAGGATATCCATGGTGGTGGTGGTTGTTTGGTTGCTAAGTTGTATCTGACTCTTGTGACCCCATAGACTGTAGCCCACAAGGCTCCTTTGTCCATGGGATTCCGCAGGCAAGAATAAATAAATATATCAATAAAAATTTCAAATTCTCAATTATTCCAGAAGTTAGTAAAAGAAAAAAGAGGGTACAAATAACACATAGAGCTTCTGTCTGAACATAAGCTGGCACAGCTTCACTCTGGTTAAAAACCAACTGAGGTCATTGGCCTCAGACAGGCAAAAAATTAAATATTAAAGAATATTGATTTATTAGAACATCTTCCTCAAACCTTTGAAAGGCAAACAAGTGAAAGAGGAACAGAGCAGCTGAAGACATATCCCTTACAACAACTTCCATCTTTGCATCAGGATGCCTGGGAGAGGAGGACAATCTCTCTCCATGGTGTGTGTAGGTAAGTGTAATCACTAGAGAATTGGATTCCATATGTTGTTACAAAGAACTATCCAAAGGATTGTCTCCTGCCAACACTTGTGATTCATTTTATGATCATAATAATTCTGAGATACAATTTTCCCACAACATAGGACAAAAGGATAGATTTCATATCAGCATTTCCAATCAGATACAGCAAATATAAGTGGAAACTTCCATTTCCACCTCCTTAGATTTGGACCGAAGCTTATGTTATCAAGTTGTAAATAGCCCTAATTAATAGCAAATTAGCACAAGGGACTTATGATATAAAGTAAACAGAAGGAGAGATAATGCAAAAATGTCATGTATTTGACTGTGGAATGTGTGTTGCTGTTTCCCTTCTCTACATTGGTGAATACAACATCAAGCTCTTTCCCATTTCACAAGATGTCAAGAAAAGGAGATTAGAGATGTGAAAGACACATGTCTAGACATCAGCATTTCCAATCAGATACAGCAAATAAAAGTGGAAACTTCCATTTCCACCTCCTTAGATTTGGACTGAAGCTTATGTTATCAAGTTGTAAATAGCCCTAATTAATAGCAAATTAGCACAAGGGACTTATGATATAAAGTAAACAGAAGGAGAGATAATGCAAAAATGTCATGTATTTGACTGTGGAATGTGTGTTGCTGTTTCCCTTCTCTACATTGGTGAATACAACATCAAGCTCTTTCCCATTTCACAAGATGTCAAGAAAAGGAGATTAGAGATGTGAAAGACACATGTCTAGACACCGTAGACAATTTTTGTATGTCCATCGTAGAACTGCTTTATGGATGCTCTGGGTTGTCATATTGGTGACCATCAACACTTTGAGGGGTAACCTTCCTTTGCTGGGAAATCAGCATAGTATACTCATAGGAAGGTCAGAAGAGTGAGAGGGAAGTGACACATGAGGATGATGGGGATCTTCTAAGACTGGATGGTGGTGGTGGTTACACAACTGTGGGAATTTGTTTAAAATCATTAAATTTTGCACTTAAAATGAGAGTTTTGTGGTATACAAACTATATCTCAACAAAGAGCTGGGTTGTTTTATTGTTGTTGTTTTTTAGTGTATTTTACCTGTTGAAATGTTAACACTTGGATGTGTATACTAACAAAGTTACTTCATCAGTGTTTCATTGATGAGATGAATTTCAGTTTTCTAGGATAATTTTTCTTTGTACATATGCTAACCCATAAACAGAGCACTTATCTTAACAGATTTTCTTCTCATGTCTATGCTGTAATACCACTGCTTAATTAAGGCAGGTAAAGGGGTGTCATTCAGTGAAAGTCCTCCATGTTTGTATATTTTCAGCTTCTGGTTGAGCATTTTCTTTACAGCCAATAGTGCATTAGATGCTTTATTTGCCACTGATTCTCACCACAACCCTCGTTATCTCTGTGTCACAGTTTGGAAAGAGATATTCAGAGAAACTAAATTTCTCAGGCTCTGATTTTTATTTTCCTATGATATACTACCTATTTACCAATTATTTTTGTCACTTAGGCCTGGAATATATTTTACATAACCATATATACCATTATAAAATGAAGTGTGATACTTTTTTGCTGATTAAAAAAAAAAAAAAACCACCCAACAACATCAATTCCAATGAACATCTTGTGTTTCAATACTTCAGGATCAAGCAAAGGTCTTTGGATCTCCAAATAATTGAAAGTTATTCCACTGTTTGGAATAAACTTGTTCATCATCACTTGTTCATTTGACAGCTTCTCTTTTTGTGCACTTTAAAATAAATTAGTTCCCTTTGAGGAAATCATGGAGGATATCCCAAGATGAGTGAATCTGAATTTTTTAAAATTAATTTATTTTTAATTGGAGGATAATTGCTTTACTGTATTTTGTTGGTTTCTGTCATAAATCAACTTGAATCAGCCATAGGTATACATATGTCCCACTGTCTTGAACCCTAGCTGTTTTTTAAGGATGAAAAGAAGTTTACCATGCAGATACAAAGAAAACATTTAGTAAGCAGTGTAGAATCAATAAGTGAAATCCCCAGTCAACAAGTTGTTTTTGAGGAAACACCATGCTTAATTATTAAGGGCTGCAGGTGCCTAGCTGTCATAAGGATAATACCACAAGACCATTTACTTAAAGAGACAGAGGGGGAGGAAAGACACTGGATGTTTGAGTGTCCTAGAGAAAACCTCTAGGTCATCAGAAGTTCATGTTTCAGTAAGAATATTAACAGCAAATACAAGGAAACTATAGATTATCTTTGGCCCTGACTGCACCCCATTAAGTAGGAAGGCGGGTGGTGGGGGGCGGATTTCCTTGGCAGTCCAGTGGTTAAAACTTCTTCCAATGCAGGGCTTGCGATTTCAATCCCTAGTCGGGGAGCTAAGATCCCACATGCCTCTCAGCTAAAACACCAAGACATAAAACAGAAGCAATATTGTAACAAATTCAATAAAGACTTTAAAAAAAAAAGAAGAAGGAAAGTGGGGGGAAGTCTCTCTTTATGACCGAGTTCACAGTTATTTCTTGGGAGACCTGGCTGCCGAGACAGTGTTGGGAACATAATCTTTCAAGAGAAGCAGCACCATCTTTCAACTTATGTGAATATTATCCATTTGCCCCCTGCTCTAGATGTCTGGATTTTAGCTTTGTCTGTTCTATCAGTCACGGCTGATGCCACTTCTCCAGAAGTTACTGGGTCCTGTGATTCTCAAGGACCTCCAGGATTTCCAGGGCCTCCAGGCCTTCCAGGGTTACCTGGCCCTCCAGGTGAGAAAACATTTTTCTTCACATTGCATTGGTCATTTTTTTCTGACTGAAATATCTATAAGGTCAAGGAAATACGAGATGCTTCTGATGGTCAGTAACAATGGAGACAATGGTTTTCAGAGGGAAATTGCCAAGGACTCCCACTTCCCAGCCTATCTACACACCTAGAGTCTTAAAGCAGATGATGAAGTTTTTACCCCAGAAAAACTTCAGGAATGGGTTCTGAAGAAGACACCATGTGAACCTAAATGACAGACAGACACTATATTGGTGTACTCTTTAATATGGCATAGTTACTCTGTGCTGTGCTTACTTGCTCAGTCGTGTCCAACTCTTTGCAACCTCATGGACTATAGCCCACCAGGCTCCTCTGTCCATGGGGATTTTCCAGGCAAGAATACCGGAGTGGGTTGCCATTTCCTTCTCCAGGGGATCTTCCCAACCCAGGGATCGAACCCAGGTCTCCCACATGGCAGGCAGATTCTTTACCATCTGAGCCACCAGGGAAGCCCAAGTATACTAGAGTGGGTAGCCTATCCCTTCTCCAGGGGAACTTCCCAACCCAGGAATCGAACTGGGGTCTTCTGAATTACAGATGGATTTTTGACCTGCCGCGCTACCAGCGAAGCCCATAATTACTCTGTGTTCACCCTTGATTCACACTGGAATACTGTTGAGTTTCCTGCAAACTCAAGGGCAAAATGGTATTGCAGAAAACAACTGAGAATAAGGCATTATGCACTTTCTCCTCAATTTTGAGAACTTACTTTACCATCTCAATCTCACTGGAAATTATTCACCAGAGTGATCCAGCATCATTGATTCCTTAACCTGACTGCCTTTAAATCATCTGTGGACATTGGTTAATATTCAGGTTCCAGGTTTTATCCCCTTGAAATTCCAATTCAGATGGTCACGTATTATTAAGTAAGACACTACTATTCACAGGGTCCACAGCTGACTGTCGTGCACAGTCCAGCCGGGGAAACACTGCTCTAATACCCCTTTTTATTTCTGGAATGCTACAGTTCCTAGAGTTCCCTGTCTCAGTGTCTTCCCTGAGTACTCCTTACTTAGTGTTTGTGATAATAAAAACATATATCTATCAAACGAATTGGAAGGGCAATTCAAGCAATTATTTATTCAGTCACTGCTTCCAAAAATATACTGTGCCTATCATCTGGACCTTGGATATCATGTGATCGTGTTTTAGGAACAAAATTAGGTAGGGCCCTGGCTCATCATCTATTTAAGGAAGTAAAATAAGTCCTTAATGGGAGAGATGACTATTCAGTGTAAGCAAATGCTACAATCAAAGTAAATGCTGGATTCTGCCACTGGAATGACAGAGAGGAGACACTTTCTGGGAAAAGGATGTGTAAGGTGATCTTTGAAGGGAGAGTGTAAGTTAGTAGGAGGGATGGTGTGGAAAGACATTTATGGACTGTGAAATGTATGAACTTCAAATCTCCTCTATCTTCCTTCTGTTTACTTTGGGGTTTAGGGCCCCCAGGCCCTCCAGGATTACGAGGACTACCTGGGATTCCTGGAGACATTGAGAGTTGCTTGTCTCCCCCTAAGTCTGCCTTTGCAGTGAAGCTGAGTGATCCCCTCCCAGCCCCCTCCCAGCCCATTGTCTTCAAGGAAGCCTTGCATAATGACCAGGACCACTTCAGTCTTACCACGGGAGTGTTCACCTGCACCATCCCTGGCGTGTACCGCTTTGGCTTTGACATAGAGCTATTCCAGCATGCTGTGAAGTTAGGGCTCATGAAGAATGGCACTCAAATCCTGGAGAAGGAGTCCAAGGCCAAGGACAATTATAGGCACCTTTCTGGAAATGTCGTCTTGCAGCTGACATTGGGAGACAGAGTCTGGCTGGAATCCAAGCTAGACACAACAGAGACCGAGAAAGGACCAATTCAAAGTATGTTCTTTGGGTATTTGCTCTATGGACATTATCCTGGCTAAGGGGTGATGGCACACTTGAATTCAAGTGGTCCTAAACCTCACAGCAAACTTCCCTTCCTGCCCCAATACTTTTCAGTGATCATTGAATAAATTACATTAAGAATGCCCAATTTTACCCATGTGAATGTAACCCTAAAAAGCAGTAAAGTTAATTATTCATTAACTGGTCAACAACTTCTTATTGAAAGCCCATGAAATTTCATGTAGTCTGCTATATCCTAGGAACTCTGGGGAGAGGGTAGGTCAGGAAACAAGGGCTGGTTGAGGCTGGGGAACCAGGAAAGTCATCATGCCTTTTGTTTTTTTCTGATAGTTTTTCACCAGAGGGGAAAAAATAGTGTTGATCACAGCCCTTGACACCAGTTCAATCTCACAATTTATAGTATAGCTAGGAAAGCAAATATTCCAAAGAGTTGAAGAAAATTTGCTTCAAGTCACACTAAGCTATGAATACAATCTACCAAGTCCATATTTTGCATTTAATGCATACTGGAAAAGGCAATGGCAACCCACTCCAGTACTCTTGCCTGGAAAAGTCCATGGACGGAGGAGCCTGGTAGGCTGCAGTCCATGGGGTCGCTAAGAGTCGGACACGACTGAGCGACTTCACTTTCACTTTTCACTTTCATGCATTGGAGAAGGAAATGGCAACCCACTCCAGTGTTCTTGCCTGGAGATTCCCAGGGATGGGGGAGCCTGGTGGGCTGCCGTCTATGGAGTCGCACAGAGTCGGACACGACTGAAGTGACTTAGCCGCAGCATACTTTGAAGATGGTTTGAGCAAGGAGCAATGGTACAGATTAAAGGAATTATTTTGTTGCTTAATACTCCTCAGACACTATGCCGTATCCATTCTATCACTTGTTAAATTTATTTCTAACAGAGCTCGAACTTTGGGTTGTCAATGAACCTACTTAAGGCCATGATCTTCACCCTGTTTGCAAACCATGGGTCACCTGTGACACCATCTGGAGAATGAAATATAGTCAGGTGGGGCTTCCAGGATGATTCTTTCAAAGACAAATCTTCAAATGACTTGTTTCTTTGGATTTTTATCCTTTGCCCTCTGCTGTTCCCTTTCCCCCCATCACCCCCCTCCCACTCCCACACCCAGGAAGATGGAATGCCTGTGCCAGAAGCAGCAGTTTTGCAAACCTGAGAACAAAAGACAGGATTGCTAAGCAGACTGAAGGAGTAGGAAACAGATCAGATAATGTCCTTGCACAGACACACCAGACTTACAGATGAGAATAACAATCCCTGATTTGAGTAGCCCCATGCAGACTGGTTTCTGTTAAATGTAACCAAATACAGCCCTGATAAACCTGTTCTTTTCCATTACAGACTTGCTCTCCTCTAGAGACTTCACGTACCATCCACTCTCCTTACTCTTCCCCCTTTCCTTTCCATCATCTCTTAACATCTATACTCTGCTATGAGATGATCTCTAACCTTAATGATCCCACTCTAGTTCACACACAGACATGAGAACGAATCACGTCTCTGTAATGTGTTACCAGAGGAGAGCAGAGATCACTGATGCACACAGAGGCATCATCAGGGTTGCCATATCGATGTGTCCAAAACTGACTTCATGACTGCTTCTTCCTCCAACACCTCCTGTATTTCCATTGTTTCCTTTCCCCATGAACATCACCATCCACTGATTAGGGCCACCTACCTCCCTTCATGTCACCTCTCCAGTCCAATCTGCCACCAAGCTAAATCAGTTTCCATCGTTACATTCCTACAAGCAGCACCATCACCTTCACCTGTCACTGTGCTAACTGGGAGGCCAGTCCTCCTCTCGGTGCCTCTTTGATTGGATTTATCTGTCCCAGAGGTGAATGCTCATTGCACAAAAGACAAGGTTATCATATTAATCTCTGATCAAAATCATTTCATGGCTTCTCATTTTTCTTGGGATAAAAATCAAATTGTAATTGTATACTTGAAAATTGCTAACAGAGTAACTCTTAAAAGTTCTTATCACAAGAAAACAAATTCTGCAGCTATGTATGATAACAGATGTTATGTAGACTTCTATGGTGATCATTTCACAATACATATGCAAATATTGAATCATTATGTTGTGCATCTGGAAATAACTTCATTTTTCAATGATACCTCAACAAAAAAATAGTTAATATGATTTACTTTACACCTCTCCATATTTTTTTCCTACTACAGTTTCCTTAGTGACTTGTTTCCAGCTACACTGAAGTTTTAGTCCCTTAAATAATGGATGGTCATTGGACCACACTGCCACAGGGCATTTACACTGTTCAACCCTCTGCCTAGGTCACTTATCTCCATAACCACCAACATCGTTTGTGCTGAGTCAGAATTCAGAAATAGCTTCTTGAGAAAGGAACTGATAATAAACTAACTGGCCCCTTTTATGCATTCTTATATTATGATTTTCTTACTTCTTTGTAATAACAGCCATCACTTTATTCTTTCATTTAAAAAATTCTCAGACTAATGTCTCTCTCCTCTGCTAAACTGTGAGTTTCATGATATAAAAAACTAGCTTTTATTTTGGTCTTTATTGTAATCTCAAAATCCTGTGTATGTCTAGCACATTCTAGGTGCTCAATAGTTTTTGAAACAATGAGAGCAGAGAAACACTTAGCACAGTTGTTCGCACATGGTAAGTGTAACTTGCTATAATCAGATTTGTTATTTTGTTGTTACTAAAAATTGACTTTGTTCCAATCATAATTTGTAGTGTGATTTAGTCTACACTCACTCAAACCATTAATGCATTTATTCAGTAGCCAGATATTTACAGAGTGATAGGGAGAATGATGGGGGAGCCTGATGGGCTGCCATCTATGGGGTCACACAGAGTTGGACACGACTGAAGCAACTTAGCAGCAGCAGGGAGAACAGGAAGATACAAAATTATACATACTAAGCCAGACTTCAGCAATAAGTGAACTGTGAACTTCCTGATGTTCAAGCTGGTCTCAGAAAAGGCAGAGGAACCAGAGATCAAATTGCCAACATCTGTTGGATCATCGAAAAAGCAAGAGAGTTCCAGAAAAACATCTGTTTCTGCTTTATTGACTATGCCAAAGCCTTTGACTATGTGGATCACAATCAACTGTGGAAAATTCTGAAAGAGATGGGAATACCAGACCCCCTGACCTGCCTCTTGAGAAATCTGTATGCAGGTCAGGAACAGTTAGAACTGGACATGGGACAACAGATGGCTCCAAATAGGAAAAGGAGTACATCAAGGCTGTATATTGTCACCCTGCTTATTTAACTTATATGCAGAATACATCATGAGAAACGCTGGGATGGAAGAAGCACAAGCTGGAATCAAGATTGCCAGGAGAAATCTCAGTCACCTCAGATATGCAGATGACACCACCCTTATGGCAGAAAGTGAAGAACAACTAAAGAGCCTCTTGATGAAAGTGAAAGAGGAGAGTGAAAAAGTTGCCTTAAAGCTCAACATTCAGAAAATGAAGATCATGGCATCTGGTCTCATCATTTCATGGGAAATAGATGGGGAAACAGTAGAAACAGTGTCAGACTTTATTTTTTTGGGCTCCAAAATCACTGCAGATGGTGACTGCAGCCATGAAATTAAGAGACGCTTACTCCTTGGAAGAAAAGTTATGACCAACCTAGATAGTATATTCAAAAGCAGAGACATTACTTTGCCAACTAAGGTCCATCTAGTCAAGGCTATGGTTTTTCCTGTGGTCATGTATGGATGTGAGAGTTGGACTGTGAAGAAGGCTGAGCACCGAAGAATTGATGCTTTTGAACTGTAGTGTTGGAGAAGACTCTTGAGAGTCCCTTGGACTGCAAGGAGATCCAACCAGTCCATTCTGAAGATCAACCCTGGGATTCCTTTGGAAGGAATCATGCTAAAGCTGAAACTCCAGTACTTTGGCCACCTCATGCGAAGAGTTGACTCATTAGAAGGGACCCTGATGCTGGGAGGGATTGGGGGCAGGAGGAGAAGGGGACGACTGAGGATGAGATGGCTGGATGGCATCATGGACTCAATGGACGTGAGTCTGAGTGAACTCCAGGAGTTGGTGGTGGACAGGGAGGCCTGGCGTGCTGCAATTCATGGGGTCGCAAAGAGTTGGACATGACTGAGAGACTGAACTGAACTGAAGTACTTACTATGCTCCAAACTCTTCATTCTCAATAAAATAGATTTACCTGCTTTTGTCTTAATTTACCTGGTGCTCTATAATATCCAAGAATATTTGAAAGAAGACATATTGTTTCACCAATATTTTTTAGTTATTTCTGAAAAATTGCAAGGAGGATGGAAACAGTATATTTTCTTTCTTTCAAATGTTTTAGTTGTTTCTGGATACGAAGTCTCTACTAATGGTAAAGAACATCAGCGAGGCACTTTATCCATCTAAAACCCTTTTAATATAAATTTTCCCACTCAAATTCTCATCATTTTTAGAAGGCATTTTTATAACTATATAGGGATGAAAAAACACGTAAAGCACAAAACTGACACTTGCCACTTCTGACTTCCAGTGTGTGTGTGTGTGTGTGTGTGTGTGCATGCACACATGTTCACATACATACACACATACCCATGGGTAGCCAAGGCCTGAAGGTAGGTATAACTTTTCCCATGAGTGGGAAAGAAACATTTACTACTAATTTCTACTTACTAACATCGACTTAAAAGATACACAATGTGAGAGTTGCGAGCTAAGTTTTATTTGGGGCAAAAATGAGGACTGCAGCCAGGAGACAGCACCTCCCTCAGCTCTGAGTGACTGCTCCAGAGAGGCGGGGCAGGGTGGGGGAGAAGGTCAGTATATATGTGATTCTGGTAAAGAGGGGCTACGTGGAATCAAGCACATGTTTTTCCAGAAAGTTTCAGCTGGTCTCGTGAAGCTTTTGCTAGTCACGAGCAACAGTCGTCACCAAACAGGATTTTAGTGCTTTCTAGAAATGAGGAGACACAGAATTGGGCTCAAAAACTTGGCTCTGGAAAATATCTAACCATCTGAAGACCTGTTCTGCCAGCTTTTCCTTGAGCACAGAGCACCCCATTTCTGTTTTCTACTCTGAACTCTTTTCAGGGGCTGTTGAAGGTCAGCAGCTGCAGCAGCACATGATTTAATCCTTGTAGAGGAAGATGGCAAGTGCCAATTTGTAATTGACAGTAACAATGGTGGGAGGCAGAAGAAGGAAAGATTAAAACATTATAGCTTCCACTACCCAGAATGAATGCCCTTTTGTTTAAACACTGACGCGTTTTTGGGTATGGAAATGTTGACCAGGCCATGCATCTCTGCTAAATGTTTACTTCCAGTGTAATGGAAAGTATACACATCATTTGTCTCACAAAAAATACAGACATGATTTCAGTAGCGTGACCAGCTTAGACTGTCTTTCTCTTCCCTGCGGCCGATGCGCTAAGTCCCTTTCATCCCATTTGGATGAACCGCAGGTGAACTGAGCTGTGAGGAGTTCAGAGGTTTGTCCCTAAACATAATCCTAAGCCCTACTTTTAGATATGTTGCCCAAAAAACAGTCCAATTTTACCCTCAACGTCCTAGCACTTACTTTTATATCATTTGTAGTTATTTATGTATATTAGAGTTAGCACCATATACTTTTAGATTTTAATAGCACAGATACAAACTAACTTATTGCAACAATCATACAGAAACACATATATGATCCTAAAACATACACAATGTGTGTGAATATATATGTATACAAAATTTTACCTATATATAATTATATATATAAACTGTATATAATTATATTTTTTATTTATATTTTTTACTTATTTAATATTTATAAGCTTTCCTCTTTAGAAATCAGTCTTGAGGGGCCCTCTAATTAATTTCCAAATACACAGACTGTTTTAAAAAAATCCTGAGATCTGAAAAGATAGACTTCCAGCCAAAAAAGTAAGAGGGTGTGTATATAACAAAATAAAAGGAGCTGAATCAGTGTAAAACTGTGAAGGAAGAGAAAGGGCCTGAAATATGGCAACAACTTTGAAGAACATGGGAGGCTCAGATTTCATTCCACTTAACTTGTTTGCACAGCTGTGATGTAAAGCTTTTCCATATAACATCTTATGTAAGATCTGCTACCGTAAGTATATCACTTAATTGACTGTCAGGATAACAATCAAAGTAAAAAGCCTGAAGTTTATGCCACGGGTACTATAATAACCTGATAAAATACTGAAACGACACTGAAAGCATACAAAATAAGACAGTGGATGGCAAAGTGTATATGCTCAAAAATGTTCCCCTAGAGGGGTAGAATTTGCAGTAGTGTGTCTTTCTGGTCTAGCACACTCCCCAACCCTTCACATCCCCTATAGCCAAAAACAGCAGAGAAGTCTGTAGCCTTACCACCCACCTAAGGTGCCAGAAAGAGGAGTTCAGAGCTGGAAAAATCACCTGGAAATTTAAAGGAAGTAAGTATTGGCAGCTGAGGAGAGTCTCTAGACCCAAGGTGTGAGTATGAACTCTAAGCAAGTACTGGCTGAGAATTCCATATGCATGAGACAACAGAGAGCTTCCTGAAAAAGCAGGCAGAGGCAAGAGAGAAACCTGTTCTTGAAAGACACAGCAGCCCAGGACAAGACTTGTGATTTTCCGCCTTTTCAATTGAACGTATCTCACAGCAATGCAGTTTGGACAGAGGAACACTGAAGCCTTGTGGCCTCAAGGTGGTAGAGGGTAGAGGCCGCCCTGCAGTGGGAGATTGGGCTATTACCCCCCGGCAAGAGGCCCACAGGGCGAGCCCAATCTCTCTCTAAATTCTGCTTGTATGTTTGGCACCAAATTACGCAAGCATCAGGGAAAACCCACAGAGCTCTGGTTAAAAATAAATAAATCAAGAGTTAGAAACCCAAGAAAGAGAGCAGAAATATTAGCAGGGCAAATATTTGCAGGTAGAGTTCAGACATGTTAACTGCCTAATAGAACAATATAGAAAATAATATAGAAATATAATATATGGAAATATATGTTATCTATATATTATGAATAAATAGAAACAATATAGAAAATAACAATCCACAGAACAGCTTAATAAAATCCAGAGTCTCAACAATGTATTATCTATGACAACTAGTTTTCAAGCAAAAAAATTACAAGAAACAGAAGCAAGAGAAACACGTTCCCATCTTCAGCAAAGAAAAAAGAGCAGCTGATAGAAATTCACTTCAAGCAGGCCCAGATGTTGAAATTAATGAAAACTTAAAAGTAACTATCATAAATATATCTATTTCTACATAAGGGATGTATGTTCAAAACTAAAGGAAATACATTTTAGAGAGGGAATTGCAATAGCAACATAAAAATTACATTCAAAAAGTAAATTTGAGAGCTGGAAAAGAAAATACTGAAATAAAAATTAACTAGATTAGGTCAAAAGCAGATTGAAGCTGGCAGGGGGAAGGATCAGTAAATTAAAGATCAAGGGAATTACCCAATCCAAAAAACAGAATGAGAAAATACTGAAGGAAAAGAAATAAACTCTCAATGACCCTTGGGACAAATGTTATGTGATTCAGCATAAGTATAATTCATCAAGCTACTAGAAGTTTGCTTTGAAATGTAAATGGTATAATGTTAATTCTTACAAAACATTTATAATATGTATTTCAACGAGTTTTGAGTTTCCATCATTCTTTCTAGGAAGTTTATTTTCTGAAAGCCCATTTAGCAAAATATACAATCATTAAATAGCTCCTTTTAAATATAAATGAATATATATGCTAAACAGAAACAGACTGACAAATGTAGAAAAACTCATGGTTACCAAAGAAGAGAGGGAAGGCACAAATTAGGGGTAAGGAATTAACAGATACAAACTGCTATGAATAAAGTAGATAAGTGACAGGGATATATTGTATAGCATAGGGAATTATGGCCACTATGTTGTAACAGCTTTCAACAGAGTATAATCTGTAAAAATATTGAATCACTATGCTGTACACCTGGAACAAATATTGTAATTCAACTATATGTCAATTAAAAATTATTTTTTAAATAAAGAAAGGATGAATAGTTAGTTGCTCTGACATTTGATCCTCACCTTTCTCAAGGAAGTTTGTAAATGTAACCAGTCAGACATTTTTTAAACCTTAGAGCTAATGCTCGAGTGGTTTATTTTAAATAAATATGCAACTTACTAATGTATTGATAAAACGTGGAAGCTAGTCATGTAACCCTTATGACCAGAAGGCCCAGGTGACTCTCAAAGTATAAAGCCCTGCATGCGTGTCTAGTTGCTTCAGTCATGTCCGACTCCTTGCGACCCCAAAGACTATAGCCTGCCAGGCTCCTCGTCCATGGAATTCCCCAGGCAAGAATATTGGAGTGGGTTGCCATTTCCATCTCCAGGGAATCTTCCTGACCCAGGGATCGAACCCGTGTCTCCTGCAGCTCTGGCATTGCAGGTGGATTCTTTAACGCTGAGCCACCAGGGAAGGCATAATACCCTAGAGATCCCTGAAAGAAATGTCTCTCCTGCACCATCGTGTCCTGATCACACAGTTAGCAGCCAGCGCTCGGGAACTTGATCATTTTCAGGGATGAGAAAAGAGATCCCATAATCTCTGCTTGACATATTCAGAATCTCCCAAATGTCTCTGTAGTATTTGGGATGGCTTCTCTGTGGTGTTCTTGCCCATCTTCAGTAAAGTGTGTTTCCTGTAGAATTACTATTTCATGGGACTGTGCTGACCATTCAACACTGTCTGATATCTCAGCTGGAGTTTGACGTCCAGGAGGTTGGTCTGGAAAGAGACATTTCTGGAACTGTCAGCATCTAGAAGCTATTTAAAAGCACAACATGGGATGAAATCACATGTGGGGTTCATGGATTGTTGTTGTTGTTTAGTTATTAAATTGTGTCTGATTCTTTATGACCTCATGGACTGTACCCCACCAGGCTCCTCTGTCCATGGGATCCTCCAGGCAAGTATACTGGAGTAGATTACCACTTCCTTCTCCAGGGAATCTTCCTGACCTAGGGACTGAACCCATGTCTCTCGTGTCTCCTGCACTGGCAGGCATATTTTTTTAACCACTGAGCCCCCAGGAAAGCCCCGGGGTGAAAGGAGGTAAGAAGTAAAATGAACAAATCTAAAACACAGGACATGCCAACATATAGGGGATTGAGAGAGAAACCTCTGGGGCTGGAGGAAAATCAGGCAAGTGTGGTGGCACAAGTGTCAAGGGAGAAATGTAGCAACAAGTCAGGGATCAAGTGTGTCAAGTAAAAGGTTGACTGATCATCTGAATCCAATTTCAGGGTTATTCGTGACATTGATAACAATACTTCTGGTGGGACAGTACAGAAAGCTTAGTGAAGTATGTTGAAAAGAAAGAGAAATTAGGAACTGAAGTATAGACAACTGTTTTAAGACCACAGAACTGGGTGATTGAGCTGACATTTCTTCTCTCATGGTTCTGGAGGCTGGATATTTGAGATCAAGGTGTTGGTAGTGCTGGCTTTCTCTGAGGCCTCTCTCCTTGACTTGTAGACGGCCACCTCCTGACTGAGTCTTCACATGTTTTTTCCCTCTGCACCTTTCTGTGTCCAAATTGCCAGTTCATAATAGGATCAGGATCCCCCCTCATGACTTAAATCACCTCCTTAAAAGTCCTGTAATATTCTCAGGTGCTAGGGGTTGGGACTTCAGCATGATAATTTTGTGGATATATAACTCAGCCCATAGAAACTTTCTTGAGAAGATTTTGTGTAAAGAGGATAAACCAGGCAGTAGTTAGAGAAGGCTTTGGTGTCAAGGGAGAATTTTCTCTGAAGATGTGGAAACCTGGTGAGGTTACATACAGAAGGAATGATCTAGTAGAGAAAAAAACTAGGTGAGAGAGGGGAGACTTACTAAAACTATGTCTGCAAGTAGCTCAAGAAAACAGGACCAAGTGCACAAGTGGAATTCCTGCACAGCAGTGTAGGTGTCAGCCTGAGGAACAAGCCAGAAGGTAGAAAATTCAGCTGAGAGGCAGCACTGTGAGTCAGTGCGATGGAAGGACTTTGAAAAGTTTCCTTCTAATTATTTGTTTTTCTAGGCAACACAGAACACAGGGTAATCAGCTGAATGTTGGTGCTGGAGATCTTTAGAGAGAATGAGGGTGTGAAATTGCAAATGGGAGTGAAGGACACAGCATGGAGTTGCTAAGCAACGCAAAGGATCTAATTGTGACCAGTGGTCCTGAATTGAGACTGAAATCACTGTGGCTGCATACTAACGATTTCCTAATTGTGAACAAAGCCTGAATACCGAAAAGTGCAAAGCATAAATGAACAATGTGATAAGTGAATATAAAATAACTGTCTGGGCAGAATTCTTTTAAAAGATCCAGTTCCTTTTAGGACTTGTTGCTAATTTTTCTTCATCTTAATACACACACATCAATCATTTAAAAATGTAGTTTAGGGCTCCCTGGTGGTCCAGTGGTCAAGACTCCGCCTGTCAGTGCAGGGGGCCTGGGCTCCATCCTTGGTTCAGGAAGATCCTACATGCTGGAGGGCACCTAAGCCCACGCGCCACAACTACTGAGCCCACACTCTAGAGCCCGAGAGCTGAAACCACTGAAGCTGCACACCTAGAGCCCGTGCTCCAGAACAAAGAGGAGACCCTGCTCAAGGCAAGTGGAGAAAGCCCGCGTGAAGCAAGGAAGACCCGACCCAGCCAAAGGTAAATAAATAAATAAATAAACTAAAAAAAAAAAATTGAAATGTAGTCTAGGTTTGCATTTTTTTAAACATTTATTTATTAATTTTAGTACGTGCTTTGTTGTTGTTGTTGTTTCTGTTTTTTATGGGATCTCAGTTTCCCCAGTCGGGGATTAAACCCATAATCCTAATATTAGGCCACCAGGGAGCTCCTGGTTTGCATGTTTTTTAAATTTATAAGCATGGGATATTATTGTAAGAATCCTTTAAATCAATAGTACTTTCGCTTCATAGTACATGTAACATATGTGGGCAATGCTCATTTAATTTCATTGTATAACACTCCATGACATGCGTGCTCCAGGAATCCTGTTTCTATGCTACTGTCAAGGTACATCTGAGTTGTTACTATGCTACTGCGAATGTGCCTACCTGCTGTTCAATATGCCTGCCAGTTCTTTAAGGATACACTCTAGGCATATTCAGTACAAAACACTCCCCCATAACATCTTTCTTTATCTGACTAGGAATCCATCAATGAATCCTATCAGCCAGTTTGGGAGAAAATGCATGCATGTTAAGTCTTACAATCCCTGAACAGGGTTTCTCTTTATCTTATTTAAAACATTTCAGTAAAAATGTGTACTATTCTCCATAACAGTTTCACAGTTCTGTTAGGTCTCATCCTAGATACATTTGCTTTAAAAATAAAAGATACAGTGCCCTCTGTTACTCTGGGCCTTCCTCCCAGCAGTCAGTAGGCACAGCCTGTCAGAGGCAGAGCAGAGATGGCCGTGGGAACCGCCAAACAATGGGAGATGTGGTTGGATCAGCCCATTCTTGCTCTTTTCTGCCAGCTCACTCGGTGAGCTTGGCTTCCTCTTCCCCAGCCCAGGTTACCTATATTTGCTATTTTTGTTGCTAGTTAAACTGCATGGTTTCATTTTATTTTTGACTAATTGATTCTGCTATAGAAAGCACAATTGATTTTTGAGTTAAATTATATCCAAAATGTTTGTTAATTTAATAACACATAAGTGGTTTTTTTCTTCTGCTTGAGTTCATACACTGGTAATATGATAAACTTTGATTCTTCCTTTCTAACTTTATATTTTTTCCTGCTTATGCCATGGGTGAAAATCTTTGGTACAGTACCGAGTAGGAGTGATTGTGGGTGTATTACTTTAGGTCTCAGTCTGCAAGCTCACATTCCAGGGTGAGAGGCTCTGTGTACAACTTTTCAGTTGTCACTCTCAGATTAAGGGAATTCTCGGGTAGGATGGGGAGGGAGATGGGAGGAAGGTTCAAGAGGGAGGGGACAAATGTATACACATGGTTGATTCATGTTGATGTTTGGCAGAAACCAACACTATTCTGTAAAGCAATTATCCTTTAATTAAAAATAAATAAATTTAAAATATAAAAGAGAAAATTCTCTTTTATTCTTTATTTCCTAACAGATTTTTAAACTTTTAAGAATTTCTGATTTTTAAAAAATCAAGTGCTTTTATTGTCCTTTTAAATGGCTATGTAATTTTCTCATTTAATTTGTAACTATGATAATGGATTCTTCCAGGCAGTAATGTGGATTTAGGGACAAGAAGAAAGATGACCTTGGTAGCTATGAGAAGAGGGAGTTTTAAAAAATTTTTATTGGAGTATAGTTGCTTTACAATGTTGTGTTAGTTTCTGCTGTACAGCAAAGTGAGTCAGTCATACGTATACATAATTGTCTCCTCATTTTTAGATATCCTTTCCTTTTAGGCCACCACAGAGCACTGAACAGAGTTCCCTGTGCTATACAGCAGATTCACATTAGTTACTATTTTTTATATAGCAGTCTATATATGTCAGTCCCAGTCTCCCAATTCATCCCACCCTCCCTTCCCCCACTTTATAACCATAAGTTTGTTTTCTACCTCTGTGACTATGAGAAGAGTGATTTTTAAGTGTTTAGAATCTGTTTTCCAAAATTCCACACTTCTGATGGAGGTCAAGTTAGGGATAAACAGTGACTGAATTTTTGTCAACGGCATGCAAGCAAAACTTTTGTGACCCATCTCTTGGCGTTCCCCAGTTAGGAAAACATCTCCTGCAGGACTGTCCAGGATCTTTCCACTTTGCTTCTCTTGATGTAAGAATAATGGAAGCTCATAAGCCACATGCCAAAGATAGCAGAGCCATGGAGGACGGAAGGAGTCTGGATCCCAGAATCACTGTTCAGGAGAGATTTCACCCTCCAGCCAGGAATACCAATATTGGAATTTTAATAAGTGAGAAATAAACTTCTATTAAGTTCTTTTCCCCGTTTCATCAGTGTTACCTTAAATCATATAAATTTCCCCAAGTTTTTGTTGTTACAGAAGGAGAATAAATCTTATCATTATCATAAGCAGGATGATGGCAGTGTGTTTTTATTCAACCTTCTTTAACTATAAAAATGACTTGACCTGGGAAGGGGGTTCAAGATTGGGAACACATGTACACCTGTGGCAGGTTCATGTTGATATATAGCAAAACCAATACAGTACTGTAAAGTAAAATAAAGTAAAATTAAAAAAAAATGACTTGACCAGATTCATGGTGTGAGTGACAGAGAGGGAAGAATTAGAGAGATGAGGCACACGTGGTGAAATTTGTCACTTAGGTGGAGAAGTTGATTGGGGAATGGGAGGCACCGTGAGCCTATTTCTCTTGGATAAGAGGGTGTCCATCCAGTAATGGGGATCTGCAGACAGGGAGGCAGCTTGGCCTGAAAGCTATCAGAAGAGTGATTTAAGTGAAATAATGTCATAATTTCTGAAGTAGAATTCTAAGGTCCAGTTCTACTATGACCAAACCTACCAGTTCCTTCATATGAACAGAAAATCTATTCACCAAAATTCCAAAATGCTAAGGAAAGGAAAGCCCAAGAGTCCAAGATATAATGCATATTTATTTGTTTGCTTTTGACAGTAGAATCATAAGGGATTTGCTTTTGCTACAGAAAGAGGCCAGAACTATGTTAGGAAACCAGAGAAATAAATTGTAACTCTAGCTTGCTCTGGCTTCTCGGTTTCCACTTTTGCTTCCAGCCACACCTTCTCGCCTACGCGCAGCGGCAGGGTCAACATGCCAGAGAGATTCCTGGGCTCTTTGTTGGAGTCCTGATGCTTTTCTAAGACAGAACTTTTGTCCCTCATCAGCTGAACAGTCACCTTGCAGTGATGGAGATCCACATCGAAGAGGAAATGGTAATTTCCTGGCTCCCTGCATGTGAAGACCCCAGTGTCCTCCTGTAAGTCTCTCTGGGCATTGTACAGGACCTCTGTGAAGGACACAGGCTTCGAAGGTGAAGGCAGCTGGCCACTGAGCTTCACAGTGAAGGCAGACTTTCTCTGGCACGGGCATTTTACACTTGGTCCTGGAATTCCCGTCACACCTGGTAAACCCGGTATTCCTTAGAGAAACGGACAAGACACAGTTAAGAAGGTCATAGAATCCAATAAAAAGATGATACCCAGTCAATGTGTGAAACCACCACTTTTTTTTGTTAAATAACATCATGGTTAAGAGATTGATCTTTGCTGTATGATTAAATGGTTTCAAGTCACATCTCTGAAATTGACCAGCTGTGTAATCTTACTAAAGTTAACCAACCTTTCTGGGCTGTATTTCCTCATCTGAAAATATTATTATTGACGTCTCATGTGATTATTGTGAAGCTGTAATGAGACAATGCGCGTAAGGTACTTATAGTGCCTATGCGTGGTGAATATGTATTATGTCCTATATTTATTTCATCCTGATTTGGGTGGGACTAATTCTTGCTAAGAGCGTCACTGGTGGCTCAGTCAGTGAAGAATCTACCTGCAATGCAGGAGACCTGGGTTTGATCATTAGCAAGAATTTTCCTTCTCCAGAGGATCTTCTCAGCAGAAATTTTCCTTCTCCAGGGGATCGTCCCAACCTTGGAAAGGAAAATTCTTGCTAATGATTCTAATCTTACTGAAGACAATAAAAAGGCCTGGGTGTCTAAGTCTGGGGACCAGAAAGCCTTTGGATTATCAAATCTAACCCTTAACGCCCATGATAATGGCTCCATAAGAGATGACACACAACCATGATCTTTCCTGAGAACCCCTCTTGGTCTGGTCTCATTGGCTACAAAGAAGTCCTGGTAACCAGGACAGAATCTAGGAAGAATCTTGCTTTGTACTCAGGTGCTCCCTGGGCATCATTCTTTTCATAAGAACTAGGTTTGGGGCTCTAAGTGCTCAATGAAATCCAATGTTCTGATGATATATGATGCCCTGCTACACTTATTAAACCCCCCTTTTTTGCTGTTTATCAGACAGTCTGATTCATGATACTGACTCTACTTAGCACATGTTCCCACCGTGACTAACCCACATGGATCCTAGTACCCTGGTCCTAGAACTAGGCCAGTCTCTCTTGTTCCCTGTGATTTGAGCTCTGGTTCCCTTGCCCTGGGACCCAGCCCAACAGCTGACCATTTCCTCCACATTCTTTTAATCCTCAATGCCTTGTGCTCCTGAGTTTATGAGGATGACATTCCTACCAAAAACATGAAATAGGAGGTGCAAATAAAAAGCAGAAGAATGTATTTCTCACCTCTGGGACCAGGAGGCCCTGTTGTACCTGGAGGTCCTGAGGGTCCTGGCAGCCCTGGAGGTCCAGCACATCCTCCTTTCTCCAGGACAGCATTTGCCATTAGGATGATGCTGACCAATATCCGGAGATCTTGATTAAAGAAACAAAGAGAATTTTTTTTCCTGTTTTTTATTTTGTTTTATTGTATATAAAGGGTGAATAGGTAGAGTTGCAACTTGGCCCAGGAAAGGTATCATGTCTAGAACTAAACACATGGACTAAAATAACAGCTTTGCCCTTACTAGTAAACTGAGCAAGTTACTCCCTGAAATCTCCTTATCATTCATATACAGCAATAATTACTCATTAAAACTGTTTCTGAATCCTGAAAGGTCAACATTTTTTCTTCATTTGTCTTTGAACTGATAGAACACAGAAAGCACTCAAACACAATTCTTAAATACAAAATCCTTTACTCTTATGAGAACCTACCACGTCTCTCTCTCTCTCTTTAGTCACTAAGTCGTTTCTGACTCTTACGACTCCATGGGTTGTAGCCTGCCAGGTTCCTCTGTCCATGGGATTCTCCAGGCAAGAATACTGGAGTGGGTTGCTATTTCCTTCTCCAGTGGATCTTTCCCACCCAAGAATTGAACCCAGGTCTCCTCCATTGCAGGAAATTTCTTTACCAACTTAGAGGGAAGCCCCAACCTACTACATATTGAATGCTTATTATGGAAAAGACATTGGGCTAGAAATATCATATCAGTAAGAAGTCATCACATGCCTGGTATTTTTGCCATAAGCATCTTTGCCCCAAGCATTTTCACCACAATCATTTTTGCTACATAATTAATTTGCCATAAGGCAATTTTGCCATAAAAGAAAAAATAACTGGCTAACAGTTCAGTTTCAACTGGCTGACAGTTGTTTGGTTTTATTTCTCCATGGATGCAGTACTCCCATTTTTATGTTACATAAGTCTTAGTCCTCATAATGGTCCTGATAGTGATGAGTAGGCATGGTGATCTTAAAACAGTGGATGATAACAGCTACATATAAAGACTTGATAGAAAATAAGTGGATAAAACTTACTACAAGTGTGAAATAAGAAAGTACAAAAAGTCAGACTGCATACCATCCTAGAAAATAACAACATATCAGTTTGTAAATCCTTGGGTGATCTGAAGGCAAAGAGTTGAGCCAGTAATTCCCATGGAACTTTGAACATCTGTCACTGGACATGTGACACAATGTTAAGAGAGCAACAATCCTGTAGAGGATTTCACAATGCAATACAGAGCTCAGTTACAAATATGCATCCTAGTATTTGAAAACTGAAGGAGGAAGTTTTAGCAAAAAAGTGCAATGCTGAATGAAGAGACAACTCCACAAGCAAAAGCAAAAAAAAAAAAGAGACAAGTGCTTAAGTACAACCTACAAAGTAAGATCAGTTATTTGCATGATATTGTCATGAATCTGCACATTTTTAATGTATTCAAATGTATTTCACAATTAAGTTTTTAAAATTTCATTATTCATTTCTTAAATGTTTTGTTATATCCTTTTAAGTGTCCCTCTTTTATCTTTCATTATTTTTAACTTTTAGAATAAAGTTGCCTTGTGGCCAGTTAGTTATAAGGCAAAAATGTCTATAGTGAAAATGCTTGCGACCATGAAGTCTGTGGCAAAGAAGCTGGAGGTCTAGAGCTGTACCTAGAACTGTTCTTTACTCCCCTACAAGGGAAAGTTTATGTTTCGTTTTACAGATTAGTGGTTTGAGATTCAAAGAGGTGATTCTACTTACTTCCAACCAGATTGCTAGTCAGTCACAACCTGCATGCTTGTGTGCCCAGTGGAATCCGACTCTTTGCAACCCCACGGACTGTAGCTCGCCAGCCTCCTCTGTCCATGGCATTTTCCAGGCAAGGATACTGAAGCCAGTTGCCATTTCCTCCTCCAGAGGATCTTCTGATCTAGGGTTTGAACCCACGTCTCCTGCATTAGCAGGTGGATTCTTTACCACTGAGCCACTTGGGAAACCCTAGTTACAGTCTGAGGCAAGATTCTTACTCAAAGCATTCTGAATTAAGAATCAGCATTCTCAGCTATGTGCTTTTAATTAGTTAATTGTTAGCTGATGGCCCTGCCCCCTCATTTCTCCAAACCCTCTGCTCTTGGCTCTCACCTTTCTCGTCCAGCTAAGTCTTATAGCACAGCAACCCACAAGAAGCACCTTGATTTGGATGTATTTACTCTATGTTTATGTTATGTTTCTGTCTTCCAGAGATATAATTTCAGAAAACTCATTTTTGGCACTAGAATATTCACCTCTATTAACAAAATGATACACTCCATTCATCCTCTTACAAATACTTGACCCCCCTCCCACAACCTCCGTCCGCCTCCTACCAGCCATTCTCAGGACAGGGCCTTTCCTTTGTGGGATGGGTGTCTCTCAGATTTCTTTCTGAAATGCCTAGCTGAGTGTCTGAGGCTTGGGCTCTGGTCGCTGCTCACTCCGTCAAGGCCTTCGCTAAATGATAAGAAGCTGCCTGTTCAAATATTTATCCCTGGTCCAAACTGAGAAAACAAAATTAATATTTAATCACACGGTGGACTTAGGCCACCCACTCTTTCTGAATTTGGATCTTGGGCCCAGTAGGATTGTCAACTAGAAGTCCTAAGTCATTTTCAGATTTCCCTTCCAGCAGGTCTATTATGGAAGCAGCTGTCAATACATATAAGGCCAGGATAAGGAGGTCATTTCTCCTGTTCTGACTTCTTTCTGAAGACTTATTCCTTATGTTTAACCACAGATCTGGAGTCATCACAGACCATTTTCTGAACAGAAGGCCAAATGCAGAGCAGGAAGTCTAGAATGGAGGGTAACTCCCAGTAAGAATAATGTACTAGGGGAACCAACATTGTGATGCATAATTAAGTGGTCAAACAAACATAAAGTATGCAGTGCTAATTAATACTAGATACTGTTTTAACATGGGCTTCCCAGGTGGTGCTAGTGGTAAAAACTCGCCTGCCAATGCAGGAGATGTGAGACTCAGGCTTGATCTCTGGGTCGGGAAGACTTCAGTATTCTTGCCTGGAGAATCCCATGGACAGAGGAGCCTGGAGGGCTAAAGTCCATAGGAGTGAAAAGAGCTGGACACTACTGAAGTGACTTAGCATGCACGCGTTATCTTAACATGCATGGCACTTGCCTCTTTTGATCCCAGTGACACTCTTATAAGGAAAATATCTGTAATTTATATATTTTATACAAATCAAACTATTTATAGAACACTCCATATTCTTATTACCCTTTTTTAATTCTTTCTCCCTGGAATTCTTATGCCCCTGAACTTTGATGAACTCTAAAATTTGGGTCAAATGTCTCCTTTTGTATCTATATCAAATATATAAATGTATGGGAAGAAGACATTTTTATAAAGAGAATAAATTAAAAGTTAGTTCTGAGTTAGGGTAGGGGACAGCTCAGCACTGAACGCAGTGAAGTGGGAGAACTATAATTCAAAAGTGAATAACTGGAGGGTGCCTAAGATGGCAGAGGAATAGGACGGGGAGACCACTTTTTCCCCCCACAAATTCATCAAAAGAACATTTCAACGCTGAGTAAAATCTACAGGGCAACTTCTGAATGCTGGCAGAGGACATCAGGCATCCAGAAAAGCAGAACATTGTCTTCAAAAACAGGTAGGAAAAATACAAAAGACGAAAAAAGAAACAAAGGAGGTAGGGAGGGAGCTCCATCCCGGGAAGGGAGTCCTGTCCTGGGAAGAGAGTTTTAAAAACAGAAGTTTCCAAACGCCGGGAAACACTCTCACTGCCGAATCTGTGGTGAGTCTTGGAAGCACAGAGGGCAACATAACAGGGAAGAAAAACAAATGAGTGATTAAGACCAACAGATTACGAGCCCATTGGTAACTCCTCCAGCGGAGAAGCAGAGCAGACGCCTGCATCTGCCACTAGCAAGTGGGGGCTGGGCAAGGAGGCGCTCGAGACGTGGGCGGCAGCGCTTCTTAAGAATCGGCGGGGACACCCGCGTGTAACCAGAGTGAACTAACTCAGGCTAGCACACCAGACTGTGGGACAGTTACCACGTGAAAAGCTCAAACATAAGACACCACCAGGACCGCGCACAGAACAAAAGATGGAACAGAAATAGCCGGCTGTAGACCACCCCCCGCCGGCGACAGGCAGCCAGAGCCGTAAGGGCTGGAAAGTGGCAATCGCAGCCCCAGAGAGACTTTACTGACCAAACTGCAAGCAGCTTCTTTGCTAACTAAGACTTCTTGGGGTGCTGGACAGTTACAATCTGCCTGACAAGGGGGTGCCAGGGGTACACCCAGAAAACTGAGCAACAGGAAAAGGCAATAAGCCGCGCGACTGCGCTCACCAAACACCTGAGCTACTTGGTCCCGGGAAGGGCACAAAACGCAGGCCCAATCAAATCTGCGACTACCTGGGCACCGAGCCTGAGAGGCTTAGTCTAGAGAGGTGCATTCAGCCTAGGGCCGGCCTCAGACGGTCCCCGGCGGAGAAACGTAGAGCCTGAGCGGTGTGCACCGCGTGTAGGGGCAGGCCCAGCGGGGCTGAGACACTGCGAATATACGCCAGAGCTATTTGGTAGCAGCATCCCTCCCTCCCCACAGCGCAACTGACCAAGTGAGCCTTAAAAAAAAAAAAAAAAAAAAAGTGACTTCCACCGCCCCCCTGTGTCAGGGCGGAAATCAGACACTGAAGAGACCAGCAAGCAGAAGAAGCTAAACAGAGGGAACCGCCTTGGAAGTGGCCCCACACTGCCTACAACATCAGAGAATGTCCCAGAAATATCTTTACTATTTTTTTGACCATTCTCTTTATTTTTTTTTTTTATATTATTATTTTTTTGGTAGATGTTTTTGTTTGTTTTTTCTTCCTTTCTTTTTCTTCTCCTTTTTTTAAAAAAGTTTTAAGTCTTCTATTTCTCTTTTAATTTTAATTTTTATAACCTCCTATCACTTTTCCAAAAAAGACCCTATTTTTAAAGCAAATACCATATATATATATATACACACACAATTTTATGTTTGTTTGTTTTTTTTAAAGTGGCTGTTGGTGTGTTGGTTCTTAATAATTCCCGTGACTTTTTTTTTCTCTTTCTTCTCTTTTTGTTCTTCTTTTCTTTAATATTGTATTTTTGAAAATCCAACCTCAACTATAAATTTTTAATCTTTGCTTTTTGGTATTTGCTGTCAATTTTTTACATTTAAAAACCCAATCTTCAATACCCAATTTTACCTGAGAGTGAGANGTGGGGATCAGGATTGGGAGTTCATGTACACTCGTGGCTGATTCATGTCAATGTGTAGCAAAACGAATACAGTATTGTAAAACAAAACAAACTAAAAAAAATTAATTAAAAAAAAGAATTAAAAAAAAAGTGAATAACTGCTCGTTATTTTCCTGTAAACCACTACTTGCCTAGGATGCAAGGCCAACTGGTACATCAATGACTGTCAAAGGGAATAAGCTCGTCTGACCTAGCAGTGAACTGTAAGTGCCTAATAAGCAACCCAGAACATGTAGGTGAGTGAATCCTTTGACTTTGCTTCTAGAATATTTTTTGCAAGCAGAGGGTTGAACCGTTGTCATTACTTTGCTTTTGTGTAATAAAATACTGATCTTTTTTTTTAAAGTCAATGTTGTACTGAGGATATATCTAATTGATGATAATAGAGATTTCCTTCATCAAGAAAAGGTTAGAACTTGACCGTACATAGAATAAGATGGGGAAACACTTTATCTTCCCATGTGTTCCCTAAATTCTGTTTGGAGAAAGTACTTCTTGTCAGAGAGAGTCCTTGCTAGGGATATGTGTTTTGATGTGGCTGCAGCTGGAGCCAAAACCACAGGGAAGAGAATTAAACGATCATGCATGTACGAGATATAATTTTCAGACCATAAATATGATGTCAACAATAGCTGTTTTGGAAGATATTCTTTATCAAGTTGAGAAAATTTCCCTTTATTCCTAGTTTGCTGAGAGTTTTTATTATGAATATGTATTGAATTTTGTCAAATTATGTTTCTGCATCAATTGATATAATCATATGATTTATGATCTGCTCAATTTTAAGATTTAGTATATAATGTTAGTGATCAAGACACTATGGTATTGGAAGAGGGATATAAACATGCGTCAGTGGAACATAAAAGAAAGTCTGCATAAATTACACACAATCAGCCTATTTTTTACAAAGATGCAAAGCCAATTCAGCAGAGAAAAGATAGTTTTCAACAAGAGTGAATATATGTATACGTGTAGCTTTCTTGCCAGGAGAATCCCAGGGACGGGGGAGCCTGGTGGACTGCCGTCTTTGGGGTCGCACAGAGTCGGACATTACTGAAGCGACTTAGCAGCAGCAGCAGCAGCAGCAGCAGCAGCAGATGCACTTAGCTGTGTAGTAAAAACTAACACAACATTATAAAGCAATAGTATTCTGATAAAAAATTTAAAAATGATGTTGAAACAATTGGTGGTTGAAAAAATTAATGTTAACCTAAACCTCATTTGTTGTTTGTTTGTTTGTGTAGCACCCCAGGTTTCCCTGTTCTTCACCATCTCTTGGAGTTTGCTCAAACTCATGTCCATTGAGTCAGTGATGTCATCCAACCATCTCATCCTCTGTCGCCCTCTTCTCCTCCTGCCCTCAATCTTTCCCAGCATCAGGGTCTTTTTCAATGAGTAGGCTCTTCACATCAGGTGGTCAAAGTATTGGAACTTCAGCTTCAGCATCAGTCCTTTCAATGAAAACCTCATGTCTCATAGAAATATTGACTCTAAATGGATGATAGATCTCAATGTAAAATTGTAGTACTTTTAGAAGAAAACATTGGAGGAAAATATTCCTAATCTTGGGCTAGGTAGAATTCTTGAACATGACATCGAAAACTTAAATCACAAAAGACAAAATTCAATAAAGGGACTTTCTGGAAAAGAAAAATTTTGCTCTTAAACCGTTAGGTAGGTAGAACAGGGAAAAGGAGTCCAAAATGGCAGTGGCTACAAGACAAGGAAAGGAAAAGCCCGTGAAAATGAAACAAAAGAAGGTCTGAAGACCGGAGTGAGGACCTCAGGTAAAACAAACAACACTCCTGGCTGGCCCAATTTACATAGGGCAGGCCCAGGGAGAGATACACATATAAATAAAGAGCCAAAGCTAGCTCGCTCTCTCTCCCACATGCTGAGGCGCTCTTCTGGTGTCTTTAGATCGACGTGCCCTCACGCCTTGAAGATGGATTTTCCTGCTATCTTCTAAATAAAATAGAGCTGTAACACTGAGCTGTAACACTGATTTGTCTAAGAGCTATAACATGGTCCATTTGAGACCTGAGAGCTGTGACATGCCGAGGGGGCTTTAATGTCCGTCACTCCAAATCTTTGTTGTGACGAGACAAAGAATCGAGGAACATACACTCGCATGACAAAACAGTGCTAAGAGATGGAAAGACAAGCCACAAACTGGAGAAAGTATTTGCAATCTCTGACAAAGAACTTGTAAAGGGAGTACACAACAAATACTCTAAACCTAAGTGTAAGAAAACAAACAGTCCTTTTAGAAAATGGAAGGCTTGAACAGACATTTCACCAAAGAGGATATACAGATGGAAAATTTAAAAAAGTATATTGAAGAATGTTCCAACACCATTAGTCATTAGGGAAACACAAATTAAAGTCAACATGGGACGTGACTACATAGTTACTAGGAAAATTAAAATTATAAAAATACTAATAATACAAAGATACAGAGCAGAAGTTATCCTCCAATTAAAATAAATTAATTAATTTTAAAGAAAGATAAAGAGTAACTGAAGCTCCCCCCCATTGTTAGAAGGGATGTAAAATGGTACAGCTGCTGTGGAAAACAGTTTGGGAGTTTTATTAAACATACCAACTGTATGATTCAGCAATTCCAATCTTGGGTGTCCATCCTGAGAGAAATTAAAACATATAGTGGCTGAGAGAATCATTCCCCCAGGATTTCATGCCCAGCCTTCTGTGGATGTGATTTCACTTCTGTGATTGTGTTTTGTCACACGTGTAACTTGTTACCTGAAAACTAGGTTTGCCTTTTGGTGGATGTGGAGCTGATAGACACAACAAAGCCAAAGACTGAGAGAAGAAAGGGTTTATTATTACTTGCAGCAAATAAGTAGAATACCGGGGATCTCCCCAAATCAGTGTCTCTCCAGCAGCAAAACTGAGTAAGTTTTAAGCTAAGGTACATGCATATTCATGAAGGCGCTTGAGCAGAGGAGAATTCAGCATATGATTGGGGCATAGTTGACAGAGTTCCAGCTTTAGTTGATTGAAGTCAGAAGGGTCAGCATCATCATTCCATCCTGCATGTTCTGCCTTAATTCCTGCAGAACTCAGATATATTCTTATCTACAATCCTTGAGGAGGAATTATCAATGCAATGCATGTGTGCATGCTAAGTCGCTTCAGTCTTCTCCAACTCTTTGTGACCCCATCGACTGTAGCCCACCAGGGTCCTCTGTCCATGGGATCCTCAAGGCAAGAATACTGGAGTGGGTTGTCATGCCCTCCTCCAGGGAATCTTCCCAAACTGGGGATCGTCTGCACTCTTACGTCTCCTGCAGCAGGTTCTTTACCACTAGCACTACCTGGGAAGCCCCGTCAATGCAATAGAGTTGTTCATTTGCCTTTTCTCTGTTCCTGAATTCCTTTGTTCCCTTAAGATCATTGATGACTGAGACCTGTTCAAAGGCAAGCACTGCAGCAAGGCTTAGATCACAAACTGGATTCTCTTAAGTCAAGAAAGCCTGCCTGGTTCTCTTTCTCCAGAGACCACTTGCCTATCAGCTTACAGACTGATCTTAAAATAAGGAGATAATCCTCAGTTGTCTGGGGCAGCCCTAATGTATGATGCTAAAGCTGAAGCTCCAGTACTTTGGCCACCTCATGTGAAGAGCTGACTCATTGGAAAAGACCCTGATGTTGGGAGGGATTGGGAGCAGGAGGAGAAAGGGACGACAGAGGATGAGATGGCTGGATGGCATCACTGACTCGATGGATGTGAGTCTGAGTGAACTCCGGGAGTTGGTGATGGACAGGGAGGCCTGGCATGCTGCGATTCATGGGGTCACAAAGTGTCGGACACGACTGAGCAACTGAACTGAACTGAGCCCTTGTAAGCAGAAAAGGAAGGCAAAAGAGAAAGGCAGACAATGAACAGCTGAGGGCAAAGGGCAGCCTTCAGGAGCTAAGGATGGTCCTGAACTTGAAGCCAGAAGGGAAACAGGGACCTCAGACCTACATTCTCATGGAGCAGATTCTCCCAACAGCCTGAATAAGCTTGGAAGCAGAGTTTTCCTTCTGATGCCTTCCGAAAGGAAGGCATCCCTATGGGCACACTGATCTTGGCCTCCTGGGACTCTCAGCAGAGAAGTCCTCTTTTCTATATTATGCCCATGATGCTGAAAGCTTGGCCTCTGTGCGCCTGTAATGAATTGAATCTCAAAGACAGAGTTTGAGATGAAGTAGAAAAGGGTAGCTTGGGACTTCCCTAATGGTCCAGTGGCTATGACTCTGCACTCCCAATGCAGGGGGCCCGAGTTCTATCCCTGGTGAGTGGACTAGACCCTGCATACTGCAACGAAGATGGAAGATTCCCACGTGCTGCAACTGAAACTGTGTGTGTGCTTAGTTGCTCAGTCGTGTCTGACTCTTTGTGACCTCATGGACTGTAGCCCGCCAGGCTCCTCTGTCCATGGGGATTCTTCAGGCAAGAATACTAGAGTTGTCATGCCCTCCTCCAGGGGATCTTCCCAACCCAGGAATCGAACCCAGGTCTCCTGCATTGCAGGCAGATTCTTTACCATCTGAGCCACCAGGGAAGCCCAAGTATACTGGCGTGGATCAGTTCAGTTCAGTTCAGTTGCTCAGTAGTGTCCAACTCTTTGCGACCCCATGAATCACAGCATGCCAGGCCTCCCTGTCCATCACCAACTCCCGGAGTTCACTCAGAGTTGCATCCATCGAGTCAGTGATGCCATCCAGCCATCTCGTCCTCTGTCGTCCCTTTCTCCTCCTGCTCCCAATCCCTCGCAGCATCAGGGTCTTTTCCAATGAGTCAACTCTTCCCATGAGGTGGCCAAAGTACTGGAGCTTCAGCTTTAGCATCATTCCTTCCAAAGAAATCCCAGGGCTGATCTCCTTCAGAATGGACTGGTTGGATCTCCTTGCAGTCCAGGGATTCTCAAGAGTCTTCTCCAACACCACAGTTCAAAAGCATCAATTCTTTGGCGCTCAGCCTTCTTCACAGTCCAACTCTCACATCCATACATGACCACAGGAAAAACCATAGCCTTGACTAGACGGACCTTAGTCAGCAAAGTAATGTCTCTGCTTTTGAATATGCTATCTAGGTTGGTGATAACTTTCCTTCCAAGGAGTAAGCGTCTTTTAATTTCATGGCTGCAGTTACCATCTGCAGTGATTTTTGAAGCCCCCCAAAATAAAGTCTGACACTGTTTCCACTGTTTGCCCATCTATTTCCCATGAAGTGATGTGACTGGATGCCATGATCTTCGTTTTCTGAATGCTGAGCTTTAAGCCAACTTTTTCACTCTCCTCTTTCACTTTCATCAAGAGGCTTTTTAGTTCCTCTTCACTTTCTGCCATAAGGGTGGTGTCATCTGCATATCTGAGGTTATTGATATTTCTCCCAGCAATCTTCATTCCAGCTTGTGTTCAGGGGATCTTCCCAACCCAAGAATTCAGTACTTCAGTGCGACACTGCTGACAATGTTCAGGTGTGTGCATGGTCTGAGGTGGTTGTTTTCCTAATCTTGATTAGTTTCTCTGGTCCCTTAAATCTTGCCTTGGGTGGTTTCTTGGCTGCTCCTTCCTTGATTAGTAACAGTTGGAATCCACCCTTTGGAATTTAGGGAAGATCTTGGAGGCTGGAATCTTGCGTACAAGAAACAGGGGACCAAAAAAAAAAAAAAAAAAAAGGCTTCTATGCACAGGAACCCACATGGTGCTCCCCTACTCCCACAGTTTCACCCAGACTTCTGACTCATGGAAACTATGAGATAATAAATGAATGCTGTTTTAGCTCCTAAATTTGTGACAATTTAATGTCAGCCATCAAGATGCACACAGGACATGTAGCTTTCATGCCTTTCCCACTGGGATCCTTTAATTCTTTAGCTTCTGCATTCACAAAGGAAAAAATCCAAGCTCATAAACCCAGTCTTATTCAGTAGGTGAAGGAAAAATAAGGGAGGAGCTGGGGTCATATTCTGGGGCTGTGATGTGGCTCAAAGAGGAATAGATCCAGGGTGGAGTCCACTTGCTTCAATAATCAGATTCTGGTCTCCAGCAACTCACTGCCAGAGGGGTGTAGAGGGAAGGACTCCAGTGTGAATGTCAATTGCCCTAAATTTTCTCTGGTTAAAAATTAACCAGCCTATTAGCCTTGAGAGAGATAAGAAATCAAACATTTATTGAGATCAGTTCATTTAATCAGCCTACTTAAATCAATCTAAATGAAGCTCAGGAGATAAGAACAGAAAAAACAAGAGGCTCTATAGTTGTTCAAATTTCTTTCTACAAGTCAGGATGCCTGGGGAAGGAGGAGGAATTTTCTTCATGGGAATTACAGATAAGAGTTCCTTATAATCTTGTAGCCAGGAGTTCTGGGAAACAAACTCAGTCAGAAGGACAATGTAGATAGTGGACTGCAGTTTATTACACCGGTGGGCCCAAGGCAGAGTCTCCTCTTAGTCAAGGACCCCGACCAGTTTTTGTGAAAACCTTATACACCCTAAGCATACATGCCCAAAGCCACCTCCCCAAAATTCCCTGAAACTAGCCTGAACAAAGGAAAAAGAAAGATACAATCAAAGTTAACCCGAGACTCATAAGCCTTAAGCCTAGGTAGTTGCTGCTGCTGCTGCTGCTAAGTTGTTTCAGTCATGTCCAACCCTGTGCGACCCCATAGATGGCAGCCCACCAGGCTCCCCTGTCCCTGGGATTCTCCAGGCAAGAACACTGGAGTGGGTTGCCATTAACAGTGGACAATTATCAATAGGCTTGTGGTCATATCCCAATAAGCATAATAGAATGTATGATTCTATTCGGTTACACAGATAATTAGGGTATTCTTTTAGGTGATGGAGAGCCCTGGGGCTGTTCCTTCTGGGGGGCCTGGTTTTCCTCTTGGTATGTCGTTTCCATGGATACTGGGCATATAGCTCAAAGTCCACAGTCCGGCCCAAGAAGGAGCCCGCTTTCAAGATAGAACCTGTTCTGTTTCCTCCTTCAGTAAAAGCAACAATATTAAAACTGCTTACTTTGTTTCGAGCTTGATTTTGAGTTTTTATACACTTTTAATTATTTCATTTCCATAATATGTAGAATAACTTACCCTAGCACAAAAGAAAAAAAAATACTTTACTCTAGAGGTGATTATTTAGAAGCTTAAGAAAAAAATGCAAATATTTCATCCTATTATATATAACTTCATCATTTGAGGAATCTCAATTTATTGATTTATAAACAATAGTGAAATTAAAAGACACTTGCTCCTTGGAAGGAAAGCTATGACAAATTTAGAGAGCATATTAAAAAAGCAGAGACAAAAGTTTGCCAACAAAGGTCTGTATAATCAAAGCTCTGGTTTTTCCAGTAATCATGTATGGACGTGAGAGTTGGACCACAAAGAAGGTTGAGCACCAAAAAATTGATGCTTTTGAATTGTGGTGCTGGAGAAGACTCTTGAGAATCCCTTGGACTGCAAGGAGATCAAACTAGTCAATCCTAAAGGAAATTAACTCTGAATTGGAAGGATGGATGCTGAAGCTGAAGCTCCAGTACTTTGGCTACCTGATGCAAAGAGCTGACTTATTGGAAAAGACCCTGATGCTTGGAGAGATTGAAGGAAGGAGGAGAAGGGGATGGCAGAGGATGAGATGGTTGGATGGCATCACTGACTCAATGGACTTGAATTTGAGCAAACTCTAGGAGATAGTGAAGGACAGGGAAGCCTGGTATGTTGCAGTTGATGGGGTCAAAAAGAGTCAGACAGACTTAGCAACTGAACAACAACAACAAAACTAAAAGCTAACACTGTGAATTTCTTATGATTCAGGCTTTGCATGTTTATTTTACCTAATACGCAATGAGCCCATAATATTTGTTACTATTATTATCTTCACTTTATAGAAAATGAAACAGAAGCAAAGCAATTGTTTGGAAACTTGTCCAGAATCAACCTTTGAAACAGGGACTTTGACCATAGGGGCCACAGGTTTAACCACTCAGCTCTATTGACCTGTTTCTATAAACCCAATAACTTCCATGGACTCTGTTCTGTTTAATCCATTCATTGTGAAAACAGAGGCACATTTAGTGAAATGTCTGTCTAAATCTAAAATTTGTAAATCTATAAATTCTTATGAATTTAAGTTAAAAATTCAATACAAACAAGTCCAGCTAGGGTGGCACTGTAGCATCTGACTCAAGCTATCTCTGTCCTAGGTTCTCTTTCCTATTCTAACTCCCAGCCAGGTACCTCCCACCACATTCCTTCCCTGGGCCCATGAACTGTCCTCATGCTCTAACAAGCCACACCAATCTCCTAATCCTAACCATGAGCACTCTCCCAACTCCAGGGAGAGTGCATATTGACAGGATCCACAATTCCAACTTCGGGGACAGTTATGGAATTCAAGAGCGCAGTAGTTGCCTTGCCTCTGTCTGAAGAACCATCACTTCGAAACTTCTGCCTAAAATTTGCTAAACCAAGCTGAAGCTCTAGTACTTTGGCCACCTCATGTGAAGAGTTGACTCACTGGAAAAGACCCTGATGCTGGGAGGGATTGGGAGCAGGAGGAGAAAGGGACGACAGAGGATGAGATGGCTGGATGGCATCACGGACTCAATGGACGTGAGTCTGAGTGAACTCCGGGAGTTGGTAATGGACAGGGAGGCCTGGCATGCTGCGATTCATGGGGTCACAAAGAGTCGGACACGACTGCATGACTGAACTGAACTGAACTGGGTCCCCAACCTCCAGGATGTGATAATGCCTGACAATCTGAGGTGGACCTGATGTAATAATAATAGAAATAAAGCACACAGTAAGTGTAATGCACTTGAAGCAACCCGAAACCATTCCCCTCCCCACCCCCCGGTCCATGAAAAATTGTCTTCCTCTGGTTCCTGGTGCCAAAAAGGTTGGGGGCCACTGCTCTAAATCCAGGAGCATCAGATTGAGTTTTGTAGCAGTTCTGCTCATGGACCACACAGATAGGCAATAACACATGGACTCATTATCGTAGAAACCAACAAATTTCACAATATAGTCTCTTGTATTCTCCCTCCACTTTAATTATGAGGAACTAACCACGGTACCCTGACTCCATTCAGGAACATTTTGCTTCACAGAAGTAAATCTTTTGTGGACACTGACATATAATTCTTTGATAACATCAGAAAATGGAATTCCACAATATATTAAAAAATATCTCTTGCCACAGGAAATAGTTACTTATTTGTAGATATCCCCAGGCTTGACTAGATGTTAATTACAACTAAGATAATCCTGCATTTAATATTCAACTTGTTAGGATTTGTTTCTCAAGGAAATCCTTTCCTTCTCCGCCTATGGAATCCAAGTTCTGTTTTATGTACTTAGAGGTCCCCAGGGACCCTAGCTCCCTCAAATAAATCATACATGATTATATTTACATCCTCACTGAAGCAAGAATATTTGAAGTCAGAACTGTGTTAAGAGTTGACTTGCCTTCCCTGCCTAGATGGGTAAAAATTTGCTGAAACCCAGTCAGTTCTTAGAGCCAACAATAGTTAATTTATCTAATGCCCTAACTCCTACCTCTGTGACTCCTTTTGGTAAAAAGAATGAAGTTCTTTTTCTCACAGTATGTATGTCTCAAATACATATGACAACTGAAAAGGCAGGAGGTAGAGTGGGATAAGAGCCATTGACAGTGGAAATGACTCACAAGCACCTCGTTCTACCCTGTTGACCTTGGAGTTGAGGACCCTGTGGGATTCCAGGACTGAGAGGGCTGGAAGGGTTACCTGGGGATATTGTTTTGGGTTAGGCAGAATTTTCTTCAACAGGATACTAAAGCTTGAATTCACTAAACTACTGTTTTGGCCATCACTCACATGCCCAGAAAGGTGCCAGTCTTTATGCACATGCTTGTGTGGTAGAAAGAGAACGGTGCTTAATTGCAATGATTCTAAAACATCCAAGTGTTCACAAACATCCCCTCCATCACTTAATTGTGGCATCTTCCCCCCCTCCCCACCACGCCCCCACCCCCGACCG